>WNYA01000348.1:10846-168518 GCA_019512145.1 Engystomops pustulosus | reverse complement strand
TTAATAGAGACGTCCTGAAGCTGATGGTGGGGCCCTTCCTGTACACCTTACAGATGAACATGCTGGAGACGGCGAGGCGCCCCTCCTCCGATGACTCGCACCCCAGGTACACGTCTGACACGTTACTTGTATGGACGTCCTCCATTACTGACACATAGGTCCGATGTTGTGCAAGTCTCTTCACCAGACCCCGAAAACTGGGAATATGAAGCCAAATCATCACCCCCCCCCCTCCATACACAGCGAGCTGCCATGTCCTGTGTGTCCTGACACCTTTCTATCATAGCCAGCAGTGGTCAGGGGTCAGCATGGGCGCTCTGACCCTTCTGTGACTACACCTCCATACACAGCGAGCTGCCATGTCCTGTGTGTCCTGACACCTTTCTATCATAGCCAGCAGTGGTCAGGGGTCAGCATGGGCGCTCTGACCCCTCTGTGACTACACCCCAACCATACACATCGCCTGCCATGTCCTGTGTGTCCTGAACCGTTTCTATCATAGCCAGCAGTGGTCAGGGTCAGCAATGGGGCTCTTGACCTCCGCTTGACTACACCACCCCATATCCCAGCGAGCTGCAGTCCTGTGTTCCTGACACCTTTCTATCAGGCCAGCAGTGGGTCAGGGTCTGCAAGGGCGCTCTGACCCCGGCTGTGACTACACCCCCCATACACGCGAGCTGCATGCCTGTATCCTGACACCTTTCTATATAGCCACAGTGGTCAGGGTTCAGCATGGCGCTCTGATCCCCTGGTGATACACCCCCCATACACAGCGGCTGCCATGTCCTGTGTGTCCTGACACCTTTCATCATACCAGCAGTGGTCAGGGGTCATGGGCGCTCTGACCCCTCGTGGACTACACCCCCATACACAGCGAGCTGCCTGTCCGTGTGTCCTGACACTTTCTATCATAGCCAGCAGTGGTCGGGTCACATGGGGCGCTCTGACCTCTCGCTGCTCCGGGGCACCCTCTTTTCGCTAACAGCGAGCGTCATGGGTCTGGCATGACCCAAAAACCATCCTGTGGGTCTCAAGCCGCAGTGGATGGGCCATGGGCGGGCTGCCAGCATACTGGGAACTTGGAATCGCATACCCCCATACACATCGACTGCCATTTCCGTGTGTCCTGACACTCTTCTATCATACCAGCAGTGGTCAGGGTCAGCTGGTCGCTCTGACCCCTCTGTGACTACACCCCCCATAACAATCGTAGCTGCCATGTCCTGGTTGTCCTGACACCTTCTATCAAGCCACAGTGGTCAGGGGTCCATAGCGCTCTGACCCCTCTGTGACTACACCCCCCATACCAGCAGCTCCATGTCCTTTGTCTGACACTTTCTATCATAGCCAGCAGTGGTCAGGGGTCAGCATGGCGCTCTGACCGCTCTGTACTACACCCCCTACACAGCGATCTGTCATTCCGTTTGTGTCCTGACACTTTCTATCATAGCCAGCAGTGGTCAGGTGTCAGCATGGTGCTCTGACCCGCTGTGACTACACCCCCAAAACCCAGCGAGCTGCCCATGTCCTTGTGTCCTGACACCTTTCTATCATAGCCGCATGGTCATGGGTCAGCATGGCGCTCTGACCCCTCTGTGACTACACCCCCATACACAGCGAGCTGCAGTCCTGTTGTTTCCTACACCTTTCTACTCATAGCCACGTGGTCAGGGGTCAGCAATGGGCGCTCTGACCCCTCTGTGACTACACCCCCCATACACAGCGAGCTGCCATGTTCTGTGTCCCTGACACCTTTCTATCATAGCCAGCAGTGGGTCAGGGGTCAGCATGGGCGCTCTGACCCCTCGTTGACTACACCCCCCATACAGCGAGCTGCCATGTCCTGTGTCCTGACACTTTTATCATACCACAGTGGTCAGGGACAGCATGGGCGCTCTGACCCCTCTGTACTCACCCCCCATAACAGCAGCTGCCATGTCCTGTGTGTCCTGACACCTTTCTATCATAGCCAGCAGTGGTCAGGGGTCACATGGGCGTCTATCCTCTCTGTGACTACACCCCCATTACACAGCGCGCTGCATGTCCTGGTGGTCCTGACACCTTTCTATCATAGCCAGCAGTGGTCAGGGTCAGCAATGGTGCTCTGACCCCTCGGTGACTACACCACCCATACAACAGCGAGCTGTCATTCCTTTGGTGTCCTGACACCTTTCTATCATAGCCAGCATTGGTTCAGTGGTCATGGGCGCTCTGACCCCTCTGTGACACACCCCCAACACAGCGAGCTGCCATTCCTGTTCCGACACCTTTCTATCATACCCAGCAGTGGATCGGGTCAGCTGGGCGCTCTGATCCCTCTGTGACTACACCCCATACACAGCGGCTGCCATTCCTGGTGTCCTGACACCTTTCTATCATCGCCAGCAGTGGGTCAGCATGGGCGCTCGACCCCTCTGTGACTACACCCCATACACAGCGAGCTGCCATGTCCTGTGTGTCCTGACACCCTTTCTATCATAGCCAGCAGTGTTCAGGGGTCAGCATGGGCTCTGACCCCTCTGTGACTACACCCCCCATACACAGCGAGCTGCCATGTCCTGTGTGTCCTGACACCTTTCTATCATAGCCAGCAGTGGTCAGGGGTCAGCATGGGCGCTCTGACACCTCTGTGACTACACCCCCCATACACAGCGAGCTGCCATGTCCTGTGGTTGGCATTAATATATTACTCATAAGAAGAAGCTTCAGAAGTTCATATATCGTATTATATTACTGTTATCTGTCTACTTTGCGTTACTATAACACTTTTAATCCCGACCTCTCTCTGTCCCCCCATACGTGTGAAGCCCCCTACATTGGACGCCGTATATATGTTTTCAGAAGTGATCAGTTAGTGGCTAACTCACTACTAACATACTTCTATACCTTCTACCGACTAGGTCCAGTTGATGCACCGCATGTGGACATGCTGGAGGAAGACTTATAAGGGTATTCCTTCTCATCTGGCACCTTACATCTCAGTTTTCATTAATCTGCCATAGATAAACGATTTCTTCAATGGGATTTAATTAAAAAATGTTCCTGTGTGAAGATATCCTCTCTATAACATGTCGTCATTATCTATCCCTCAGAAACGAATGCTTTCCTCGCGATACGGCCACGTCTGATAGATAGCTGCACCCAAAACGAAAGTTATATCGCTATATAAAAAAAATACCTTGACTCAGACACCAAAAGACTTCTGCAAACAACCTACAACCGAGAGAGAATATACTACCTATATGTAGGAAAATGCACTTGATAGCACCAACACGCAAAACAATCTTTGAGGTGTACAAAAACAACATATTTTTCTTCAATCTTCCAAACTAACAAAAATCACATCTACACAGGGCACAGTTTAAGATCATTTAAAAAACAACATCACAAAATTTAAAACAGTGGACATGTGCGAGGAATCAAAAAGTATGCACATCCAAAATGTCAATCTGTGTGGAAGTGTGAAAACCTAACTATTGTATAATCACAGCTAGCACAACACTATTGTAACTTAATATCAAATGCTGTAACCATCAACTTTTTTGGTAACATCACTTGTTAAACCTTCACTTGTCACATCACTTGATGAAACTACTAACTTGCTAAACCATCACTTGTAAACATCACTTGTAAAACTACTACAATCACTTGTAAATGCATTGTTATCATTGTAACCATCACTTGATACTGTGAAACTCACTGTAAACATCACTGTAGAACATCCACTTGTAAACGCAATACGGACAAGTTTAACCTCACTTGTAAACATTGAACATCACTGTACACAATCATCACTACCTTGTAATAACATGAGACACTTGTAACATCAACTTGTAAAACATCACTTGGAAAATCAGCTGTAAAACTCATTGATAATACATCACTGTGTAGAAATCTACTTGTACAACATCATTGTACAGTTAAAGCAATCCACTTGTAAACATCAGCTTATAACTCACACTTTTAAACAATCACTTGTAAACCATCCACTGTATAACATCTCCACTTGTAAGACAACAGAACTGACATATGGCATAAACAATCATGAGTGTGAAAAGACATTACCTTGTAAACATCACTTTAAACATCAACATTGTAATTACACGGTTAAACAGTAACATGCTCCACGGACGCAGCACAAAGGCATATATCCAACTTAGCTCATTATCAAAGAGCATTGGTGAAACAAGCTAATACTGGCCATACCACACCCGTCTGAGCATCATGGACCAACGTCCACGGCATGTCCTACCCAGATAAGGATGTTAATTATATATCGTCCACATGCCCACCAAAACCCCGACCAGCGTCATTGTTCCCGATTCTTCACAGGGGTGATGGTGGTTGCTTTCCACTCCACCCCATATAAGCACAAGGAACTTAACCAATCAGGGGATCTAACATAACTCCACCCCTGCACAATCAGTTGTGCACATGTGACTTAACCCTTGTTTTCCTTATTACTCACAACCATCCACCCGGATCCGCGGTCCCGGACCTGAGTTTGACACTGCTGCCGGTTCGTCTGCTTACCATCACCTAATGCGACGGCGCCAAGAGTTACTTATATTGGTCGCTAGCGTCCTTATGTCACCAAAATGTGTAAATCTTTTTATTTCCTTTTGTCTACTTTGGCTTTTTATTTCTTTGTCCCTAGTTTTTGTCTGTCTTATTAATTCCTTTTGTGCTACTGCACATCTTTTTCTCTTCACCAGGTTTTTTAATTACAATTTTATTTGTTGTATCTTTTCCCTTTTATGGTGGGACCAATTTCCGGGAGTCGACCAGACAAAAAAGGGCTTTCGGTATAATGATACTCTATAATGTTTCTGTACACGATTATCATGGGCTTTATTCCTTCACCTTTCCATATAACTGTGTTCTTTTTGAGATCAAAAATTTTTTGATAACTCAGGTAAACTTTTTCCGGTTCACTGTAATATGATACCTGGGTCTGATAAGCTCGCCCTCTGCTCTATTGCATGATTATGATGCTGCATTGCGGCACATTTTTTGTGTATTCTGTATATATTCCTGGGCACCGCATCTCCCGTGCTTCTGCATTCGCTGTCGCTTGGCTCGTCTCGGAGATCTGCTGCGCATGCGCGCTTGTATCTGGCCTGGGGCTCGTCTGTTTTACGTGCGCGGCGAATCGGGGGCACACACGTTTTACGACAGGCGCATTATAACGTCCTTCTGCCATCGTCGCATGCGTTGTAGCAGACGGCCTGGCACGAGGGTTACTCAGTCCGGGAGTCGTAGGAGTGTGTGTACAAGTGATGTTTTTACAGTGATGTTTTCAGTGCAGTGTTTACACAGTCTATGTTCTACCATTTGTGACCTAATCATAGTTTTACAATACTGTTGTTTTGCTAGCTGATGATTACGAAATATTAGGCTTTTCACATATTCATCACACAGATTGACCATTTGTGTGTCTATACTATTTTGATTGCCCCGCCACATGTGCCACTGTGTAAGAGTTTTGTGTATTATTTTTTTTACATGATCTTTAAAGGTGTCTAGGGGTCAGCGCTCACCTTTGGGCATCTCTTGGAGGATACTGAAGACCTTGCTCTGCTGGATGTGCTTACGAGCCCTGAAGAAGTGCATGCTGGGAGGGAAGATGCCGCTTATCATGGCCTGGCTCAGCTCAGCCTCCTTTATTTTCATCAGGTTTTTGTTGGCCTCTATTTCTTTCCCCCTCAAAACGATATTACCCCCGGCTCTGCGGGAATCCTCCTGCTTCATTAGGACGACCCTCTCATTCCATACAGGAAAACATTGGCCAAATCCGACAAAGGAGACAAGGAGAGTCCAAAAGACCGACATCTTCATCTAATGGCTGCAGCGAAGGAGACGCAAAACTGAGTAGAGTTTATACATTAACGAAATCGCATCCTCCTGTCATGAATGGACTAGTCAGCGGCCGCCTTCCTCTTATTTCTGGGTCACGCTCACATCAGTCCTGCCCCAAATGGATCCTGCCCATACAGGATTTACACGTCCTGATACTCATCCCTTGGACAAACTCCAATCAGCTTCTCCATGGCTTGATCTGGCCGATAACAGGGAGCAATAGATTATATTCACTGGTCAAATTGGGTGACACTATGCCCTGATCTGGCACAGAACAAAAGATTTTGCTCACCTGAACTCATCATATGCTCAGTTTGAATGACTGATAACAGAAAATAGATAGTATTACCCTACAATCATCTCTTCCGGAGATGAAATGGCTGATAACAGAGAGAAATATATTAATATTTGCTGCTTTGCAAAAAAAAACTCCAAATAAGGAGATAGTGGCAGCCCTGTGTGTCCTGACACCTTTCTATCATAGCCAGCAGTGGTCAGGGGTCAGCATGGGTGCTCTGACCCCTCTGTGACTACACCCCCCATACACAGCGAGCTGCCATGTCCTGTGTCCTGACACCTTTCTATCATAGCCAGCAGTGGTCAGGGGTCAGCATGGGCGCTCTGACCCCTCTGTGACTACACCCCCCATACACAGGGAGCTGCCATGTCCTGTGTGTCCTGACACCTTTCTATCATAGCCAGCAGTAGTCAGGGGTCAGCATGGGCGCTCTGACCCCTCTGTGACTACACCCCCCATACACAGCGAGCTGCCATGTCCTGTGTGTCCTGACACCTTTCTATCATAGCCAGCAGTGGTCAGGGGTCAGCATGGGCGCTCTGACCTCTCTGTGACTACACACCTCATACACAGCGAGCTGCCATGTCCTGTGTCCTGACACCTTTCTATCCATAGCACAATTGGTCATGGGTCAGCATTGGGTGCTCTGACCCCTCTGTGACTACACTCCCCATACACGAAGCGGCTGCCCATTCCTGTATTGTCCTTACACCTTTCTTCATAGCCAGCATTGGTCCATTGGTCAGCATGGACGCTTCTGAACCTCCTGTGACTACACCCCATACAGACCGAGCTTGCATGTCCTGTTGTACGACACTTCTATCATAGCAAGCCACAGTGGTCAGGGGTCAGCAGGCGCGTCTGACCCTCTGTGAACTATCACCCCCCAGTACCACCGCGAGAGTGCCATGTCTGTGTGTCCTGACAACCTTTTAATCATAGCGCACTGGTCAGGGGTCAGCTGGGGCGCTGGACCCCTTGTGACTACACCCCCATACACAGAGTGCCATGTGTCTGTGTCCTGACACCTTTCTATCATAGCCAGCAGTGGTCAGGAGGGGTCAGCATGGTTGCTTCTGACCCCTCGGTGACTACACCCCCCCATACACAGCGAGCTGCCATGTCCGTGTGTCCCTGACACCTTTCTATCATAGCCATCAGTGGTCAGGGGTCAGCATGGGCGCTCTGACCCTCTGTGACTACACCCCCCATAACAGCGAGCTGCCATGTCCTGTGTGTCCTTACACCTTTCTATCATAGCCAGCAGTTCAGGGTCAGCATGGGCGTCTGACCCTCTGTGACTACACCCCCATACACAGGAGACTGCCATGTCCTGTGTGCCTGACACCTTTCATCATGTAAGGCCAGCATGGTCAGGGGTCAGCTGGGTGCTCTGACCCCTCTGTGACTACACCCCCATACAACACCAGTCAGGCTGCCATGTCCTGTGTGTCCTGACACCTTTCTATCATATCCAGCCATTGTCAGGTCAGCATGGGGGCTCTGACCCCTCTGTGACTACAACACACCCCCCATACACAGCATCTGCCATGTCCTGTGTGTCCTGACACTTTTTCTATCAAGCAGCAGGTCAGCGGGTCAGCATGCTCTGACCCCTCTGTGACTACACCCCCCATACACAGCGAGCGCCATGTCCTGTGTGTCCTGACACCTTTCTATCATAGCCAGCATGGTCTGGGGTCAGCATTGGCGCTCTGACCTCTCTGTGACACACATCCCCTATACACGAGCGCGCGCCATGTCCTGTGTCCTGACACCTTTCTATCATGCCAGCAGTGGTCAGGGGTCACGCTGGGGTGCCCTCTGTGTTACTACACACCCCCATACACAGCGAGCTGCATGCCCCTGTGTGTCCTGAACACCTTTCTATCATAGCCAGCAATTGGTCAGGGTCACATGGGTGCTCGTACCCCTCTTGACTACACACCCCCATACACAGCGGCTGCCATGTCCGTGTTGTCCTGACACCTTTCTATCATAGCCATCAGTGGTCAGGGTCAGCATGGGCGCTCTGACCCCTCTGTGACTAACAACCCCAAACCAGCGAGCTGCCATTTCCTGTGTCCTGACACTTTCTTCATGGCCACAGGGGTCAGGGTCAGCATGGACTCTGACCCCTCTGTGACTACACCCCACATAAACAGCGAGCTGCCATGTCCTGTGTTCCTGACACCTTTCTATCATAGCCGCGTGGTCAGGGGTCGCCATGGGCGCTCTGACCCCTCTGTGACTACAAACCCCCCATACACAGCGAGCTGCCATGTCCTGTGGTCTGACACTTCTAATCCTTCTATCATAGCAGCAGTGGTCAGGGGTCAGCATGGGGCTCTGACCCTCTTGTACATCCACACCCCTCCATCACCAGCGAGCTGCCATGTCCTGGGTCCTGACACCTTTCTATCATAGCCAGCATGTGGTCAGGTTCAGCATGGGCGCTCTTGACCCCTCTGTACTACAAACCCCCCATACACACGAGCTGCCATGTCCTGTGTCCTGACACCTTTCTATCATAGCCAGCATTGGTCAGTATCGATATGGGCGTCTGACCCCTCTTTGACTACACCCCCCATACACAGCGAGCTGCCATGTCCGTGTGTCCTGACACCTTTCTATCATGCCAGCAGGTGTCAGGGTCCGCATGGGTCTTAGACCTCTCTGTGACCTACACCCCCGTAAAAGCGAGCGCAATGTCATTAACAACAACATCGCACCGCATACGCCATAGCAGCAGGGTGGGGAGATGGGGGCCTCTGTGATACAGCGGTTGCCGGGGGGTGTCCTGTTGGCCTGACACTTTTCATTCATAGCACACAGTGGTCAGTGGTCAGCAATGGGTGCTCTACCTCTCTGTGACACCCCCAACCTACACAGCGGCGACCATGTCCTTGTGTGTCACTGACACCTTTCTATCATACCACGTTGGGCTACAGGGGTAGCATGGGCGCTCGACCCCTCTGTTGCTACACCCCCTAACACGCGAGCTGCCATGTCCTGTGTGTCCTGACAACCTTCTTCATAGCCAGCAGTGGTCGTGGGTCAGCATGGGCTGCTCTGACCCCTCTGTGACTACACCCCCATCACAGCGAGTGCCCACGCCCCCCCTGTCCTGTGTGTCCTGACACCTTTCTATCATAGCCAGCAGTGGTCTTAGGTGTCGCAGGCGCTCTTGACCCCTCTGTGACTACCCTCCATACACAGCGATGCTGCATTCTGTGTGTCCTACCACCTGTCTATCATAGCCAGCAGTTGGTCAGGGGTCAGCATGGGCGCTCTGACCCCTCTGTGACTACACCACCCCATACACAGCGAGCTGCCAGTGCCGTGTGTCCTGACACCTTTCTATCTAGCCAGCAGTTGTCATGGGTCAGCATGGGCGCTCTTACCCCTCTTTGACTACAATCCCCTAAGCACATCGAGCTGCCATGTCCTGTGTCACGCGACAACCTTTCTATCATAACCAGCAGTGGTCAGGGGTCATGTGAAGGAGAACCGCAAACGTATCCGTACCCCTGAAGGGTACATAAGGTCACTCTAGTTATCCTTTTCAAGACACTCCAACTCACACTGGTTCTGAGAGGCGCAGGAATGATTTAAAGTTGGTCCACCACAACTTCCGGTATGGCACACAACACCCTAAACAATACCCTGAATGGCTATAAGATCCCTCCACTAGCCGCATGTGAGACAGAATTTTAATCAGCCTTTGCTGTGCTGCCCACACCATTTCTCCTTATACAAGCCCGGTCCCGTAAGGTATTATGTAAGGGTGAGGAACCAACCCGGTATCATGTATAAAGCGAGAAACCCGGAGTACGATTCGTGATCGAGATCAAAGAGCAACACATATCGATTTTATATTTAATTGCCTTAAGTGCAACTAGACATAACAGTACACACAATAGATATATACAGTAAAACAGAGTACAAATTACAACGGTCAGCACTACAAGTCTACAGCAGTTTGGTAAGTTTAGTTTACCTTTTTGTGTGCCTAATGGGGATGGATAGTCCACACTTTTAGATCCTCCCTTCGCTAGTTGATGTTAGTTCCCCCAGGACAAAGACCCCGTCCACTTCCCAATGTTCCTGCGATATATCAGGTGTGGACACACCTTGCCCACCCTAAGTGGGGTCAATGGTCCCACACACGCCTCACACCGCCCCTACCTGATTATTCATCCAGAGAGCCCTGGGAAGCCACAGCTTCCAACCCCATGGGAAGGTCCTGGGGTCCATGGTTCTGGTATCGATTGGAATCCGGTTGAATCCCGGATCGCATTGATACCAAACCTGACCCATTTGCTATGGTCCTAATCCGGGATATTGATCATCTCGGATCTGATTATCCTGAGCATGAACACTGGGGTTGTTATGATTTAACGGAGAATAACAAATCCAAAAATGTTTTGGTGTTCTGGTGAGACTGACCCATAACTTCTACTGGGTCTCTATTCAAACCTGGTGGGATTGAAGAGTTTTAAAATGACTCTTTGTGAGCCTGGGGAGGCGAGGGGGGGGTGTGATGCCGGGTTCGGTTGTCTGTATAGGTCTTTGAAGCCCCCGCCACATGCTTGGTTTTTGTCCAACTAGCTGGCCAATTAGGTTAATTTACTGAGGCTGGGGGATGGGGGGCTTTATGACCCAGACAATACCTGCAGGTTCTCACAGTCAGCATGGGTGCTCTGACCCCTCTGTGACTACAATACACAACCCATACACACGGCTGCCCATGTCCTGTGTGTCCTGCAAACCTTCTCTCATGCCAGCAGTGGTCATGGGTCAGCATGGGCGCTCTGACATCTCTGTGAATACACCCCCATACACAGCGAGCTGCCATTCTGTGTGTCCTGCACCTTTCTATCATACCAGCATGTGCTGGTCAGCATGGGCGCTCTGACGCCTCTGGGACTACAATACAACCATCCCATACACAGCGGCTGCCATGTCCCCTGTGTGTCCTGACACCTTTCTACATAGCCACATTGTCCAGGGGTCAGCATGGGTGCTTGACCCCTGTGGACTACAACAACCCCCCTACACACTAGCTCCATTCCTGTGTGTCCTGACACCTTGCTATCATAGCCAGGCGTGGTTAAGGGTCAGCATGGGGCTCTGCCCCTCCTGTGACACACCCCCCATACAACTGACACCTTTCTATCATAGCCAGCAGGGGTCAGGGGTCAGCATGGGTGCTCTGACCCCTCTGTGACTACACCCCCCATACACAGCGAGCTGCCATGTCCTGTGTTCCATAATACATACCCCTGCTAGAAGACTTGGCACCAATCCATAATACATAAACCACCTGCAGAACTAGCAACACAACCCACTCCCTAATACTAACCCCTGCTACCGGCACCTCTAATCATAACCCCTTCTAGACTGGCAACCCCCTCCATCATACATAACCCCTTCTAGCCTGGCACCATCCATAATACATCCCCTGTCAACGGCAACCTCCTCCATATACATATAACTGCTAGAGACCACCGGCACCTCCATATACTAACCGCTATACTAGACCGGCAACTCTCCCTAATACTAACCACCTTCTAGACTGGCCAACCCAATCCATAATACATACAACCCCTGCTAGACCCGCACGCCACCTTCCAGAATACATAGCCCTGCTATAACCTCACCGTTTGCCCATGTATTCATAATACATAACCCCTGCTTAGAAACCGCAAGCCTGGACAGGAAGTCAAAGGTATTCTGCATTCAGATGACATAACCACTCTGCTAGACCGTCACAACTCCATAATACCTAACCACCTTCTAGAACCGGCACCCAAGTCCATAACATCAACCCCGCTTCTAGAACACGGACCAAGTGCCATAATCATAACCCTGCTAGACTGGCACCACTCCATAATAACATAACCCCCCCCTGCTAAAGACCGGCACTCTCCATAATACATACCCCTGCTGACTGGCACCACCGCTCCATACTACATAACCCAAGCCCCGCTAGACTGGCAACCTCCATAATACATAGCCCCTGCTAAGACCGACACCTCCATAATCCTAAGCCCCCCTGCTAGACTGGCACCTCATAATACATCACCCCTGGGCTAGACCGTCACCCCCTCCATAATCCCATACCCCCGTGCTAGACCTGGCACCTCCATAATACATACCCCCGCTAGAAAGACCGATACCATCCATAATACATAACCCCTGCCTAGACCGGCACCCCCTCCTCCATAATACCTGAACTCCGCTGCTAGACCCGTCACCCTCCCTAATACATAAACCCCTTCTAGACCGACAACCAGTATCCATAATACCAAACCCCTGCTAGAACCTGCACCCTCCATAATACTAACGCCCTGCTAGACTTCACCGCGCCCCTCCATAATACATATACCCCCTGCTAGACTGCACCCTCCATAATACATAACGCCCATCTAGACGGCACCCTCCTATACATAAACCCCTGCTGACTGGCCCTTCTGCATAAATAACACTAACCCGCGGCTATACTTTCACCATCCTCATACATAACACTGCTATAACCGCTGCACCACTCCATAATACATAACCCCCTGCTAGAAGATCCGCACCTGCCTAATACATATCCCCTGCTAAGACGGCAACCATCCATAATACATAACCCCTGCTAGACCGGCACTTCCATTTCTTGCCAACCCTATACCTGCCCCTTCACTTACTGCGCCACTCGATCTGACCCCAACAATTGTCGTACCATCGGTACCCACCCGTCAACTCCTTTGAGATCCTGACAGCTAAGCAAACTAACTGACAACTCCGTCAATGCATTTACCTGTAATTCCACTAAAACACAGCGCAAGTACTCATTGGAGATGTATCCAGTCTCGGATTAGATGTTCAGACATTTTCCCGGGTTCCTCCCCCACAAGTACTATAAAATTTGAGAAGCTATTACACCACGAATACAAAAAATAAATGCCGCCTACTCGAGGAAATTAGCCATACTTGTACTCATCGTCAGGCATTTTTCGGGGCGGGGCCCATATTTCTGGAGACCGTGCATCGTTTATTGTCTTGGGATTTTCTTACACAATATGGCTCCTGTGGAGAAACAGAATCGAAGGGGGATTTCAGAGTCGTGCAAGTGATGTTTGGGTGTGATTTCCACTAGAAAGGGGCGGGGCCCATTTAGGCGCGGTCCAGTTATCTTAGGTAAAACGAAAGTGAAATGTTCCTCCCGTATTTTTTAATTGACAGAATATTTTTGCTCATGCCTAAAACTGTCTGAAACAGACACAATGGAAATACCGTGCACTATGCTCTCAGTGATTTGTACCACTCCACTCGAGGATGTCACTGAATTTTTTTAAATTTTCCACACGTGAAAATTTTTTTTTGTGATGTTGCAAATTATTACGGTTTTTTGGTCTTAATCATATGAAAGATCTTATGGCATCGAATTGTGGCTCGTACTCTTATTTTGCTTTCTCCAGATCGAAATCTTTGCCAAAAATTTTTATTATAAGTAAGCGTTCTTGAAGGCTGGACCAATTGTTCCTAATTTTGTAATGATTGTGCAGCGAGCTGAATAGTGACCGTGTACAGCGGCGCCTCCCTGGGGTATTAACCACCTCTTTGTTATACACGGTTCCCCCACAAAATTAGAATGCGGATCGGTTAGTGGCCGGTCTGACTTGCTGGGACTGGGACCACAGAATGGTAGAAACCGAATGTCCCCCTCGAGGGAGACATGACCGGTCGCTCCAGTCATGTTGATGGCCTACACTGGCGTGGTGGAAAATCCGTTTGTTTCCCATTTTTTACGCAAGAGCATGTGGTTTTCATATTTTATTTAAATACGGTTGAAAGAAAGACTTGTCCATCAAGTTCAACCTGGAAGTAAGGTATTGGATGAGTTTTTGCTTAAAAAAACACGGGTTTCAAACGCCATTGTGGCATCACCCTTCAATTTGATGACCACGAATAACGGGATAGCGACTCTGTGTAGCAAATCAGATTCCATGTAATGTTTAAAGGTTAAACACTACGTGGAGCGGATTCAGCTCGTCCCCTTGGGGCATCAACACACCAACTTTTTGTAACTCAGTTGGATATTTATAATTTTGGATAAGTCAAATCAAACCGTCTTTTCTTGTGGTCCCGCTAATCCCTTTTCCTTGACAGGACATATTCTGCTGAAGAGAAACCTCCTAGGAAGGGTATTTGGCCATGGAAATAATTTAGGGTATGTGGTATGTGTCGCATAAATCTCATGTGAATGCACAAACCTATAAAAAAAAAGCCATGAACTAGCTTTGCTGTTTAACTTTCCTCCCCATATGACAACACATCCTGGTAACCATCTCGATCTCTGCATGATCATGGATACCTGCCTAGTGTAACAAACAACACCCCCACCGGCTGTCCGTTTTTTGGGTCCTGGAAGCACCGCGGCCCGAATACCACCGGAATGGCTGGCGGTTGCGGCCTGGCACGCTAGTGTCCAACGGTGCTTGGTATGGGGATCGGAGGGCTGTCCTACAGCCTGGGCACTCTCCAGCATGGGTGTGTGCAGAAATATGACGCAAGGTTTTCTTCTCCCTGGGGCAACCCCTGCGTGTATATAGAAATCCCTGGTGATGAGTATGGGGATTCTGTGTATTGGGGAAGCACCTGAGCCGGTTATACACGACTGCCAAATTTGTGCAAATCAGGAAGCAACTGCCTTAATCAATCAGCAAGTTCACACAGCCACGGAAAGCTGTTCCGAGATAGCTGGTCTGTAGGATGGGTTGCTCTCATCTGGCAGTAGTTTCATGCTTGGCTGGTAAATAAACAATAGTTTCAGGACAGTGAAAACCTCTCTCTTGGGCTTATTCCCTGACTTGCCCATGGTGTCATGCAGCTGGCCTGAGACACCTTTGCTTCCTGGTAGTGTGACACTTCCTGGCTGTCTGGAGGCAGACAGACAGGTACACATCTGCTCGACTTTGCTGTCCTAAACGCAGACCTGACTGACCATGTCTCCCCCCAAAAGGTCCTTTTCATACTTCCCCTGGTCAGGTGACACACTCTCTCCAATCAGCTTCCAGCTGAATACTACAAAGGAACCACTGGTTAATAACTTTCACATGTTAATGTCTCGCTTTTAAACCCACGCAGTGGTTCCAGCTGCAATTACTAATTTGTCCACTTTTGGTGATCTTATAGAGGTGATCAGTCCTCCCTAACGCTCCTAATATGAAATGGGCGCTCTTTGCAAACCACTTCCCTACCCAATGCTTCGGGGCAGGGCTGGTTGCAACATGATGGATTGACATTATTTATTGGCTGGTTTTAAACCTCCATTCACATAGTTGTTTGAATTTAGCCTTAACATGGTGCAAAACACCATAGGGGCCAGTGCTCACCTTTGGGGTTCTGTAACCTTGTCTGCTGGATGTGGTTATAAGACCAAGCCTAGCCCTTAGAATTGCATGCTGGATGGAAGATTGAACGGTTTATCATGGTCTACTTATCTCACCTCCTTTGTTTTTATCAGGTTTTATTGGCCTTTTTATTTTCTATGTTCTTTAACCCTCAGGGCCGTTCACACGTTGTGTTTTGACCTGCGTTTGCAATTGCGTTTGAACCGCTATACAACAGGCTATGAGAGGGTGATTTGCCTAATTACATCATGTTAACGTTTTCGTTTACAAAACGCATCGTAAACGCAATTTTACCACACCTGTTAATGTATAGCATTTTGTTACACATAATCATGCCGTTAACATTGCATTTTACAAGCGTAAACTTTAATGAATTAGGCAAATCACCTCTCATCAGCTGTTGTAGATTCGTTTCAAACGCATGAAAACGCAACAACAACGTGTGCTCACCCTCAAGAAGATATTACCTACCCCCCACTCTGCGGAATCCTTCCTCCGCCTCATTAGATTTCCCCTCTCCTCCTACACAATCAAATCTAACCAAATCCTACCAAAGAGAATCTGAATTTAACACCCCCATACCAGCGAGCTGCCAGTCTTTTGTGTTCCTGACACCTTTCTATCATAGCCAGCAGGTGTTCAGGGTCAATGGGCGCACTGACCCCTCTGTGACTACACCAACCCCCCATCACAGCGAGCTGCCATGTCCTGTGTGTCCGCTGACACCTTTCTATCATAGCCAGCAGTGGTCAGGGGTCAGCATGGGCGCTTTGACCCCCCTGTGACTACACCCCCATACACAGCGATCTGCCATGTCCTGTGTCTCCTGACACCTTTCTATCATAGCCAGCAGCGGTCAGGGGTCAGCATGGGTGCTCTGACCCCTCTGTGACTACACCCCCCCATATACAGCGAGCTGCCATGTCCTGTGTGTCCTGACACCTTTCTATCATAGCCAGCAGTGGTCAGGGGTCAGCATGGGCGCTCTGACTCCTCTGTGACAACACCCCCCATACACAGTGAGCTGCCATGTCCTGTGTCCTGACACCTTTCTATCATAGCCAGCAGTGGTCAGGGGTCAGCATGGAGGCTCTGACCCCTCTGTGACTACACCCCCCATACACAGTGACCTGCCATGTCCTGTGTCTCCTGACACCTTTCTATCATAGCCAGCAGCGGTCAGGGGTCAGCATGGGTGCTCTGACCCCTCTGTGACTACACCCCCCCATATACAGCGAGCTGCCATGTCCTGTGTGTCCTGACACCTTTCTATCATAGCCAGCAGTGGTCAGGGGTCAGCATGGGCGCTCTGACCTCTCTGTGACTACACCGCCCATACACAGGGAGCTGCCATGTCCTGTGTGTCCTGACACCTTTCTATCATAGCCAGCAGTGGTCAGGGGTCAGCATGGGCACTCTGAACCCTCTGTGACTACACCCCCCATACACAGCGAGCTGCCATGTCCTGTGTGTCCTGACACCTTTCTACTATCATATCCAGCCATTGTTCACTTGGTCAGCATGGGGCGCTCTGACCCCTCTGTGACTACAACACACCCCCCATACACAGCGAGTTGCCATGTCTGTGTGTCCTGACACCTTTTTCTATCAAGCCAGCAGTGGTCAGGGGTCAGCATGCTCTGACCCCTCTGTGACTACACCCCCCCATACACAGCGAGCTGCCATGTCCTTGTGTCCTGACACCTTTCTATCATAGCCAGCATGGTCAGGGGTCAGCATGGGCGCTCTGACCTCCTGTGAACACCCCCCTATACACAGCGGCTGCCATGTCCTGTGTCCTGACACCTTTCTATCATGCCAGCAGTGGTCAGGGGTCACATGCTGGGGTGCCCTCTGTGTACTACACCCCCATACACAGCGAGCTGCCATGCCTGTGTGTCCTGAACACCTTTCTATCATAGCCAGCATGGTCAGGGTCACATGGGTGCTCTGACCCCTCTTTTGACTACACCCCCATACACAGCGAGCTGCCATGTCCTGTTGTCCTGACACCTTTCTATCATAGCCAGCAGTGGTCAGGGTCAGCATGGCGCTCTGACCCCTCTTGACTACAACCCCCATACACAGCGAGCTGCCATGTCCTGTGTCCTGACACTTTCTATCTAGCCACAGGGGTCAGGGTCAGCATGGGCCTCTGACCCCTCTGTGACTACACCCCACATACACAGCGAGCTGCCATGTCCTTGTGTTCCTGACACCTTTCTATCATAGCCGCAGTGGTCAGGGGTCAGCATGGGCGCTCTGACCCTCTGTGACTACAAGCCCCATACACAGCGAGCTGCCATGTCCTGTGGTCCTGACACCTTTCTATCTCTATATAGCCAGCAGTGGTCAGGGGTCAGCATGGGTGCTCTGACCCTCTGTGACATACACCCCCCATACCAGCGAGCTGCCATGTCCTGTGTGTCCTGACACTTTCTATCATAGCCAGCAGTGGTCAGGTTCAGCATGGGGCTCTGACCCCTCTGTGACTAACAACCCCCATACACACGAGCTGCCATGTCCTGTGTCCTGACACCTTTCTATCATAGCCAGCAGGTCAGGTCACGATATGGGCTCTTGACCCCTCTTTGACTACACCCCCATACACAGCGAGCTGCCATGTCCGTGTGTCCTGACACCTTTCTATCATGCCAGCAGTGGTCAGGGTCAGCATGGGCTCTGACCTCTCTGTGACTACACACCCCATACAACCCGAGCTGCCATGGTCCTGTGTGTCCTGACACCTTTCTATCATAGCACAGCAGTGGTCAGGGTCAGCATGGGTGCTCTGACCTCTCTGTGACTACCCCAACCCATACACAGCGAGCTGCATGTCCTGTGTGTCCTGACACCTTTCTATCATACCAGCATTGGTCAGGGTCAGCATGGCGCTCTGACCCCTCTGTGACTACACCCCCCATACACAGCGAGCTGCCATGTCCTGTGTCCCTGACACCTTCTATCATAGCCAGCAGTGGTCAGGGGTCAGCATGGGGCTCTGACCCCTCTGTGACTACACCCCCCATACACAGCGAGCTGCCATGTCCTGTGTGTCCTGACACCTTTCTATCATAGCCAGCAGTGGTAGGGGTCAGCATGGGCTCTTGACCCCTCTGTGACTACCCCCCCATACACAGCGAGCTGCATGTCTGTGTGCCTGCACCTTTCTATCATAGCCAGCATGGTCAGGGGTCAGCATGGTGCTCTGACCCCTCTGTGACTACACACCCCCCATACACAGCGAGCTGCCAGTTCCATGTGTCCTGACACCTTTCTATCATAGCCAGCAGTGGTCAGGGTCAGCATGGGCGCTCTTACCCCTCTTTGACTACAATCCCCATAAGCACAGTCGAGCTGCCATGTCCTGTGTCCCTGACACCTTTCTATCATAACCAGCAGTGGTCAGGGGTCATGTGAAGGAGAACCGCAAACGTATCCGTACCCCTGAAGGGTACATAAGGTCACTCTAGTTATCCTTTTCAAGACACTCCAACTCACACTGGTTCTGAGAGGCGCAGGAATGATTTAAAGTTGGTCCACCACAACTTCCGGTATGGCACACAACACCCTAAACAATACCCTGAATGGCTATAAGATCCCTCCACTAGCCGCATGTGAGACAGAATTTTAATCAGCCTTTGCTGTGCTGCCCACACCATTTCTCCTTATACAAGCCCGGTCCCGTAAGGTATTATGTAAGGGTGAGGAACCAACCCGGTATCATGTATAAAGCGAGAAACCCGGAGTACGATTCGTGATCGAGATCAAAGAGCAACACATATCGATTTTATATTTAATTGCCTTAAGTGCAACTAGACATAACAGTACACACAATAGATATATACAGTAAAACAGAGTACAAATTACAACGGTCAGCACTACAAGTCTACAGCAGTTTGGTAAGTTTAGTTTACCTTTTTGTGTGCCTAATGGGGATGGATAGTCCACACTTTTAGATCCTCCCTTCGCTAGTTGATGTTAGTTCCCCCAGGACAAAGACCCCGTCCACTTCCCAATGTTCCTGCGATATATCAGGTGTGGACACACCTTGCCCACCCTAAGTGGGGTCAATGGTCCCACACACGCCTCACACCGCCCCTACCTGATTATTCATCCAGAGAGCCCTGGGAAGCCACAGCTTCCAACCCCATGGGAAGGTCCTGGGGTCCATGGTTCTGGTATCGATTGGAATCCGGTTGAATCCCGGATCGCATTGATACCAAACCTGACCCATTTGCTATGGTCCTAATCCGGGATATTGATCATCTCGGATCTGATTATCCTGAGCATGAACACTGGGGTTGTTATGATTTAACGGAGAATAACAAATCCAAAAATGTTTTGGTGTTCTGGTGAGACTGACCCATAACTTCTACTGGGTCTCTATTCAAACCTGGTGGGATTGAAGAGTTTTAAAATGACTCTTTGTGAGCCTGGGGAGGCGAGGGGGGGGTGTGATGCCGGGTTCGGTTGTCTGTATAGGTCTTTGAAGCCCCCGCCACATGCTTGGTTTTTGTCCAACTAGCTGGCCAATTAGGTTAATTTACTGAGGCTGGGGGATGGGGGGCTTTATGACCCAGACAATACCTGCAGGTTCTCACAGTCAGCATGGGTGCTCTGACCCCTCTGTGACTACAATACACAACCCATACACACGGCTGCCCATGTCCTGTGTGTCCTGCAAACCTTCTCTCATGCCAGCAGTGGTCATGGGTCAGCATGGGCGCTCTGACATCTCTGTGAATACACCCCCATACACAGCGAGCTGCCATTCTGTGTGTCCTGCACCTTTCTATCATACCAGCATGTGCTGGTCAGCATGGGCGCTCTGACGCCTCTGGGACTACAATACAACCATCCCATACACAGCGGCTGCCATGTCCCCTGTGTGTCCTGACACCTTTCTACATAGCCACATTGTCCAGGGGTCAGCATGGGTGCTTGACCCCTGTGGACTACAACAACCCCCCTACACACTAGCTCCATTCCTGTGTGTCCTGACACCTTGCTATCATAGCCAGGCGTGGTTAAGGGTCAGCATGGGGCTCTGCCCCTCCTGTGACACACCCCCCATACACCTGACACCTTTCTATCATAGCCAGCAGTGGTCAGGGGTCAGCATGGGTGCTCTGACCCCTCTGTGACTACACCCCCATACACAGCGAGCTGCCATGTCCTGTGTGTCCTGACACCTTTCTATCATAGCCAGCAGTGGTCAGGGGTCAGCATGGGCGCTCTGACCCCTCTGTGACTACACCCCCCATACACAGGGAGCTGCCATGTCCTGTGTCCTGACACCTTTCTATCATAGCCAGCAGTGGTCAGGGGTCAGCATGGGCGCTCTGACCCCTCTGTGACTACACCCCCCATACACAGCGAGCTGCCATGTCCTGTGTGTCCTGACACCTTTCTATCATAGCCAGCAGTGGTCAGGGGTCAGCATGGGTGCTCTGACCCCTCAGTGACTGCATCCCCCATACACAGCGAGCTGCCATGTCCTGTGTCCTGACACCTTTCTATCATAGCCAGCAGTGGTCAGGGGTCAGCATGGGAGCTCTGACCCCTCTGTGACTACACCCCCCATACACAGCGAGCTGCCATGTCCTGTGTGTCCTGACACCTTTCTATCATAGCCAGCAGTGGTCAGGGGTCAGCATGGGCGCTCTGACCCCTCTGTGACTATACCCCCATACCTCTGTGGGCACCCAGGCCATCACCCAGAACATAGGTCTCTATACAGAACTCAAGAACCCCCTCCTGCAGTGACAAGCAGCCCAATATGTGCCGAGGAGACGTGGCCTGTGCTGAATTAACATTGGAGCTCCTATTCCAGGCCCTATGATTCTTCCTGTTCAGGGTAGCCAGGAGGATAACCCAAATTTCTATTTCTTCTTCTTTGCCAATATGAACGAAACCTGTGATAGAACAGGGTAGCAAATACCACTTAAATTGCTGAAAATTGTGGATTTTTAGTTGTAGTTTGGGCACTCGGTCTGTAAAAGGTTCGTCGTCACAGCTGTATGAGGAGGAGCCCCGGTTCTGGCCATTATAAGACTAAGTGTTGTAACTTGTATTTTCAGTGGGTTTTCCCTATGCAGGATCTAATCTTTAATGCTGGTGCTGGAGACTAGCTGCAACAATGTCTCCCATACACCGCACACAGAAGTGGAGGAGAATCGGTTCCATAACGTTCTTACTCAGCAGGGTCGTATAGGACATCGTGGAGCAGAAGTGACATGTACTAGGGGCAAGATAGAAGCTTACTACTAGCTCCAGCTGCATTTCTCCGTCACTCAAAAACATCAGCATGGTCATAAGACTTGATAAAAGAGCGAGGAGATAATGATGATGATGCAGGAATGCAGCTGTGACTCCATGTAGCTTGCTGGCAGGCATCCAGCTCAACAGGAGCCGAAAAGCAGTCACCTCATTGCCATCTCAGCTTGTACTATTAATCAGATATTTTTAAATTACACACAAAAGTTGCCACAGACACACAACATAATATAAAAAGTTGTACCTGTTGTAATACAACCATTGGAAATTATCTGTTAAAATAAAAATGAGATTGTCCCTGTCCAGCACCCTTACATCTCAGCCAGCACTATTAATCAGATTTTTCTCATCACACACTACTTACCGAGGACAGTTATTTGAATAAAAAACCCTTTTACACATCATCCGCACAACCTTTCCATTTCTAAGTTGGATCGTGGCAGCCAAGAAGCAATCAAACTATATAATTTCTTCATCTTAGCTGCCATTATTAATCAGATTTTATTGAATTACTCACATTGGTTGCAAACGCAATGGATAAACAGCTTGAGGAATCAATCTATAAAGCTGTTGCATTATGTCCATAGGAGTCAGTTATAAAGCTGGATTGTCCCTGAGCAGAAAGCAAAACACCAGGCAACAAATACACCACATCATCTCATAGCACAGCATGCACAATTAATCAGATTTTTAACATACCTGACAACAGATGCCGTAAGAACACAACTTGACAACTTTATGTAGAAAGCTGTTACCATTGCATTACATTCACAGTAGCCCAATTTTTTATAAAAGACAAGCAGGAATCATATCATATCATCTTTCATTTCAGCCTGCACTATTAAACAGATTTTTCTCATACTGCTTGCTCAGAACACAAAATTCAATAGCTTCATACAAAAAGCTGAAGCTGGTATATTATACCCATAGATTGTTAAACTGATGGACTGTGCTTCAGCAGCCATAAATGTACGGATATCGTATACCAGCAACATTTTTTTTTATATGATGCCATCAAATTGTGTGTCCTGGGCAAGTAGTATGAGAAAAATCTGGTTAGTAGTGCAGGCTGAAATGCAGAACAATATGACACATCTGATACTGGGCTTCTCTGAAGTCTGTACAAGCAGAGTCTAGTTTAATAAGAGAAAAGCCCAACATCAACCGTGCCATAAAATTCTGCATCTCAGCTTGTACTAATAATCAGATTTTTCCTTAAATACTTGCACACAACCCGCAATTTGAATACTACATCCATAGATTGTTATAAACCTGGACTGTGCTTGTACAGACATCACAGTTGCCGAGCTACATTGCTACATATAATTCCGCATCTCAACTTGTACTATTAATCAGATTTTCTCGTATTGCTGGCTCAGGACACACAATTCGATACCCTCATATACAAAGACGTAGCAGATATATTAAATCCATAGATTGTTATAAACTTGAACTTGCCTTGTATAGACATCACACACTATTATTCCACATCTCAGCCTGTGCTATTAATCAGATTGTTCTCATACTGCTTGCGTGAACAGAAGACGAAATTTTGACATCATATCCAATAGGTGGTTATAAACCTGGACTGTACCCATTGCGCCGTACAATTACGCATCTCAGCTTGCACTATTAGTCAGATTTTTCACAGACAGCTTGCTCAGTACACACAATTTAATATAGTCATATAAATAGCTACATCTGGCACGGTGGCTCAGTGGTTAGCATTACAGCCTTGCACTGCTGGGGACCTGGGTTCAAGTCCCAGGGTTCAACACCCGCAAAGAGTTTGTATGTTCTCTCCGTGTTTACATGGGTTTCCTCTCACGCTCCAAAACATACTGGTAGGTTGATTAGATTGTGAGCCCCATTGGGGACACGGACTGATTTGGCAAACTATGTGCAGCGCTGCGTAATCTATTAGCGCTACATAAAGGCATTATTATTATTATGCTTGTACAGAGATCAAAGGAGCCGTGGATCCATTGTGCCATATAATTCCACATCTCAGCTTGCACTATTAATCAGATTTCCTCCATGCAATTAAATGGAAATAATGCAACGCAAAGCTGCTTCAGCACCTCCTTAGTCAGGTTTCACTTTCTCCCCTTACTTACTATTAAAGGCATGTTGCCCTGTACCCCGGTCTATAATAAGCAGCCTTACTGCTGTTATGAATTATTTAAAACCCCAGTAATTATGGTATATTAATTATGCCTCTCATAATGCACCGGTGTGTTCTCTATGCCTCTGCATACAGACGGGCGTCCGGAGTCAGCGGCGCGGCGTTATGCCTGTGCACCGAGCGGATTGCTAAGTTAGGGAGTGAGAGCACTTAATTAAACAATGCAATGATATACAGCTGCAAGTAAAGGCCACAACTGAATTTTAATCTGTTTTCTAATTAAAAAAGAAATGAGAAATTTTCTAAACCAATTAAAGCGTTTCACGGAGAAACCAGTATTTGTTTAGCAAACGGATCTATAAAGCAAGCAGCGCGGCCCGCGTTACTATTTCATCAGGTTAGAAACACAAGAGTCCCAATAACTAAAAGGGGAAAGATGACCCCCCCCCCCTTACCCAGAAGTGACCTGATGAGTCCGATTGATTGTTCTGCCTTCTGGCTATTAGACACACTTAACACCTCGAAGACCAGTTATGGCAAATTATCCATGCAGAGCAATAGGTCGCCCAAGGTGGCACCTAAAGGGCCCTCTAAGACAATGCAAAGGGAGAGAAGACCGACTACACCGAAAACTGACCGTACCCTCCGACAAGTTCTACATGAACCCAGAAGAAACCTCTGCCGGGCCATGGACACAACGATCGCTCCTGAAGTTTCCACATGTGATTTAGTCACTGGAGACCGACTTTGGTGTCACAAGCAATACAGCTCGAATAGTGAAGGAGACCCAATTAGAAATAGATCGGCTTGAATATACGACTTCTTAATGGGCAGGACTCCAATGAGGGATCACAAATTAGGCCAACGTCTCGTGTAACGCAGGCCAGACACTGAGGGGGGGATTGCATTACCAGGAGCTGGTTGGAGGACAAAGCGCTATTGGGAGCCAAGCAGAAACTTTCAATCTCCATTAATCTAAAAAGCAAAAGAGCGAAAAGAGTCAAAGTCATCATCTTCTATTTAACTCTTCCTTAAAGGGATATTCCAAACTAACCTGTGCACCCCCTCAAGTTACGCCCCTGTGTACCATGCACCTTCTGTCTGGCGGGGAGTGGTATAGGTTGGAGGGGACTGGGCTGTGCCCCTGGAACAAGTTGCAAAAGGGAGCTGACCAGTGGGATTTTGGGTTAGAAAACACTTTTAAAGAGAAGCAGTCGTCACATTGTCACATATACAGCCAGTGACACGTTCCTTAAAGCCGTATTAACTAAATGACAAACTTCTTTTAGCTAAAAATTGTTTCACCCCCATCCACATTAATCAACTTTATGTAGTTAGATTCCATGGTATCAGAGGGGGAATGTCCTGCTAGGCCGACCCTCCTACCTACTCCTCGGGTCTTATGCCTCCTCACTATACAGCACTTAGATGACATCACCCTGGTCACATGACACAAAGGTCCTTTCCCTCCTGCATTTTGCCATATCTACCCCATGTATATATCAGACTACATGAAATCATAGCAGCCTCCATGGACTTCTGCTACTCCCCATCCTCCATGGAGGCAGCTGTGATTTCATGTGATCAGATACATACATGGGGTACATATGGAAAATGTTAAGGGGAAAAGGACCTTGGATGACATCACCCGGTCACATGGCACGAATGTAACAAGGCAGTGTGTAAAACATTTGACACAATGTTTCCCAAAATGTAAATAGAGCTTTATGTATCTGTAGTTGAATATAGGCAGAGGGTCCCTAAGTAATAGTTTCATACGGCAGCATGTCCTAGCAGTGAGACCTGCCGATCAGGAAGGAGGAGTCGGGGCAGTGCCTGAGATTTGAAGAGGCAAAGAGCTGTCAGTCAAAATAAGGGGGCTTGGTTCCCTGGCAGCCATATCTTGAATAAAAGAGTCAAGTACGCTAATTTGCATATTGGAAAGAAGGCTGTAATTAAGGCACAATGCCTGGCGCTGGCAGCTAATATTAGGTGATATGTAGAATACTTGTAACCCTTTACCAGCAGGAATTGTTAGTTTGGGGGGTAAAATTCTGGTGACAGGTCTTCTTTAAAGTTTTTGCCCTGGATACTTTGGGGGAAAACTTTATTGGAAATCTTCCCTGTGTAAGCTATGAGCAGGCGCATTGGTTGCCCACCAGCCTTTCAAGAAGCAAATGTAACTTTTACAAAACTTGGTAAAAAATACAGAAAACGATTCAAGGACGGGAGATTTTAACATAATGCATTTCTTACATCTGACCTTCCCATTCCTCCGAGGGTTTAGGACAAACTTCAGAGAATGAACGCGTGCACAGACGAGAACCAGCTGCTGGCTTTCAGTCTTGAGCATTACACCCGGCACTGACCTCATGAGCTCCTCCACCTTGTCGTCCACGTCTAGGTCCTCCTCGGACGCCTCGAAGCTGTACGACCTTGGGCCGATGCTGTTGGTGTGGTAGCGGGTCGGGGAGAGCTTGCCGTTGGAGGTCGGGAGCCTCTCGCTGCTCTCTCTGCCGTTCTGATTGGTAGTGCATGGTTGTGGGGAAGTGTCACAGCTATTGCTGGGTGATGGGGACATGCCACAATGGAGGGTCTGTGTGGAGGCGGTGGCAGTGGAGGAGGATGATGCGGGGACGTTGGTGGTGCTGTAGGTGCTGCTCCCGTAGGCGGTTCTCCTACCAAATTTATCGCTGTGTTCTTGGTCCAGGCGGTCTAACGTCTCCAGGGCGTGGAGGATCTCATGTTTGGTCATTCCTGTGCGACGGAGGCGCTGGAGCAGGTCTATCTGCTCTATGGTGAACCTGGGCTCATCTGTGTAATGGGACATGGTTTCCGGCAGACTGTAAGACACAAGAGAGAGAAATTAGTATAATAAAGAAAGGAGGACATAATGTTACAAGTGAGTGGTATATTTCAGAGCAAAGAAATGACCAAAGATGTGGCTAATATTGTTAACTAGCCATACGGGTACTGCTCCAGCTGCTTCTGGCCCCATGGACTAGACCTGATATACAGAGGCGGAGATGGCTTTATCCACCATGTACCGGCTGTGTCCAGGTAATGGGGCTCCGCACCTCTTCAATGAATAGGAGGTGAGCTGCAGTTATCCACTATGGCCACTACACTGAGGATGGCACTGCTGGAGGCTTCCAGACACAGATGAATCAATTAAAGGACTCTCTCTGGTCTTACACCGATGGTCTATCCTGAGGACGAATCACCCATATGAAAAATGGTCACAAGGACAAAATGAAACCCTCTTAATAAGGTCTATTCTTCAGCCCAGGAGGTCAAAATTCTCTACTTTAATATCTGTTATGTCTAGTGACAGGAACTTTTTCATATCCATGCAAAACCTGAATGGCCAAACTACATACATCTCTTAGCCGAGGGTCTGCAACGATTATTGTACACCATGATAGTTTGTATCAGTCTGGAACCTCAATGGATTGCACTTTGGGATACACTCAAGGATGTTTCCATTCTCTGACAACAATCCTAAAACGGAGTAATATGGCCTAACCACAACCAGTACAGGAGATGTCCCCATTGATGTCACAGGGGGAAAGGTTTTCTTCATATGGAAGACCCCAGTTCTCCGAGCCAAGACTAAATCCCATTGTATTCCCACGGTCCGGGCTCCTTATCGCTCCCTACATTCCAGGCTGCAATCAAGGTCACCCTAATATTATGTTCTGTAAAATATATCACTGTCTCATGCAAACTCTTCCAAACCACAGGCAGAAGAGCAAACCCCCTGTCCCCCATCATAAAATGTATTTATAATGCCCCACAATTATAACCTTCCCATATCCAGCAATTGGGAGCTAAAGGAGGCAAATGTCTCCCTGTTAACGGATGTCAGAGCCAACTTCTATGCTAGACACGTTTGTTACAATGTATCAGTCTGGAGTCCAGCCTGTTGATCTCAAAGAGAATTGTCCAGACAGGATACAATAGTATCTACTCCCAAAATCCCCAGTGTGACAATAGAGCAGAGTAGCCAAAGTCTCCAATGAAGAATAAGGATAAGTACTTGTGTTACAGTGAAAAATGAGCAAACAATGTGTCCCGTCCCCTTATTATGTGAACAGGGCTCTGCCTGATTAATGACCTGATGATAATTACTTTACTACAAACGGGAAAGAGAAAAGTCAACATTTCAGACAACGAGTAAATATTAGTCATCACAGGAAGGGAACAAAACACTAGAGAGATCCCCCAACCATAACATTATCATGTCCTGTGTCCTGACACCTATCATAGCCAGCAGTGGTCAGGGGTCAGCATGGGCGCTCTGATCCCTCTGTGACTACACCCCCCATACACAGCGAGCTGCCATGTCCTGTGTGTCCTGACACCTTTCTATCATAGCCAGCAGTGGTCAGGGGTCAGCATGGGAGCTCTGACCCCTCTGTGACTACACCCCCCATACACAGCGAGCTGCCATGTCCTGTGTGTCCTGACACCTTTCTATCATAGCCAGTAGTGGTCAGGGGTCAGCATGGGCGCTCTGACCCCTCTGTGACTACACCCCCATACACAGCGAGCTGCCATGTCCTGTGTGTCCTGACACCTTTCTATCATAGCCAGCAGTAGTCAGGGGTCAGCATGGGGGCTCTGACCCCTGTGTGACTACACCCCCCATACACAGCGAGCTGCCATGTCCTGTGTCCTGACACCTTTCTATCATAGCCAGCAGTGGTCAGGGGTCAGCATGGGTGCTCTGACCTCTCTGTGACTACACCCCCCATACACAGCGAGCTGCCATGTCCTGTGTCCTATCAGACTGGTCTGTGTTGTGAACTCTCTTTTGAGCAGTGATGTCAGCAGTTCCCGTGCTTCGCTGATGGAAGGATGACATTCATAACGGTGACAATACAGAGAATATTGTATCTGGGAAATATTTTAATCCATTTATTCAGATGCAAAAATATAAATGAAAGAACAAAACTAAAGTAGAAGAGAGGAAATGGACAAAACAAAGAGGAAAGGAAGAAGAGCGCCGCATCCTCAAGACGTAGACATTAATGGAGATGCCCCCTCCCCCCTTATTATACAGTGACAGGAGCTTAAATATAGCAGCCGGTGCTCACAATAGAAGCATTAGGAATCTCATTGTCTCACTGCCAAGGACAAGACGGGGGCTGCTTGGCATCAAAATACTCGAATTGCACAAATCTATCTTCATCTCCTGCCTGGTGAGACGTCTTCAATATGACCCAAGTGTGGATTTCTGGAGTGCCAGGTGTCTGGGGTTACACGTGTGCCTGTACACCGAAAACAAGTGCCCTTCCTGCAACCAGTGTTAGGTATAGTCCCTGGTGAAAGGTGTAATCAGACCTTTTGTGTATGTCGTTAGTAGCAGCAGGGCTGTTATACATGGATTCATATTCCAGGGTTGCAGCTTCTCCAAGTGCACCGAGAGAGCGTCCTCACACTGCTGTGCTCTGTGCTTTCCACAGTCAGTGTTAGGTATTGTCCCTGGAGAAGTGTAATTAGAGCTTTGTGTACGTTTTCAGTAGCAGCAGGACTGTGATATATAATATATGGATTTA
The DNA here is from genome assembly GCA_019512145.1 of Engystomops pustulosus. Classification (NCBI taxonomy): domain Eukaryota; kingdom Metazoa; phylum Chordata; class Amphibia; order Anura; family Leptodactylidae; genus Engystomops; species Engystomops pustulosus. The sequence continues at coordinate 138,992 of WNYA01000348.1, read as the reverse complement.
TATTCCTGGAATGTAATAGGGGGCATGTACTCACACTGCTGTGCATCCCTGCAATTAAACTATCCCCTGCTGCAATATCTACTAGAAGCCTGCAGCTCATCTTCAAAGCATAAGAGCTGTACTGCATGAAAGAGGACCCGTCAGGTCGATTTGGGACCCTAAACCAACTTCAGGTCCTTATGGACCTATAGTATTGGGTTAAAAATTGAATTTTTTGAAGGCTGTATGTGGAGAAAATGGGGGGAAAAAAATTCATACTTCTCTAGATGTGGAACACAGGACTCACATGTGAAGTTTCTGTGCCGGTCCCAGCAAGTGAAGCTGGGACGTATGCGCCGCACCAGTGCATGCAGGGTAAAGCCGCCATCCTCCATAAGCACAACATGCAGGCGAGTAGAGAGGAGTGGATCCAATATTTGCGTTTGGATGCGGCAAATATTGAGGCTCCTAGTCACTATCCATGACCATTATTGGCCAGAGGTTTCCTCCCGGAGAATCCCGAACTCAAACATCGGGTCCACTAATCTCCAGAGGGGAGTATAAAAGGAATTTTGTTAAAACACCCCAAAAAACATGAATAACTATCATACAAGGGGATTTAGGACACTAAACCACCGGTCCACATAGGACCTTTTGGTGTTTTAGTTTCCCAAATAGCCCCAACAGGCGATCTCACACAGACATGCACCAAGTCCAGCTACAATCCTGGAATACTTCACGCAGCTCTAAACTACTGCCATATCCCTGCCACCAAATTCACTGATCTGCTGGCAGTATTATTGGAGGGTCACGAACCTTTATTATTTGGACTGCTACCTTCATCAAATAAGAGATGTAGCCAGGAATCACAGGACGAGCGCACCAACTGTCTCATTAGCATACAGATTAAACTGGGAATATTTTGTAAACTGGGTAATGGATAACAATAGAAACTTTTTTTTTTTTTTTTTAACATGATGCATATGTGATTTAGGGTCTATGTACATGTAAGCCAATCCAGAATTTACCTGATAATTTACGGGACAGGCTCGGGAGATTAACCCAACACGGGACATTTCCATTTCAAAGACCAAAAAGCAATGGAAACTGCAGCGTGAGGTGCGTGGCTGTTGTACGAGCCGGTGTGATGTGTACATGAGGGTGAATGGGCAGGTGATGCCGCGGCACAGAGATACTGAATAAATCAACCAGGCAGAAAATGAGAGAGTGATCAGCGGCCGTGCAAACAACTTAATGAAAGCGCATTTATTTATCCGGCGCTGGAGGCGTCACGGTCTACAAACAGCCGCTCCCAGGGCCCGCCGTGTTATCTGCTCTGAGTAATTCCCATCATTATACTCCGTTAATAGGGCCCCGCAGAGCAGATGAATGAGAGCAGGGGCTCCATAAGAAAGGGGGCGACCCCAACACACAAATCTAGTCTCTTCAGGGGTCTCTCCCCAATACTTTACACTACAGCCCAGCCTGTGCACACGAGCTGCAGTGCATAAGGCTGACGCCCAGGAGTCGGACAATATACATTGAGCGATAATATACTAATCAAAGGGAAAGTTCAGCAGCAGCGCGGCTTTCCAACCACCTATGTATACTGTAATTGTCCCCCTTACTCGCACAGTGAGGACCCCTGAGCAGCACTCGGACGCCACAGGGAGGGGTCTCTAGGCGTCTGCTAACTCCAACAAGCTGTTTCAATAATCTCGATAAAGTTTCTAAAGTTCAAACAAACTTTTTTTTTTGTATTTTACAGTTCTCCCTCCCTTTTTCAGCAGGAGAATAAAGAGAACACTTATTCTGAGCAGGTCACCTCTTGGATGCGGTGGTTAGTGTAGACCATGGAATCAAAGGGGTTATGGGAAATAATTTCCTCTTTTAAATCAAAATCCAGTATGCCAAACCATGAAACCTAGAACAGAGCTGATAAGACCTTGACTTTCTGATCCATCAACTACATCTGTGATAAACCCGCTTTTAGGAAGACTTACCTTATATAAATCATGGAAATCTGTATGTATTTAGGTCGTACAGTCTCCATAAAAGAAATCCAACAACAAAATCCATCATGATAAACCAGGGACAATACTCATAGATCCAGGCACCAGGACTGTGGGAATCTTTTTATATTTCTTATCCATGGCCTCCTTCCTTCTAAAAATCACTTTAATGATTATGGTAATGAGTCATAGGGCTCTGGGGGTGTTACCAGAGCCCCGTCATGCTGTAGCTTCACTTGCTGTTCTCCCCTCCCTCGGTCTGCTGTAAACTCACTATATAGTAATTGCTGGGGGAGCTGTATATAGTGATTGCTGGGGGGGCTGTATATAGTGATTGCTGGGGGAGCTGTATATAGTGATTACTGGGGGAGCTGTATATAGTGATTGCTGGGGGAGCTGTATATAGTGATTGCTAGGGAGCTGTATATAGTGATTGCTGGGGGCTGGAGATGTCACATGACCAGAGGTGTTCTTATAGAGGGGATGTCACATGACGCTGTGGAGCTGTATATAGTGATTGCTGCAGGAGCTGTATATAGTGATTGCTGGGGAGCTGTATATAGTGATTGCTGGGGGAGCTGTATATAGTGGTTGCTGGGGAGCTGTATACAGTGATTGCTGGGGGAGCTGTATATAGTGATTGCTAGGGAGCTGTATATAGTGATTGCTGGGGGCTGGATATGTCACATGACCAGAGGTGTTCTTATAGAGGGGATGTCACATGACGCTGTGGAGCTGTATACTTACTCTCATGTGTCCGGTTACTACTAGCGAGTAGTGGGGGAGGAGCAGAGAACAGACGCCAATTGTTATAGATCAGACGCTTATTGTTCCCAGAACCCCCCGCCGGGACACAGCCCCCCCCCCCCACCCCTGCACCCCCAAACCAGGAGAGGAGACGCACCTCACACATGTCATCACTATAGAGACCTGTGTGTCCTATCATAGCCAGCAGCGGTCAGGGGTCAGCATGGGCGCTCTGACCCCTCTGTGACTACACCCCCCATGCACAGCGCGCTGCCATGTCCTGTGTGTCCTGACATCTTTCTATCATAGCCAGCAGTGGTCAGGGGTCAGCATGGGTGCTCTGACCCCTCTGTGACTACACCCCCCATACACAGGGAGCTGCCATGTCCTGTGTGTCCTGACACCTTTCTATCATAGCCAGCAGTGGTCAGGGGTCAGCATGGGGGCTCTGACCCCTCTGTGACTACACCCCCCATACACAGCGAGCTGCCATGTCCTGTGTGTCCTGACACCTTTCTATCATAGCCAGCAGTGGTCAGGGGTCAGCATGGGCGCTCTGACCCCTCTGTGACTACACCCCCCATACACAGCGAGCTGCCATGTCCTGTGTGTCCTGACACCTTTCTATCATAGCCAGCAGTGGTCAGGGGTCAGCATGGGCGCTCTGACCTCTCTGTGACTACACCCCCCATACACAGCGAGCTGCCATGTCCTGTGTGTCCTGACACCTTTCTATCATAGCCAGCAGTGGTCAGGGGTCAGCGGAGGGTCAGCATGGACGCTCGAACACTTGTGACTACACACCATACAGCGAGATGACATGTCCGTGTGTACTGACACTTCTATCATAGCAGCAAGGGTCAGGGGTCAGCAGGCGCGCTATGAACCCTCTGTGAATACACCACCCATACCCACGCGAGATGCCATGTCTGTGTGTCCTGACAAAACTTTTATCTAGCAGCAGCTGGTCAGGGGTCAGCTGGGCGCTCTGGACCCCTATGTGACTACACCCCCAACACAGAGAGTGCCATGTTCTGTGTGTACTGGACACACTTTCTATACATAGCCCAGCAGTGATAAGGGGTCAGCAGGGCGCTCTGACATCTCTGTGACTACACCCCCTCATAAACAGGGAGCTGCCAGTCCGTGTGTCCTGACACCTTTCATCATAGCCAGCAGTGGTCAGGGGTCAGCATGGGCGCTTGACCTCTCTGTGACTACACCCACCGTACACAGCGAGCGGCCCTGTCAGGTGTATCCTGACCACCTTTCATATCTAGCCAGCAGGGTCAGGTTCAGCATGGGCGCTGACCCTCTGTGACTCCACCCCCAACATCAGCGAGATGCGCCATGTCCTGTGGTCCTGACTTTCTATCATAGGCCAGGCCAGTGGTAGGGGGTCAGCATGGATGTCCTCTGACCCCTCGGGACATACACCCCATACAAGCGAGGCTGCACATGTCCCGGTGTCCTGACCACCATTTTTTCCGTATCATAGCCAGCAGTTGTCAGGGGTCAGCATGGGTGGCTCTGACCCCTCTGTGACTTCCACACCCCCCATAAACAGCGAGCTGCCATGTCCTGTGTGTCCTGAACACCTTTCTATCAGAGCCAGCAGGGGTCGGGGCTCACATGGGAGTCCTGACCTCTCTGTGACTACACCCCCATACACAGCGAGAGGCCAGTCCTGTGTGTCCTGACACCTTTCTATCTAGCCAGAAGTGGGCAGGGGTCCGCATGGGCGCTCTGACCCCCTGTGAATACACCTCCCATACACATCGAGCGTGCCATGCTGTGTGTCCTGACACCTTTCTATCAAACAGCAGGGGTCAGGGTCCGCATGGGCGCTTGACCCCTCTGTGACTACACCCCCATACACAGCGAGCGCCATGTCCTGGTGTCCTGACCTTCTATCATAGCCAGCAGTGGTCAGGGTCAAGCATGGAGGCGCTCTGACCCCTCTGGACTACACCCCCATAAACAGCGAGCTGCCATGTCCGTGTGTCTGACACCTTTCTATCTAGCACAGCAGTGGTCAGGGTCATCATGGGCGCTCTGAACCCTCTGTGATACACAACCCCCATACACAGCGAGCTGCAGTCGTGTGTCCGGACACTTTTATCATGCAGCAGTGGTCAGGGTCGCATGGGCGTCTGACCCCGCTCTGTACAACCACAATACACAGCGGCTGCCATGTCCGTGTGTCCTGACACCTGTTCTTTAGCCCAGCCAGTCAGGTTCAGGTGGTCAGCATGGTGCGCTCTGACCCCTCTGTGACTCAACAACCCCATACACAGCGACTGCCATTGGTCCTGTTTTCCTGACACCTTTCTACATAGGTCCAGCGTGGTCAGGGGTCACCATGGGCGCTCGACCCCTCTATGATACATCCTCCATCACAGCGAGATGCCATGCCGTGTCTGACACATTTATATCAAAGCCAGCATGGGTGGGAGTCAGCACTGGGTGTTATGACCCCTCTGTGACTACACCCCCATAACAGCGAGTGCCAGTCCTGTGTGTCCTGACACCTTTCAGCATCAGCCAGCAGTGGTCAGGGTCAGCATGGGCGTCGCATCTCTGTGAATTAACCCCCTTCATACAAGGGAGCTGCCATGCTGTGTGTCCGACACCTCTTATATAGCCAGCAGGGTCAGGGTCCGCATGGGCGATAGACATCTCTGTGACCTACACCCCCCCGTACAAAGCGAGCTGGCAATGTCATGGTAACATACAAGAAACATTCGCTACCCATATTCCCATAGCAAGCAGTGGTCAGGGGTCAGCATGGGCGCTCTGACCCCTCTGTGACTACACCCCCTACAGCGAGCTTGCCATGTCCTGTTGTGCCTGACACATTTTATTATAGCAGAAGTGGTCAGGGGTCAGCATGGGTGCTCTGACCTCTGTGACACAGCCCAATACACGCGGCGGACATGTCCTGTGTCATGCACCGTTCTATCATAGCCACGTGGGCTAAGGGGTCCGCATGGGCGCTCGACCCCCTGTGACTACACCCCCATAACACAGCGAGCTGCAATGTCCTGTGTGTCTGACAACTTTCTCTCATAGCCAGCAGTGGTCGGGTCAGCATGGGCGCTCTGACCTCTCTGTGACTACACCCCATACACAGCGGAGATGCCATGGTCCTGTGTGTCCTGACACCTTTCTATCATAGCCAGCAGTGGTCAGGGGTCGCAGGGCGCTCTGACCCCTCTGTGAACATCTCCATACACAGCGAGCTGCATGTCCTGGTCCTACACCTGTCTATCAAGGCCAGCAAGGTGGCAGGGGTCAGCATGGGCGCTCTGACCCCTCTGTGACTACACCACCCATACACAGCGAGCTGCCAGTCCGTGTGTCCTGACACCTTCTATCCTAGCCAGCAGTGGTAGGGTCAGCACTGGACGCTCTGACCCCTCTGTGGACTACACCCCATACACGCGACGCCATGTTCCTGGTACTGACACCTTTCTATCATAAGCAGCAGTGTCAGGGTCAGCGATGGTCGCTCTGACCCCTCTGTGACTACACCACCATACACAGGAGCTGACCATGTCGTGTGTCCTGGACACCTTGTCTATCAAGCAAGCGAGTGGGTCAGGGGTCAGAGGGCGCTCTGAAACCTCTGTGAACACCACACATAAACAGAGAGCTGCCATGCCTGGGTCCTTGACCACTTCTATCATAGCCAGAAGTGGTCAGGGGTCAGCTGGGCGTCGACCACTCTGTAATAACCACCATACACAGCGAGGCTGGCACGTGTCTGGTGTCCTGACACCTTTCTATCATAGCCAGCAGTGGAAGGGGTCAGCATGGCGCTTCTGACCCCTATGTACTTACATCCTCCATTACACAGCGAGCTGCCATGTCCCATTATGTCAGGACACCTTTTATCAGCCCGCAGGGGTAGGGGTCAGCATGGGTGCTATGACCCCTATGTGACTACACCCCCCAAAACAGCGAGCTGCCATGTTCCTGGTCTTACACCCTTCTATCATAAGCCAGCCGTGGTCAGGGTCAGCATGGGCGCTCTGACCCCTCTGTGAATACATCCCACATACACAGCGAGCGCCATGTCTGTGTGTATGACACCTTTATATCAAGCAGTCAGTGGTCAGGTGGTCAGCATCGGGTGATCTGACCCCTCTGTGATTACCAACACCCATACCACGGCGAGCTTGCCATGTCCTTTTTAGGTGTAGGACACCTTTCTATATAGCAGCCAGTGGTCAAGGGTCGAATGGGTGCGGACCCTCTGTGACTTACATCCCCAGACACAGCGAGCGGCCAGGTCATGTGTGTCCTGACAACCCTTCTATTATAGCCAGCAGTGGTCAGGGGTCAGTATGGGTGCTCTGACCCCTCTGTGAATACACCCCCATACAGCGAGCTGCCAGTCCTGTGGTCCTGACACCTTTCCTATCATAGCAGTCAGTGGTAAGGGGTCAGAATGGGGCTCTGACCCCTCTGTGACTACACCCCCCATCACAGGGAGGTGCAATGTCCTTTGGGTCCTGACCACCTTCTATCATAGACAGCAGGGGTCGGGGTCAGCATGGGCGCTCTGACCCCTCTGTGACTACACCCCCCCATACACAGCGAGCTGCCATGTCCTTGTGTCCTGACACCTTTCTATCATAGCCAGCAGTGGTCAGGGGTCAGCATGGGTGCTCTGACCGCTCTGTGACTACACCCCTCATACATAAGGAGCTGCCATGTCTTGTGTGTCCTGACACCTTTCTTTCATAGCCAGTAGTGGTCAGGGGTCAGCATGGGTGCTCTGAACTCTCTGTGACTACATCCCCCATACACAGCGAGCTGCCATGTCCTGTGTCCTGACACCTTTCTATCATAGCCAGCAGTGGTCAGGGGTCAGCATGAACGCTCTGACCCCTCTGTGACTAAACCCCCTCTCATACACAGAGTGCTGCCATGTCCTGTGTCCTGACACCTTTATATCATAGCCAGCAGTGGTCAGGGGTCAGCATGGGTGCTCTGACCCCTCTGTGACTACACCCCCCATTCACATCGAGCTGCCATGTCCTGTGTCCTTACACCTTTCTATCATAGCCAGCAGTGGTCAGGGGTCAGCATGGGCGCTCTGATACCTCTGTGACTACACCCCCCATACACAGCGAGCTGCCATGTCCTGTGTGTCCTGACACCTTTCTATCATAGCCAGCAGTGGTCAGGGGTTAGCATGGGTGCTCTGACCTCTCTGTGACTACAATCTTCAGGGGTCAGCATGGGTGAGCTCTGACCCCTCTGTGATACACCCCCCAATACAGCGAGCTGCCATGATCCTGTGGTCCTGCACCTTTCTATCATAGCAGTCCAGTGGTAAGGGGTCACATGGGCTCTGACCCACTCTGTGACTACACCCCCCCATACACAGGGAGTGCAAGTCCTTTGTGTCGTCCTGACCACCATTTCTATCTAGCAGCAGGGTCGGGGTCCGCATGGGAGCTCTGACCCTTCTGTGACTACAACACCCCATACACATCAGCTGCATGTCCTGGGTCCTGACACCTTTTATCATCAGCAGGTGCAGAGTCAGCATGGGTGCTCTGACCCCGCTCTGTGAACTCACCCCCCATACACGCGAGCGGCATTGTCCTGTGGTGTCGAACCCTTTACTATCAATGCCAGCAGTTGGAGGGTCAGCATGGGGCCTCTGACCTCTGTGACTACAACCACACCCCAAAGCGAGTCTGCCTGCTCCGGTGTCCTGACACCTTTCTATCAAGCCAGAAGTGGCAGGGGTAAATGCATGTGGCTCTGACCCCTCTGTGATCACACCCCAAGACAGGCGAGCGAGCTGGCCATGTCTGTGTCCGGACACCTTTCTATCATAGCCGCGTGGCGACAGGGTCAGCATGGGTGCTCTGACCCGTCTGTGCTACACCCCATCAATAAGCAGCGCTTGTCCTGTCTGTGTGCTGACACCTTGCTTCATAAGCCAGCCAGCAGTGTCAGGTGTCAGCAGGTGTGCTCTGACCCCTCTGTGACTACACCCCCCATACACAGCGAGCGGTGCAGGTCCTGTTTTCCTGACACCTTTCATCGCATATCCAGCATTGGTCAGGGGTAGCATGGTGCTCTGACCTCTCTGTACTACAAATTCCACCACACCCCTACACAGACCGAGCTCGCCATGTCATGTGTGTCCTGTTCACACCTTTCTATCATAGCCACAGTATGGCTACAGAGAGCACAGAGCACAGCAGTGTGAGGTCTGATTACACATCTCTCTATGCGCAAAACATAACACTGACTGCAGAGAGCACAGAGCACAGCAGTGTAAGGTCTGATTACACATCTCTCCAGGGACAATACATAACACTGGCTGCAGAGAGCACAGAGCACAGCAGTGTGAGGTCTGATTACACATCTCTCTATGCGCAAAACATAACACTGGCTGCAGTCTGTATGGTCACTCCTGCTGACAGGTTCCCTTTACGGAGCTGGCAGAATTCGGGTTTCAGCTCTGTCTGTGAATAGAGGACAGTACACACACGTGTAATATATATTTTATATAACATAAAGCACTGTGTGTTGTGTCTGGGGCTCTGGGTTGCACTTGTATCTGTAGCACCAGAGCTCCGGTCCTGTACCCCGGGGCGGAGGAGCAGACGAGCGCTGAGCAGTCTGGAGAGAGGAGGAGCGGCGTGTAATTCCATTGAGCCAATTATCTTTTTTTAATCGTCTCATCTGCGCAGCCCCCCCCTCCCGCATCGCGCCTGTCAGCTCCATCAGCGCCGTAATTACATTCTCGTCGTCTAATTCCTTACAATGATCCCTTTTTTTCTCTCTATGTCGCGTTTTAATTTGTCAGGAACAACGGAGAGAAAAAAAGTAAAAGTTTCTCCAACTCTCGTTCGGTTTTTCTTGCCGAACTTCGCCGTAACAGCCCTTTCCCGTTGTTGTCTGCTGCACAATGTCGGAGTGATATTTTTTGCGTAGAAACCTGCGTTGTGCTGTTCCTCTGTTATTCCTAATGGAAACGCACAAACATGTAATTCACTGAGTGTTACTGTTGCTCTGGTCTCCCTGGAGGTTGCGCCAACCCCCCTTCCCCCCCGGCGCCTCGCCCAATGCTATCACTTAGATGCCCCAATAGTTACACAACTTAGCGGAGGTCACTACGGGAAGGCTCATCCTGGACTGAAAAATTACAAATTTACAAGTGGGTGGAGCTTCAGCCTTAAGTGGTCTGGTCCTTCATTTTGAGGTTGTCCTAATTAGAATCGGAACTGTGCAACCGCACGTTGCGATGAAAGAGTCATGGGGGAGATGTAATACTACATATTAGCTATGAGACTACTTGGGTGGGCTAGGTTTTCGAGTAGCACTGTAGGACTGATCAGGATAGCCGGGGCTTGGTAATGATCAGGCCACAGAAGACTGTTTTCCAGAGTGTTACTAGTGCACATCATACAGGAGAACCATGGAAATTTAGAGGGGATCCGATGCTTTGGGTCGGCACGGACCCCAAGCACAAGTGCACCGCATGTAGAGAACCTGTCAATTAAAACTAACCCACACTAACTAAACATATCTCTGAAAACTGCTATAATACAGCAGGACAACTATCCTTATATTGTTCCACCCCATGCCTGAAAGGTTCCACAGTCCGTTTGTAGAGTTCTATGCACATTCGTGCTCTTCTATCGGCCTCCGTTTGTACATCGAGGATCAGTGGTTGACGTTACGTCGACAGCTGCTCACCCGTTATACCCACTGGCTGCTCCCATCAGCCTCACATCACAGCTGAGCCTATGTATACTTATAGAGGCCGGAGGTGATGGGCGGTGCCACTCGGAATCGGAGACACGTGACAATGGTGCGTTTCTTTCTTTATATAACTCCATTAACCCCACCTACATGGAGGCAGATGGGCACCTAGGGGACCTCTCACCTGCTGACAGGTTTACTAGTGGTGTAGTCTCTGGCACAAGCCTACAGCAATGCCATGGTGGGAAGTGCTGCACAGAGAGCACCCGCCGCCTCTATGGAAAAACCTTCAGCAGATGAGTTTGTTCCGACCTCCGTTTACACCAGGGTCATCAAAAAGTCTTCACTTTCCTCTAAATCTGTCCCATAAATTGATCTCATTTCCAAATTAAGCGCGGCCCGATGTCAAAAAGTTTATCGGCGTCCTCGGTTTTATCGTGGCGAGGTCGTCGGGGTCGCTTCTAGTCGGCGAGTTCCTGGCTTTGTAATTTACCTAATTGGTTTTAAAAGGATATTTGAAATTCTGAGAGCGTAGAGAGAGACCGACCACGAAACGTCCTTCCCCAATGTGACACGGACAGGAGGCGCGGGCCGAGCACGTAGGAGAGAAGGAGCCTCCAGGAGAGAAAAGGGTTACGTGGAGATCGGCAGACAATGGGTATCACGCTTGTCGAGAACGCGGAGGCTCCAAACAGCTTTTTCTGCTTTTACTGCTGTATTTAATTACACTATTAATTATCTCGGAGCTGCGGAGCGCCGGTCCCACCACGACTCGTAAAAACATCCCTCTCCGGGCGACACTGCAAAGCAAATGTTAGCGAGTGCCACCGCCGTGCCAGGCACAGGTTGGCATCTCCGCCGGGCACAATAAATGGAGCAGCCAGGAATTGTATAGGGGGCTCTGCGGGTATATCTGGTAGAGGAGTAGTGTAGGGGGCTCTGCGGGTATATCTGGTATAAAAATTCAGAAAAATCTATACAACCCATATCTCACAGTCCTGCTGCAACAAACAACATACACAAAGGTCTGATTACACATCTCTCCAGGGACAATACATAACTCTAACTGCAGTCTGCACGGTCACTGCTGCTGATAGTTTCCCTTTAAGACCAAATTTGCTATAGACGTAGACAATCTGGACGGATAGAAAACACTTTTGTAAATCTCCCGGCTGCAGAGCGCTGCGCAATGTTAGGCTGCACTAGGCCGATTACTATGAATAGAGACACGAAGGCAAAACTACAGAGCGTAGCGGCCATAAAGCGTCCGGAGCGGAGCGTTGTGGAAGCCGCATTGCTCGGAGCATTACACCACACACATCAATGGTCCAGGAGGGTGCGGAGCGTGATATGTAAGGATGGATGTAGGGAAGCAGAGCCGAGCAAAAAGAGGAAAATAAATCTGTGTTTGCAGAACGTTGCGATGAACGGTCAGGCTAAGCGCACTAAGCTCTGCCGAGCAGAACAGGGAATAATTGCTATATTGAGCTTTGCAAGGCAATAAAATTAATGTACTGAGCTTTGCAGAGCATTAAAGGCAACATTCTGTCTGCTGGACGAGCAAAAACAAGCAAGTATTCGGGGGAGCGAACTTGCAGAGCCAATCATAGATCTGACAGAGCTAAGTGGGAGCAGTGCACAATTGGTTGCAGAGCGCTATGGCAGCAGTGTACATGTCTGCAGAGCTAGGGCCACTGTACATCTCAGGCCGGCAAGCAGTGTACATGTCTGCAGAGTCGCTATGGGCAGCGCAGTGGTTACATGTCTGCAGAGCGCTACTGGCAGAGCATTGTACATGTCTGCAGAGCGCTATGGCAGAGCAGTGTACATGTCGTGAGCTATCGGGGCGAGAGACGCTATGCGGCGGAGCAGGTACATGTCTGGCAGAGCGGACTATGCGGAGCGTGTACAGTCTGCAGAGGCTAGGCGGAGCAGTGTACATGTCTGCAGTAGCACTATGGCGGAGCAGTGTACATGTCTGCAGCAAGGACTATGGGGATGCAAGCAGTGTTGCAAAGCAGTGTACATGTCTGCAGAGCGCTATGGCGAGCAGTGACCATGTCTGCAAGCGCTATGGCGGAGCAGTTGTAACATGTCTGCAGAGCACTAGGCAGAGCAGTGTACAGTCTGCAGAGCACTATGGCGGAGCAGATGCACATGCTGCAGACACTATGGCGGAGCAGTGTACATGTCTGCAGAGCACTAGGCAGAGCAGTGTACATGCTGCAGAGCAGTATGGCAGAGAGTGTACATGTCTGCAGAGCACTAGGGAAGGCAGTGTACACTTCTGCAGAGCACTATGGCAGGCAGTGTACATGTCTGCAGAGCGCAATAGTGGCAGAGCAGTGTACATTCGCTGCAGAGCCTATCGGCGAGCCATTGTACATGTCTGCAGAGCGCTATGGCGGAGCATGTACATGTCTGCAGAGCCTATGGCGGAGCAGTGGTACATGTCTGCAGAGCGACTATGGACGGAGCAGTGTACATGTCTGCGAGCACTATGGCGGAGCGTGATAAGTCTGCAGAGGACTATGGCGGAGCAGTGTACATGTCTGCAGAGACTATTGGCATGAAGCCTACAGCAGTGCGTACATGTCTGCAGAGCACTATGCGGAGCAGAGCAGTGTACATGTCTGAGAGCACTATGGCGGAGCAGAGTGTACATGTCTGCAGAGCACTAGGGCAGCAGAGTTGTACATGTCTGCAGAGCACTATGGCGGAGCAGATGTTACATGTCGCAGAGCACTATGGGCAGAGCAGTGTACATGTATGCAGAGCCTAGGAGAGCAGTGTACAGTCTGCAGAGCCTAGGGCGAGCAGTGTACATGTCTGCAGAGCGCTATGGCAGAGCAGTGGTACATGTCTGCAGAGCGCTAGGGCAGAGCAGTGTACATGTTTGCCAGCGCGTATGCGAGCAGTGTACATGTATGCAGAGCGCTATGGCGGAGCAGTGTACATGTCTGCAGAGCGCTATGGCGAGCAGGTACATGTCTGCAGAGCGCTATGGGGGCAGTGTTACATGTTGCAGAGCACTATGGCGAGAGCATAGTGTAGCAGTAGCAGTGCAGAGACTATGGCGGAGCAGTGTACATGTCTGCAGACGCTAGGGCGGAGCAGTGTACATGTCTGAGAGAGCTATGGCGGAGAGCAGTGTACATGTCTGCAGAGCCTAGGGGCAGCAGGTACATGCTGAGAAGCAGTGGCGGAGCAGGGACATGTCTGCAGAGCACTATGGCGGAGAGCATGTACATGTCTGCAGAGCACTAGGGCGAGCGGTACATGTCTGCAGAGCACTATGGCAGAGCAGTGTACATGTCTGCCAGAGCTATGGCAGAGCAGTGTAATGTTGCGAGCACTAGGGCAGAGCAGTGTACATGTCTGCAGAGCACTATGGCAGAAGCAGTTACATGTCGGCAGAGCACTAGGGCAGAGCAGTGTACATGTCTGCAGAGCGTTAGGCAGAGCAGTGTACATGTCTGCAGAGCACTATGGCAGGCAGTGTGACATGTCTGCGAGCACTAGGCGCGAGCAGAGTGTAAATGTCTGCAGAGCACGATGGCAGAGCAGTGTACATGTCTGCAGAGCGCTATGGCGGAGCATTGTACATGTTGCAGAGCGAGCTATAGGCGGAGCAGTGTACATGTCTGCAGAGCGCTAGGCGGGAGCAGTGTACATGTCTGCAGAGCGCTATGGCGAGAGTTACATGTGCAGAGAGCCTATGGCGGAGCAGTGTACATGTCTGCAGAGCGCTATGGCGGGAGCAGTGTACATGTCTGCAGAGCGCTATGGCGGACAGTGTACATGTCTGCAGAGGCATGGCGGAGCAGTGTACATGTTGCAGACACTATAGGCGGCAGCGGTAATGTCTGCCAGAGGCACTATGGCGGAGCAGTGTACATGTCTGCAGAGATATGGCGAGCAGTTGTACATGTCTGCAGAGCACTATGGCGAGAGCAGTGTACAGGTTGCAGAGCACTATTGCGGAGCAGTGTACTGTCTGCAGAGCACTATGGCGGAGCAGTGTAAATGTCTGCAGAGCACTATGGCGGGCAGTGGTACATGTCTGCAGAGCACTATGGCGGAGCAGTGTACATGTCTGCAGAGGAACTATGGCGGAGCAGTGTACATGTCTGCAGAGGACTATGGCAGAGCAGTTGTAAATGTCTGCAGAGCAGCATAGGCGAGCAGTGTACATGTCTGCAGAGCCTATGGCGGAAGCAGTGTACAGTCTGCAGAGCACATGGAGGGCAAGCAGTGTACATGTCTCGAGCATATGGCGAGCAGTGAATGTCTGCAGAGCACTAGGGCAGAGCAGTGTACATGTCTGCAGAGCACTAGGGCAGAGCAGTGTACATGTCTGCAGAGCCATAGGGGCGGCAGAGCAGTGGACATGTCTGCAGGATAGGGCCGAGCAGTGTACATGTCTGCAGAGCGCTATATGGCGGAGCAGTGTACATGTCTGCCAGAGCGCTATGCGGAGCGTGACATTTGCAGAGCGCTATGGCGAGCAGTGTACATGTCTGCAGAGCGCTAGGGCGAGCAAGATGTGTACATGTCTGCAGAGCGACTAGGAGAGCAGATACGTCTGACAGGCAAGTCTGCAGAGCACTAGGGCAGACGTGTACATGTCTGAGAGGCATAGGCAGAGCCGGTTACAGTCTGGGCATAGGCAGCATGTACATGTCTGCAGAGCCCCTAGGGCAGCATGTGTGTACATGTCTGCAGAGCACTATGGCGAGAGCAGTGTACATGTCTGCAGAGCAACTAGGGGCAGAGCAGCGTAATTCGCAGAGGCACTAGGGCAGAGCAGTGTACATGTCTGCAGAGCATATCAGGGCAGAGCAGTGTACATGTCGTGCAGAGCAACTATGGCGGAGCAGTGTACATGTTGCAGAGCACTATGGCGAGAGCCAGTGTACATGTCTGCAGAAGCACTAGGGCAGAACAGTGTACACTGTCTGCAGAGACTCGGGCAGGAAGCGCAGTGTGTACATGTCTGCAGAGCACTATGGGCAGAGCAGTGTACATGTCTGCAGAGCACATAGGCGAGCAGTGTACATGTCTGCAGAGCACTAGGGCAGAGCAGTGTACATGTCTGCAGAGCACTATGGCAGAGCAGTGTACATGTCTGCAGAGCACTAGGGCAGAGCAGTGTACATGTCTGCAGAGCACTAGGGCAGAGCAGTGTACATGTCTGCAGAGCACTATGGCGGAGCAGTGTACATGTCTGCAGAGCGCCTATGGACAGCAGCAGTGACATGTCTGCAGACTTGGCCGAGGAAGTGTTGTACTCTGCAGAGCACTAGGGCCAGAGCAGTGACTACATGTCTGCAGAGCGCTATGGAGCAGTGTACATGTCTGCCAGAGCACTATGGCGAGAGCAGTTGTCCATGTCTGCAGAGCACTATGGCAGAGCAGTGTACATGTCTGCAGAGCAGTGTACATGTCTGCAGAGCGCTATGGCGGAGCAGTGTACATGTCTGCAGAGCGCTATGGCGGAGCAGTGTACATGTCTGCAGAGCGCTATGGCGGAGCAGTGTACATGTCTGCAGAGCGCTATGGCAGAGCAGTGTACATGTCTGCAGAGCGCTATGGCGGAGCAGTGTACATGTCTGCAGAGCGCTATGGCGGAGCAGTGCACATGTCTGCAGAGCGCTATGGCGGAGCAGTGTACATGTCTGCAGAGCACTATGGCGGAGCAGTGTCCATGTCTGCAGAGCACTATGGCAGAGCAGTGTACATTTCTGCAGAGTGCTATGGCGGAGTACAAAGATACAGGAAGATGCTCCTGAGGAACAATCCTTGTATCACACAGATGAAATCAAGTGGAACCGCAGGCGTCAGCTCCGGCCACCGAGAGAGAAAACCTGATAATAAAACCCACAACATACAAAATCTATCCGAGGTAACAAATCCCTCATTATCCGGAGGCTTCTACATGACGGCTCCGCGCTCCATCATTATCCAATAAGACGTCCATCATCAAGGACCAAAGACTGCGAGAGAGAAAAATCGTAAATATACAACAATAATAAATCGCACTGCTCCTCTCTCGTTTCCAGAAACCACGCCACAAGTGTCCCCTGGGTGTGGCCTGGCACTGTAACTCCGCCCTATGAATAGGTCAGAGATCCAATGACATCCACAACCTGTAGACAGGGGTGGCGCCATTTTTCCTTTATTTCTTCCCATCTCCTGGCACACTGTAACGGCACACTTCCCGTTGAGCTGCGTCCAGCTGCCGCTTTGATAACGCGCATCCCCTGCTGCATCGTTGCTATTTTTAAAAGCATCACAATGTCACGGAAAGTCACGCTCTGCAATTTTCGAGACTGAAACGACGGTGACAATGTTTCGGTTTCCCGCAGTCGTCGTGACCCCGGGGAAGGATTTTCGAAACTTCCCTGTAATTTAGAAGGTAAACATTCCTGACGCTTTCTCATACAAGCGCCGATCCTTCTCGCTAGAGGACATATGTTATGGCGGATCACAGACTACACTACGAGCCGCGCCGCATCCGCCAGATATTCATTCCGGGCTCCGGCTACTGACATTTCTTACGCCGTTTTGGTCACGTCGGCCTCACGCGACTATAGGACCACTGTCTCCTGTCTACTTCAATCAGACCCCATTATGATGGTTAGACTTCTAAATAAATGTGCTGTTTGCTATCAATCCCATGATGCTTCGGCACAGAATCAGAATCCCACTGACTGAGTGACAGACACCTGCTCCTCAGTAATGTGGTCTCCTGTCTACTTTGATCAGACACCATCTTCACTGTATATCTGTGCAGTCTGTTGTCAGTCCCATGATGCCTCAGCAGAGAATCACATGTGCAACTGGAGAATGGACCATCTGGGAGGACAGAGGGATAAACCTTTGTTCTATATTCTCTTCTAAAGTTAACACATCAAAAGTTTACAGCCAGACAAATTGGAGTTCGGCTACAGTTCCTTCCGTTTCCGGCTTTTGGAATTCGGTGCTAGTGACCAGTTCCGGTTCAGGTGTCAGACCCACCCCCAATAACTTATTTATGACCTGCGCATGTCATCGATGCAATCACTAGATCCCTGGAGGGCCACCCGGTCACCAGCGTTGGAGTCTCGGGAGTCTCAACAGTTAAGTATCTTTTTGCCTCCCTTTAAACGATATTCCAGGGGCCATTTTTGGAAATCTTGGAAAGTTCCCAATAACTTCCCCCTCCATCATCCTTCCCATGAGTGAGCTGTCCATCAGAGGGCGCCTACTCCGGGGCGACGGCCAACAAAACCTTTTTAGCTTGTTCCCATTCCCTGCGTAGCACGGAGAGCTCTATGTAATTAAGCCATTACTTTTTGGTGTGACCGTTCCCATTTATAAGAAAGCCCCATGTTGCCGCCTATTCGCGGAATTCTCATTTATTCCTTTCCTAATGGCAGCGGCATTCTGTACAATTAGGCACAGAGGAAATCAGTGGATAATTACAATAGAAAGAATAGAACCCTATTACTGCGAATCCAGGTATAGAGAAAGGTCAGGGCTGCTCGACATACGGCACACAGAGCCCCGTCCTCTGCCCGGTGCCGTAACGTCTTAATGACGGCTCCATTATACCTCCGCATAAATTCATTGTCAGGATTCCTTCCCTCCCCCGGAGTCACGTCGTCCTTAATTGTGGTGTTGCCGTCCCGGTGAGCTCCGCGCTCTGCATAGGGCACTGGGATAATTAAGTGGTGGCGCTGCCCCGAGCCTCATCGTAATCAGGAATCTTTGGCCGGGATCCCAGACTTGTTTGCTTTCCTCTGTCTTAGTTTATTTGAAAAAAAGGAAAACACGTTGTTGGCCCGATGCAGTCACGGTCGCGGTATTGTTGGGCCGACAACAAATGGTGCAATCTGGTGCCGCAACCTGGTCTCAGTTTTGGCCAAATTGTTTGGCGTCTGTAGAAGAACGGAAACGAGCAACAGCCATGGTGTAGAGTCATTCTTCTCGTTACATAGTTAATGCCCGAGACCGGTCATTTTGGCCACCAAGGCAAAAAATAAATGCCAAACTGCATCCAACTTAGTTTTTTGGCTATCCTTGAACCATAGGCTAAGGAATAACAATCCGATTGGAGGGGTCCGACAGCTGAGATTCCCAAAAATCACAACAGAGTCAGGCTGAGCTTCTCAAGTGAGTGTCTTTGGGGGTTTCGGAGCGCTCCGGTAATGGTTCGTAGACGTCAAGTTCTTGACATTGGGGGTCTTGACGGTCGGATCACGTGATTATCACCTCTTCCGTGGTGGGAAACAATATAACTTGTTCAAAGAAAAATGTCTCTTCTAAGATGATAAGGAAGATACCTCTTCCAAAAACAAGTTTTGGGCACTAAAAAGTAGGATAGATCCTTCGATTGGATTGGTAGGAGTCAAACATGTGACACTCCACCAATCAAAGCTACAACATTACGAGGAGATCTCCAGCTTATAAAAGGGCTGACCCAAGCTACAGAGTTGTCGCCTCTCCATGGCACGGAGGATAATCTGCTACTGTTGAACGATTGACCGTTGGAACCTCCATAAATCACAAAAACAAAGAAGGAACTAAGTGGCAGAACTGTAAATCTTCTGGCCCAGTAACGAAGAAGAGACACGATCACGAATAATTTACTCCACCGTCTAATGAGATAAGAGTCCACGTGGGAACATCCCACAACCGGTTAATTTGACCTTCACCCACTTCATCTCGAGAACCTTCCTTGCCAATTAAAGAGAACACTGACATTTGCTAACGGCAAGAGAAGAGCTACTGTACTTAGAGTTTTGGCACATCTTACATTCTCTAATTAAAAGCAGAGGAAATAAAAAGGCAGCTTGAAATTTCAAAAAGTTTAAAACAGCCACGTCAAGCAGGGCTGCAGAGTCGGTAAGCCGAAATTCTGATTCCTCAAATTCGCCTAACTCTGACTCCACAGTCCAGTTTTCCTGGTTGTAGTGCGGACTACCCAGTGCCTTATTTGATCTGTAGCGGAAGAGCTTCACTGCTGAGCATGTACATAAAGTGCAGCCACATTCATCTCAACCAAACTCCTAGAAGAGGGGGTGTACAATCTGCAGCCGTTGCTTGTCAAGCCTTGTGTTGCATCCCACACCCCGTTGACAGTCACAGTCCAATTAGCACTTCTATAACTGATAGAAGGATTGAAGGTGAAGGAGGTCGGGTAGCGGTGAGTGCAGCTGCTCCCAGGTCTTCTCCTTCCGCTCTACTCTGTGCCTCGTTTCCTGAAACTGGTTGTATGCAATGGCATCAGGAGCTATAGCAGAGCAGCTCCAAAAGCAGGAGAGGACCCAGGAGTGGTCTTCCAGGTCTAGCAATCAGTGGGAGTCCTACCAGTTGTACCCCTATAGATCAACATCTTATTTGCAGGATAATACACAACAACGCATCTGGGCCAATGCCTTTAAAGCATTTGACGCTCAATTATTCACACTTAGACCACAGATCAGGTCCAGGCGCGTGTCCAAAAACCTAAAGAATACCCTCCGTGTACATCTAAAAGGCGCACTTATCATCTGTAACTAATGCAGTATCCATCGGTGCGATGTATGGGGTCCTCCAGGAATAGCTCCTTTACTCCTCTTTCTAATTGCTTTCCATGCCGTGCAGCAATCCAGTGTATGACATGCGCCCATTTGTAAGATTTCCCACATAAAGAGGGCATTGAAGGCTGGTTTCCAGGAGATAAATTGTTCTGTGCAGCAGTCACCAACCTGAAATGTCATGTGCATGATAATGAAATAGAGAAAATCTCAGCGGTAGAGAATAAAAAGATCGGCGGGTTACGATGCCCCAGCTGAGGGTTAACCACAAAGAAGGATGAAATTTGTCTTTTTGCTTAAAAATTGGTGGAGAATGCGGGCACTGGTAGAAAGGAGAATAACCCGGACCTTACACAGATTTGCAGGCTGTGTCTCTGAAAGACAAAGCACGTGGTGGCATACAGGGTATTCATTAGTCGGCGCCCACGCAACAACACAATACAAGTAGAGTGATGTGTGAAAGACGGGTTCAGCCCAGGGGGATCGTGCCGCATACACCTTTTACATTCTCAGCAATTATACTAAATGCAGAACTGTGAGAAGCCACGCGCTGGCTACGTGCCCGGGTCATGTCATCGTTAGCAGCTCTCGGAAAGATCAAAAAGTCAACACCAATATGAAACGAAAACATTGACTTTCATTGTGTTATAATAAAACAGACAGGAAAAGACTGGTGGCGCGGCAGTCATCGAGCAGCACGTGAGGATCCTGACGGAACTTCGACACCAGGGCAGGAACATCAGGAAGAGAGAACATCCAGAGGAGATGGATACATGTTTGGAATCTTGGACAAATCGAAAACTGGTGGAATCATTATCTAATTACAATGTTCTGTCGCTGATACTGTCTCTGATACCGTCACCAAAATCAATAGGTTTGAGCATCAATTGGTGCCAGGGTTTTTTGGGATTTTATTTTTTTGTAGACTATTTTGTAAATCTGCCCATATCCCTGCAAGAAAAACCTTCTGTAGTTAAAAAGAAAGAAAAAAAAAAAGAAGAAAACGCCTTTCTAGTTGACTTCATGCTGCGTCCATCCAAAAAGCAACAAAAACATAACCTGTCAAGTCGGTCTAAACACTCACAAAAAATTCTTTCAGATGGTAAAAAATTAAAGGAGTATTTAAAAATTGATTAAGCAGATAAACCTTACAAAAACATAAAAACAAACGGGCCCCGTCATTTGAAGGGCGATCGCTTGACCAATCACATGGAAGAAACAGGTCTTGTCATCACTTCCGGTCCGATTTGAGACTGCAGTGCCGGAACCGAGGTCCTCCAGCATGTTGGTTTTTATGTTTTTTTTGTCATTCTGATCCCAAAAACCCAATGAGGAGTTTGAGAAGTACTTAAGCTAAATTTATTTGGTTTTTCATCTCTTACCCAATGGCAATGTCCATTAAAAATCCGAAATTGATCAGACACCATCGTCATGTGCAGATTTCGCTTCTCTGTCCAGTCTACTACCAATCCCATGATTCCTCAGCACAATCACATGTGCAGCTACAGACCGTTTCATCCTCCCGCCTGCTGGGAGGACTGTGCAAAAAAGTATCCATTTTACAAGTTTGTTATTATGTGATACATTTTAGGTCGATACATCATCCTCGGAGCTGGACGTCTGACATAGTCACCTCACTAATTCTATGGAAAACCATGTTACCCGCGGGGAGTCAACATAAAACCACATGTCCCAACGAAGGATGGAGATCCCAGAAATATCCTTATATCCTATAAAATTCCGGATTGCTTCTTTAAATTATGGATCTTAATGGTGGAATATGAATTTCCTCTACACGCTCTTCTCCGGGTTATAATTTTCTTCCCTAAATCTCTGCGGCGCCGTCTTATTTAGGCGTTTGTCATCCGCCAGCTGCAGAATGGTCTCCCCATGAGATGTGTGTTTTGTTCCCCGTACATATCCTCCCATTGCCTATCCCATACTGCTCTAACAGATGAGTGATTTCCCAGAGAGCCGGGCCCCGTGCTGGGAGCTGGAGAACATCTCTCTTCCAGCTCGAGGTTCTTACACCTGGGTGACAGCCCGGAGTCAAACTGCGATTTCTTTGAACAAAGTGTCTTAATTAAAATACCTCCCACTAAGACGACGGAGCGCGGGGGTAGGATGTACTTTGCATTGCCGGCATCTCATAATCAATGGGGCTTTCAGGTTTTTGGTGAACGTTAAAGTTCTGTGAAATGTGTAACGCCCTAGGACTACCTCATTACTGCCCTCAACTACCATGGTGGAGATTTACTGATGGAAATGGATCAGAATCCAGAGTCAATTTTTACGTGACCAAAATTTTCGATGTGTTTTAGAAACTTTACGGCCAGTTTTAAAAGTCGTCTACTATAAACCTGTCTTCAAACGGGTGGTCCAGGGTTAGGTCATTGATCTCTCGAGGAGAGGTAAATAAAATAGACTGGTGGAGGTCAAACACCGAAGACCCCTACTGGAGAGTCCCAGAAAGTCAATACCTCAAGGATACATCATCAGTATTCAAATCCTGGAAGCCCCTTCTAAGGTGGTCATAGACATTATCACCCCTTCTGTCAGGTCGGTTGTCCATGTGATACGGGTGGGATGTCCTAACTCTTCCTCAATGGCAGATGTTTGATGATGGAAGGGCTGGGCATGGTGGATGGCAGGATGCCTGCGCCACTATTCTCACGGCACGTAGACCACGGCTATATGGCTTTTCCATGTCTTGCTCAGCTTGACCAACAAGTCTCTCGTCTGAACAAAGAGATTCCCCCGTAGCTCTGACATAATGACATAGGGGGCTATTCCTATACTCCTATGTCTATGTAACCACAAGCTTTTCTTATTAAGCGTCCCCCCTGCTTTTAATCAGGTAGGTTTGTACAACTGGTTCTCCAATGGTAAGGTGCCTGAGCAAGAAGTTCCTAAAGTCCTGCTATTCTTTGTCAGCATCACCCACAAGGCTAAATTCACACAAACGTGTTGCCATCGTACCGTAGCACGGCGGCCACATGTCGGTGCCCAGGAGAGGAGGAGGGGGTGATCGGTGCTTATCCAGCCCCTCTCCATAGAGAAACATGGCGCACAGCGGCGTATTTCAGGGAAAGATAGGACATGTCCTATCTTTTCCCCTGGTACGGAGCCGCACGTGTGCGTCACCATATCGCTCCGTACGGCGCCGTGCACCCATTGCCGGCCTTGGGGGATGCATATAAGACGTATATACGTCGGCCATATATATACACCCCCCAACGGCTGTGTGAATGTGCCTTACCCGACTCTAAAATTCTCTGCCCTCTGCTCAGCTTGCCCAAACATCAGTGCACATGCCAGTAGCTTGTAACCAGCCTCAATACACATCAAAGAGGTAGTGACCTGGTGGTTCCCAGGAGAATGTCCTGCAGGCCTGCATGATGGTTAAATAAAACCCCTCGGACAATGCCCTCAGGACCTGCTCAGAGGAACCTCAGAACCTGCTGCCGTCCATGTTACATATAACAGCACTAAGCTCTGAGCCTCCCCTCAGACAAGCGGTCCTAATCCTTCGCGCGTACAAGAGCTAAAGTAGAAGAATGTGTCGTACGGTAAACGATTCCCCGATATTACAATCCTCCAGATTGTTCTTTCCTGTGAAGAAGCGCTGAACGCAGCAAAATTTACAAAAGTAGAAAAATTGTATTTTTTTTTTTAAAAATACCACCTTAAGCGTGAAAACTAAAAGATACATCACGTTATTTTCCAGCCGCGTTCTGAAGTATCGGGGAGAGGATTTAACCTGTCAGAGTAGGACGAGCCACAAAGTATTTGCCGGGGGCTTTTTTTGAAAGCCAGAGATTGTGCTCGTTTTTACCAAAATGCACAAGAAAATTACAACGTCCCCCACAAAAAGGGCACAAGGGCGCAGTCTATTGCCCCCCCCCATGAGCCTTCCCAATACCCCCCTCTTAATCAGAGGGACAGCAACGGTCATGATTGGAGGCCTCGCCTTCTTTACATCCTACCACCATTTTCCACGAGGTCCCAGTGTCACAACCGAAAAGAACAGATTCAACCCTTGTTCCTATCCAAACAGGCAATGGTTCCCATATAAAAGACCCAGCTCGTATAGGATGTAGAATTGTTCAGTAGGAAGTACGGAAATGAGTAAACGACGTGTGACCTACTTATAGATCATTGCTTTGGGGGGTCTTGCCGTCTGTCGGCACATTGCGTGGTACAGGTTGACTTGATGTGATGGATGTGCCTAAGGTAACTCATCTCAGCCAATCCGCGCCAATGAGGGGGGTTTGTAGAACGGTCTACAGATGGGTCTCTCTTCCTTACAGAAAATCCCTTTCTGCCAATTCCTATTTTGCCCTGTTAATTAACATACTTTTCAACCGATCCCTATACTTCCTACAATGAGACACTGAACAAGCAGCTACACAGCCAGCAGAACTGTGAATGTAGCTCATGTAGGCTCAGTATGGAATAGACTTACCACAATAAGTCTTCTTTACAGCAACCGAACAAGAAGGGGATGCATAGGGGTTACAGCTACAAAGTAAGAATGCATCAGTTTTGGCTTCTTAATGAACATACTTTTCGAGCGATGCCTTTACTTTCCAAAATAAGCCACCGAACAAGCAGGGGTTGACTTAGGGATTTCAGCTAGTATCCTAAATGGATCATGTCTACTTCAACTTGTTAATTGCCAAACCTTTCAACCGATCCCTATACTTAAACCCCTGAACAAGCAGAATATGCACTAGATTTCAGCTAGACACTCAACATAACTACTGTGAGTGCAGCTCATGCAGGCTCAGTATGGAGTAGAACCTTTAGAGATACCATTGGACAATAATAACGGATACATTGTATTTTAACCCAATAAAGGGCTGACATCGTTAGTGTGGATTGACAACAGGTGTCACGATAAAACCCGACGCATTCTGGCATCTTCCAGGAATCCTTGCATCAGTCGGAGGCCTCCTCGCTACTTCTGCCGGCAGATGTGTTTGGACATAACTAGCGGCTAATTTATTGGCGATGTTCTACGCAGCTCGGATCGTCTGTGAAAGCTCCTGCTGCTCAGCAAACAGAACAATGCGGCTACAGAGGGAAATATAGTGAAATTAATGGGCAAAATAATGAACGATGAAAAAGAGGAGCGGGCTTTGAAGGCTACGGGTACACGGAAGGCAGCGGCGCTCACCATAACAAAGCGGAGGAGCGATATCTGCGGTCACAGAGAGGAGAGGTATGTGTCCGAAGACATCTGCAGGCTCAGAGTCATTATAAATGGGGGAGGGTCAGTAGTTTTATCAAAAAGTTCTAGATTATATTTGTTAAAAATCAATACCATTATAATAAGTTAATAGAAGCAAACGACCATGCTGACCCCTGACCACTGCTGGCTATGATAGAAAGGTGTCAGGACACATTGATGACGGGTGCGCGGCCCGGGATCACAAGAAGAGACTGCGGAGATCGCGGAAGGAGGGTAGAGGTTACCTGTGCGAGATATCATTATCCGTATTACTACAACACCAGCAGATTCTGCAGAGAGACACAAAGGGCATTTACTGAGGGTCCTGTATTTATCATAGTGTAATGACCGATTCTGCTACTTTGTCATGTGCGTAATTCCTTATAACCATTCCCATCGGGGATTGCAAACCAATATACGGAGATGCTCTGACCCCTTGTGACTACAACCCCAATACACAGCGAGCTGCCAGTCCTGTGTGTCCGACACCTTTTATCATAGCCAGCAAGTGGTTCAGGGGTCAGCATGGGTGCTCTGACATCTCTGTGACTACACCCCATACCAGGGGGAGCCAGGTTCTGTGTGTCTGGACACCTTTCTATCATAGCCAGCAGGTGGTCAGGGGTCAGCATGGGTGCTCTGACCCCTCTGTGAACACCCCCATACACAGCGAGCTGCCATGTCCTGTGTGTCCTGACACCTTCTATCATAGCCAGCAGTGGTCCGGGTCAGCATGGGTGCTCTGACCTCTCTGTGACTACACCCCTCATACACAGCGAGCTGCCATGTCCTGTGTCCTGACACCTTTCTATCATAGCCAGCAGTGGTCAGGGGTCAGCATGGGCGCTCTGAACCCCTGTGACTACACCCCCCATACACAGAGAGCTGCCATGTCCCTGTGTGTCCTGACAACCTTTTATCATAGCAGCAGTGGTCAGGGGTCAGCATGGGCGCTCTGACCTCTCTGTGACTACACCCCCATACACAGCGAGCTGCCCTGTCTGTGTCCTGACACCTTTCTATCATAGCCAGCAGTGGTCAGGGTCAGCATGGGTGCTCTGACCCCTGTGACTACCACACCCCCATACACAGAGAGCTGCCATGTCTGTGTGTCCTGACACCTTTCTATCATAGCCAGCAGTGGTCAGGGGTCAGCATGGGTGCTCTGACCCCTCTGTGACTACACCCCCCCATACACAGCGAGCTCCATGTCCTGTGTCCTGACCCTGAACTTTCTATCTAGCCAGCAGTGGTCAGGGGTCAGCATGGGGCTCTGACCCCTCTGTGACTACACCCCCCTACACAGCGAGCTTCCATGTCCTGGGTGTCCTGACACCTTTCTATCATAGCCAGCAGTGGTCAGGGGTCAGCATGGGCGCTCTGACCCCTCTGTGACTACACCCCCATACACAGCGAGCTGCCCTGTCCTGTGTGTCCTGACACCTTTCTATCATAGCCAGCAAGCGTGGTCAGGGTGTCAGCATGGGTGCTCTGACCCCTCTGTGACTACACCTCCCATAACAGCGAGGCTGCCATGTCCTGTGTGTCCTGACACCTTTCTCTCATAGCCCGCAGTGGGTCAGGGGTCAGCATGGGCACTCTGACCCCTCTGTGACTACACCCCATACACAGAGCTGCCATGTCCTGTGTCCTGACACCTTTCTATCCTAGCCAGCAGTGGTCAGGGGTCAGCATGGGCTCTGACCCCTCTGTGACTACACCCCCCATACACAGCGAGCTGCATGTCCTGTGGTCCTGACACCTTTCTATCATAGCCAGCAGTGGTCAGGGGTCCGCATGGGCGCTCTGACCCTCTGTGACTAACCACCCCCCATACACAGCGAGCTGCCATGTCCTATGTGTACGACACCTTTCTATCATAGCCAGCAGTGGTCAGCGGTCAGCATGGGCGCTCTGACCCCTCTGTGATACACCCATACACAGCGAGCTGCCATGTCCTGTGTGTCCTGACACCTTTCTATCATAGCAGTGGTCAGGGGTCAGCATGGGCACTCTGACCCCTCTGTGACTACACTCCCCATACACAGCGAGTGCCATGTCCTGTGTGTCCTGACACCTTTTATCATAGCCAGCAGTGGTCAGGGGTCAGCATGGGCGCTCTGACCCCTCTGGACTCACACCCCCATACACAGCGAGCTGCCATTCTTGGTGTCCTGACACCTTTCTATCATAGCCAGCAGTGGTCAGGGTCAGCATGGGCGCTCTGACCCCTCTGTTACTACCCCCCCATACACAGCGAGCTGCCATGTCCTGTGTGTCCTGACACCTTTCTATCATAGCCAGCAGTGGTCAGGGTCAGCATGGGCGCTCTGACACTCTCTGTGACTCACCCCCCATACACAGCGAGCTGCCATGTCCTGTGTGTCCGACACCTTTCATATAGCAGCAGTGGTCAGGGGTCAGCATGGGCGCTCTGACCCCTCTGTTACTACACCCCCATAACACAGCGAGCTGCCATGTCCTGTGTGTCCTGACACCTTTCTATCATAGCCGCAGTGGTCAGGGGTCAGCATGGGCACTCTGACCCCTCTGTGACTACACCCTCATACACAGCGAGCTGCCAGTGTGTGTCCCTGACACCTTTATCATAGCCAGCAGTGGTCAGGGGTCAGCATGGGCGCTCTGACCCTCCCTGTGACTACACCCCCATACACGAGCTGCCATGTCCTGGTGTCCTGACACCTTTCTTCATAGCCAGCAGTGGTCAGGGGTCAGCATGGGCGCTCTGACCTCTGTTGTGACTACACCCCCCATACACAGCGAGCTGCCATGTCCTGTGTGTCTGACACCTTCTATCATAGCCAGCAGTGGGTCAGGGGTCAGCATGGGCGCTCTGACCCCTCTGTGGACTACACCCCCATACAAAGCGAGCTGCCATGTCCTGTGTGTCTGACACCTTTACATAGCAGTGGTCAGGGTCAGCATGGGCCACTCGACCCCTCTGTGACTACAACCCCCATACACAGCGAGCTGCCATGTCCTGTGTGTCCTGACACCTTTCTATCATAGCCAGCAGTGGTCAGGGGTCAGCATGGGGCTCTGACCCCTCTGTGACTACACCCCCACCTACACAGCGAGCTGCCATGTCTGTGTGTCCTGACACCTTTCTATCATAGCCAGCAGTGGTCAGGGGTCAGCATGGGCGCTCTGACCTCTGTGATACACCCCCCATACACAGCGAGACTGCATGTCCTGTGGGTCCTGACACCTTTTATCATAGCCAGCAGTGGTCAGGGGTCAGCATGGGCGCTCTGACCCTCTGTGACTGCACACCCCCATACACAGCGAGCTGCCATGTCCTGTGTCCTGACACCTTTCTATCATAGCCAGCAGTGGTCAGGGTCAGCCTGGCGCTCTGAACCCTCCTGTGACTACACCCCCTACAAAGCGAGCTGCCAGTCCTGTGTGTCCTGACACCTTCTCTCTAGCCAGCAGTGGTCAGGGTCAGTCAGCATGGGCGCTCTGACCCTCTGGTACTACACCCCCATACACAGCGAGCGCCATGTCCTGTGTGTCCTGACACCTTTCTATCAAGCCAGCAGTGGTCAGGGGTCAGCATGGGCGCTCTGACCCCTCTGTGACACACCCCCATACACAGCGAGCTGCCATGTCCTGTGTCCTGACACTTTCTATCATAGCCAGCAGTGGTCAGGGGTCAGCAGGGGCTCTGACCCCTCTGTGACTACACCCCCCATACACATGACGATGCCATGTCCTGTGTGTCCTGACACCTTTCTATCTAGCCAGCAGTGGTCAGGGGTCAGCATGGCGCTCTGACCCTCTGTGACTACACCCCCCCATACACAGCGAGCTGCCAGTTCTGTGTGTCCTGACACCTCTTCTATCATAGCCAGCAGTGGTCAGGGGTCAGCATGGGGCTCTGACCCTCTGTGACTACCCCCCCATACACAGCGAGCTGCCATGTCCTGTGTGTCCTGACACCTTTTATCATAGCAGCAGTGGTCAGGGGTCAGCTGGGCGCTCTGACCCCTCTGTGACTACACCTCCCATACACAGCGAGCTGCCATGTCCTGTGTGTCCTGACACCATTATATCATAGCCAGCGTGGTCAGGGGTCAGCAGGGTGCTCTGACCCCTCTGTGGACTACACCCCCATACACAGCGAGCTGCCATGTCCTGTGTGTCCTGACACCCTATTATATCATAGCCAGCAGTGGTCAGGGGTCAGCATGGGCGCTTTGACCTCTCGTGACTACCCCATCCACACAGGAGCTGCCATGTCCTGTATCCTGACACCTTTCTATCATAGCCAGCAGTGGTCAGGGATCAGCATGGTGCTCTGACTCTTGTGAACACCCCCCATACACAGCGAGCTGCCATGTCCTGTGTGTCCTGACACCTTTCTATCATAGCCCAGCAGTGGTAGGGTGTAAGCCTGGTGTGCTGACCTCTCTGTGACTACATCCCCCACACAGCGAGCTGCATGTCCTGGTGTCCTGACACCTTTCTATCATAGCCAGCAGTGGTCAGGGGTCAGCATGGGCGCTCTGACCCCTCTGTGACTACACCCCCAATACACAGCGAGCTGCCATGTCCGCGGTGTCCTGACACTTTCTATCATAGCCAGCAGTGGTCAGGGGTCAGCAATGGACGCTCTGACCCCTCTGTGACTACACCCCCATACACAGCGAGCTGCCATGTCCTGTGTCCTGAACCTTTTATCATAGCCAGCAGTGGTCAGGGGTCAGCATGGGCGCTCTGACCCCTCTGTGACTACACCCCCCATACACAGCGAGCTGCCATGTCCTGCGTGTCCTGACATATTTCTATCAAGCCAGCAGTGGTCAGGGGTCAGCATGGTACGCTCTGACCCTCTGTGACTACACCCCCCATACACAGCGAGCTGCCATGTCTGTGTCCTGACACCTTCTATATAGCAGCAGTGGTCAGGGGTCAGATGGCGCTCTGACCTCTCTGTGACTACATCCCCATTACACGCGAGCTGCCATGTCTGTGTGTCCTGACCTCTCATCATAGCCAGCAGTGGCAGGGGTCAGCATCGGCGCTCTGACACCTCTGTGACTACACCCCATACACAGCGACTGCCATGTCCTGTGTGTCCTGACACCTTTCTATCATAGCCAGCATGGTCGAGGGTCAGCATGGGTGTGACCCCTCTGTGACTACACTCCCATACACAGCGAGCTGCCATGTCCTGTGTGTCCTGACACCTTTCTATCATAGCCAGCAGTGGTCAGGGGTCAGCATGGGCGCTCTGACCCCTCTGTGACTACACCCCCATACACAGCGAGCTGCCATGTCCTGTGTGTCCTGACACCTCTCTATCATAGCCAGCTAGTGGTCAGGGTCACATGGCGTCTGACCCTCTGTGACTACACCCCCATACACAGCGAGCTGGCCAGTCCTGTGGTCTGACTTCTATCATAGCCAGCAGTGTCAGGGTCGCATGGACGCCTGACCCCTCTCGTGACTAACACCACCCCATACACAGCTGTGCGCCATGTCCTGTGTCCTGACACCTTATCATAGCCAGCAGTGGTCAGGGGTCAGCATGGGCGCTCTGACCCCTCGTGACTACACCCCCCATACACAGCGAGCTGCCATGTCCTGGTTGTTCCGACCTTTCTATCATAGAGCAGCAGTGGTCAGGGGTCAGCATGGACGCTTGACCCCTCTGTGACTACACCCCCCATACACAGCGAGCTGCCATGTCCTGTGTCCTGACACCTTTCTATCATAGCCAGCAGTGGTCAGGGGTCAGCATGGGCCTCTGACTATCGTGACTACATCCCCCATACACAGCGAGCTGCCATGTCCTGTGTGT
Source organism: Engystomops pustulosus (assembly GCA_019512145.1). Taxonomy (NCBI): domain Eukaryota; kingdom Metazoa; phylum Chordata; class Amphibia; order Anura; family Leptodactylidae; genus Engystomops; species Engystomops pustulosus. Next base: position 107,894 of record WNYA01000348.1, on the reverse strand, counting down.
CTGACACTCCTATATAAGCCAGCAGTGGTCAGGGGTCAGCATCGGGCGCTCTGACACCTCTGTGACTACACCCCCATACACAGCGAGATGCCATGTCCTGTGTGTCCTGACACCTTTCACATAGCCAGCAGTGGTCAGGGGTCAGCATGGGTGCTCTGACCCCTCTGTGACTACAGTCCCCATACACAGCGAGCTGCCAGTCCTGTGTGTCCTGACAACCTTTCTATCATAGCCAGCAGTGGTCAGGGGTCAGCGCTGGGCGCTCTGACCCCTCTGTGACTACACCCCCCATTACACAGCGAGCTCCATGTCCTGTGTGTCTGACACTTCTATCATAGCGCAGCAGTGGTCAGGGGTCAGCATGGGCGCTCTGAACCCTTCTGTGACTACACCCCCCATACACAGCGAGCTGCCATGTCCTGTGTGTCCTGACACCTTTCTATCATAGCCAGCAGTGGTCAGGGGTCAGCATGGGCGCTCGACCCCTCTGTGACTACACCACCCCCCCCCATAACAGCGAGCTGCCATGTACTGTGTGTCCTGACACCTTTCTATCATAGCCAGCAGGGGCATGGGGCAGGGTATGGGTGCTCTGACCCCTCTGTGACTACACCCCCATACACAGCGAGCTGCCATGTCCTGGTGTCCTGACACCTTTCTATCATAGCCAGCAGGGGCAGGGGGTCAGCTTGGGGGCTCTGAACCCTCTGTGACTACACCCCTCATACACAGAGAGACTGCCATGTCCTGTGTGTCCCTGACACCTTTCTATCATAGCCACGCAGTGGTCAGGGTCAGCATGGGCGCTCTGCCCCTCTGTGACTACACCCCCCATACACAGCGAAACTGCCATGTCCTGTGTCCTGGACACCTTTCTATCATAGCCAGCAGTGGTCAGGGTCAAGCATGGCGCTCTGACCCCTCTGTGACTACACCCCCCATACACAGCGAGCTGCCATGTCCTGTGTCTCCGACACCTTTCTTCATAGCAGCACAGTGGTCAGGGTGTCAGCATGGGTGCTCTGACCCTTGTGACTACACCCCCATACACAGCGAGCTGCCATGTCCTGGTGTCCTTACACCTTTTTATCATAGCCAGCAGTGGTCAGGGGTCAGCATGGGTGCTCGACCTCTCTGGGAATACACCCCCCATACACAGCGAGCTGCCATGTCCTGTGTCCTGACACCTTCTATCATAGCCAGCAGTGGTCAGGGGTCAGCAAAGGGAGCTCGACCCCTCTGTGACTACACCCCCATACACGCGAGCTGCCATGTCCTGTGTTCCGACACCTTTCTATCATAGCCAGCAGTGGTCAGGGGTCAGCATGGGAGCTTCTGACCCCTCTGTGACTACACCCCCAATACACGAGGCGTGCCATGTCTGTGTGTTCTGACACCTTTCTACTATAGCCAGCAGTGGTCAGGGGTGCAGCATGGGGCTCTGACCCCTCTGTGACTACCCCCCCAACACAGTGAGCTGCCATGTCCTGTGTGTCCTGACACCTTTCTTCATAGCCAGCAGTGGTCAGGGGTCAGCATGGCGCTCTGACCCCTCGGGGACTACACCCCCCTCACACAGCGGAGCTGCCATGTCCTGTGTGTCCTGACACCTTTCTATCATAGCCAGCAGTGGTCAGGGTCAGCATGGGTGCTCTGACCCCCTGTGACTACACCCCCCATACACAGGGAGCTGCATGTCCTGTGTCCTGACAACTCTTTCTCATAGCCAGCAGTGTGTCAGGGGTCAGCATGGGTGTGCTGACACCCTCTGTGACTACACACCCCACATCAAGCGAGCTGCCATGTCCTGTGTCCTGACACCTTTCTATCAAGCCAGCAGTGGTCGGGGTCCGCAATGGGCGTCTCTGACCCCTCTGTGAACACACCCCCATACACAGAGAGCGCCATGCCTGCTGTCCTGACAGCTTTTTCTATCATAGCAGCAGCAGTGGTCAGGGTACAGCATGGGGGCTCTGACCTCTCACTTGACTACACCCCCAACACAGCGAGCTGCCATGTCCTGTGGTCCTGACACCTTTCTATCATAGCCAGCAGTGGTACAGGGGTCCGCATAGGCGCTGTCTGACCTCGGTGAACTACACCCCCCATTACACAGCGAGCTGCCATGTCCTGTGTGTCCTGACACCTTTTATCATAGCCAGCAGTGGTCAGGGTCAGCAGGGTGCTTGACCTCTCGGTTGACTACACCCCCATACACAGCGAGCTGCCATGTCCTGTGTCCTGACACTCTTTCTATCATAGCCAGCAGTGGTCAGGGGTCAGCATGGGCGCTCTGACCCCTCTTGTGACACACCCCCCATACACAGCGAGCTGCCATGTCTGTGTGTCCTGACACCTTTCTTCATAGCCAGCAGTGGTCAGGGGTCAGCATGGGTGCTCTGACTCCGGTGACTACACACCCCCCATACACAGCGAGTGCCATGTCCGTGTGTCCTGACACCTTTCTATCAAGCCAGCAGTGGTCAGGAATCAGCAGGTGCTCTGACCCCTTGTGACTACACCCCACCATACACAGCGAGGTGCCATGTCCTGTGTGTGTCTGACACCTTTCTATCATAGCCAGCAGTGGTCAGGGGTCAGCAGGGCGCTCTGACTCTCGGTGACTACACACCCCCATACACAGCGAGCGCCATGTCCGTGTGTCCTGACACTTCTATAATAGCCAGCAGTGGTCAGGAATCAGCATGGGTGCTCTGACCCCTCTGTGACTACACCCCCATACACAGCGAGCTGCCATGTCTGTGTGTCTGACACCTTCTACATAGCCAGCAGTGGTCAGGGGTCAGCATGGGCGCTTGACCCCTCTGTGACTACACCCCCATAAACAGCGAGCTGCCATGTCCTGTGTGTCCTGACACCTTTCTATCATAGCCAGCAGTGGTCAGGGGTCAGCAGGGTGCTCTGACCTCTCTGTGACATACACCCCCATACACAGCGAGCGGCCATGCCCTGTGTGTCCTGACACCTTTCTATCATAGCCAGACAGTGGTCAGGTCAGCATGGGCGCTCGGCCCCCTCTGTGGACACACACCCACCATACACATCGAGCTGCCATGTCCTGTGTGTCCTGACAACCTTTATCATAGCCAGCAGTGGTCAGGGGTCAGCAATGGGCGCTCTGACCCCTCTGTGACTACACCCCCCCATACACAGCGAGCTGCCATGTCCTGTGTGTCCTGACACCTTTACTACGTAGCCAGCAGTGGTCAGGGGTCAGCATGGGGCTCTGACCCTCTGTGACTACACCACATAACAGCGAGTGCCTTGTCCTGTGTGTCCTGACACCTTCTATCATAGCCAAGCAGTGATAGGGGTCAGCAGGGCGCTCTGACCTCTCGTGACCAACCCCATACACAGCGAGCGCCATGTCCGTGGTCTGACAACTTTCTATCATAGCAGCAGTGGTCAGGGGTCAGCAAATGGGTGGCTCTGTCACCTCTGTGACTACAACACCCCCTATAACAGGGAGGCTGCCATGTCCTGTGTGTCCTGACACATTTCTTATCGTAGCCAGCAGTGATCAGGGGTCAGCATGGGCGCTCTGACCTCTCTGTGACCACAACCCCCATATCACAGCGAGCTGCCATGTCCTGTGTGTCCTGACACCGTTCTATCAGCCAGCAGTGGTCGGGGTCAGCATGGGTGCTCTGACCCTCTGTGGACTATCCCCCCTATACACAGCAGATGCTGCCATGTCCTGTGTGTCCTGCGACCTTCTATCATAGCCAGCAGTGGTCAGGGGTCAGCAATGGGCGCTCTGACCCTCTGTGACTACACTACCATACACAGCGCGCTGCCATGTCCTGTGTGTCCTGAACCTTCCTATCATAGCCAGCAGTGGTCAGGGGTCAAGCATGGGCGCTCTGACCCCTCTGTGACTACACCCCCATACACAGACGAGCTGCCAGTGTCTCGTGTGTCCTGACACCTTTCTATCATAGCCAGCAGTGGTCAGGGGTCAGCATGGGCGCTCTGACCCCTCTGTGACTACACCCCCCTATTACACAGAGAGCTGCCATGTCTGTGTGTCCTGACACACCTTCTATCTAGCCAGCAGTGGTCAGGGGTCAGCATGGGGATGCTATGACCCTCTGTGACTACACCCCCCTATACACAGAGAGCTGCCATGTCCTGTGTTCCTGACACTTTTATCATAGCCAGCAGTGGTCAGGGGTCAGCATGGCGCTCTGACCTCTCTGGACTACACCCCCCATAAACAGGGAGCTGCCATGTCCTGTGTCCTGACACCTTTCTATCATAGCAGCAGTGGTCAGGGGTCAGCATGGGCGCTCATGAACCCTCTGTGGACTAACCCCCATACACAGCGAGCTGCCATGTCCTGGTGTCCTGACACCTTCTATCATATAGCCAGCAGTGGTCAGGGGTCAGAATGGGTGCTCTGACCCCTCTGTGACGACACCCCCAACACGCGAGCTGCCATGTCCTGTGTGCTGAAACACTTCTATCATAGCCAGCAGTGGGCAGGGGTCAGCTATGGGGGCTCTGACCCCTCTGTGACTACACCCCCATCCACAGCGGAAGCTGCCATGTCCTGGTGTCCTGACACCTTTCTTATATAGCAGCGGGTGGTCATGGGGTCAGGCAAATGCGGCGCTCGACCCTCTGTGTACTACACCCCCCTAATACACAGCGAGAATAACGCTGCCATGTCTGTTGTCCCTTACACCTTTCTATCACAAGCCAGCAGGGGTCAGGGGTCAGCATGGGTGCTTGACCCCTCTGTGACTACACCCCCCATACACAGGCGAGCTGCCATGTCCTGTGTCCTTACACCTTTCTATCATAGCCAGCAGTGGTCAGGGGTCAGCATGGGCGCTCTGACCCCTCTGTGAACTACACCCCCCATACACAGCGAGCTGCCATGTCGGTGTGTCCTACCCTTTCTATCATAGCCAGCAGTGGTCAGGGGTCAGCATGGGTGCTCTGACCCCTCTGTGACTACACACCCCCATACACAGCGAGCTGCCATGTCCTGTGTGTCCTGACACCTTTCTATCATAGCCAGCAGTGGTCAGGGGTCAGCATGGGTGCTCTGACCCCTCTGTGACTACACTCCCCATACACAGCGAGCTGCCATGTCCTGTGTGTCCTGACACCTTTCTATTATAGCCAGCAGTGGTCAGGGGTCAGCATGGGTGCTCTGACCCCTCTGTGACTACACCCCCCCATACACAGCGAGCTGCCATGTCCTGTTGTCCTGACACCTTTCTATCATAGCCAGCAGTGGTCAGGGGTCAGCATGGGTGCTCTGACCCCTCTGTGACTACACCCCCATACACAGGGAGCTGCCATGTCCTTTGTGTCCTGACACCTTTCTATCATAGCCAGCAGTGGTCAGGGGTCAGCATGGGCGCTCTGACCCCTCTGTGACTACACCCCCCATACACAGCGAGCTGCCTGTCCTGGTGTCCTGACACCTTTCTATCATAGCCAGCAGTGGTCAGGTGTCATCATGTTTGCTCTGACCCTCTGTGACTACACCCCATACACAGCGAGCTGCCATGTCCTGTGTCCTGACACCTTTCTATCATAGCCAGCAGTGGTCGGGTCAGCATGGGGCTCTGACCCCTCTGTGACTACACCCCCATACACAGCGAGCTGCCATGTCCTGTGGTCCTGACACCTTTCTATCATAGCCAGCAGTGGTCAGGGGTCAGCATGGGTGCTCTGACCCCTCTGTGACTACACCCCCATACACAGCGAGCTGCCATGTCCTGTGTCCTGACACCTTTCTATCATAGCCAGCAGTGGCCAGGGGTCAGCATGGGTGCTGCTCTGACCCTCTGTGACTACACCCCCATAAAAGCGAGCTGCCATGTCTGTGTGTCCTGACACCTTTCTATCATAGCCAGCAGTGGTCAGGGTCAGCATGGGTGCTCTGACCCCTCTGTGACTACACCCCCCATACACAGCGAGCTGCCATGTCCTGTGTGTCCTGACACCTTTCTATCATAGCCAGCAGTGGTCAGGGGTCAGCATGGGTGCTCTGACCTCTCTGTGACTACACCCCCATACACAGCGAGCTGCCATGTCCTGTGTGTCCTGACACCTTTCTATCATAGCCAGCAGTAGTCAGGGGTCTTTTCTGGGAGGCTGGACCATACAGGCGGCTTCCAATAATAATATACTGCTCCTAATACATCCCTCTACTGAGAGGCGCCATTGTCACCACATAATTAGGGAAAATGACTGGACCAGTTTTATTGTTATGGCTGATGTTATATAACTATATGTGTAAATATTGTGGATACATTGTATAAATATCACATTGTCGCTCTCCTGCAGCAGTTTTCAGCTTTACGTGTATATGAAGAGACGCCCTCCTCCCGATGCTCCATGTGCCACGTTACAGATATATCCTCTCTCCATGGACCTCATTAAAATTGTTCTATTCTAATTCTGATGAACTTTCATGTCCCTCCGCTTTTGATTTAACATGCGCCGCTGGGGTACGGGGATAATGTAACTTCTTAAAGGGATCTGCTAACGGTAATAGCAGATGTGTTAATTAAGTGGGGTTTATTACTGAAGTGGTGATTATATTGGATGAAGAATTTATTTGTACTGAACAGTTGTGTCCAGCTAAAATGTAGCCTTAAATTTTTTTTTATCCATGACATATCTTATGGATAGGCCATCAATTGTAATTATTGTCCCATCCCCTTTAATTTGGGGAAGAGTTGGCTTTGTGGCCAGGACAAAATTCCATCTGTAGTCAAATCTGTTCTATGAAGGGTCTAAAAAGCCATCCACCTCCCTCACCAATTTCCTCACCCCCAATCAGCAGTATCAGGTCTCCGACCTACCATCAGGTGTCTTGAAGCTCTGATGGCCCTGATGAGGTCCCAGTTTTCTCAAATCAGGACGATTTTAGGAAGCCGCCTGACTACCCCTCTGATGTAACAGGATAAAGTAGGGGTTGAAATTGAAACAAAGAGATAGGGATGCCCAAAGTATATAACAATTTGTAAATATTTATTGAAAAATAAAGTGCATATATTTAAAAACAATTAAAAATGCACAGATTGTGCAAAAACAGACCAGTAAGTCCTGTGCCTAATTCATATCGGCTATACACATCATCAACAATATATAGTGGTAATAAAAAGTGTATACATAGATACTAAATATGCAATCCACTAGTGTGGTATAAATTTCAAAAGTTGTATAGTAAGTTACATCATAATTACCTATATAGCATGGATAAAAAAGCCGGGCACCGGGACCTGGAGAAGTCCCCACGCGTTTCGCCTGTTAACCAGGCTTCCTCAGGGGTGCCAGAGTATGTGAGATCAATCATTATATAGTCCTGCTGCCCCCGGACGTCCGGCACGGACCAAACACCCACTGCGGCTCAGGAGTGCGGCGTGCGTGCCACAGACCGGAAGTGTGTGGGTCACGTGCACAGCTCGGACCGGAAGGGAAAGCAAAAGTGTATGCGGGTTAAAGCGCATGCGCAGGTGGCATGACAGACACGAAGGTCTTGTCATGTACTTATGGTAAGGTTCATTCACTCCAAATAATCGCATGTGCATATTAATATACCTGCGGAAAACACAAATGATAAAAAAAAAAATCTGTGCATTTTTAATTGTTTTTAAATATATGCACTTTATTTTTCAATAAATATTTACAAATTGTTATATACTTTGGGCATCCCTATCTCTTTGTTTCAATTTCAATTCTTTCATTGGATGCTTACAAATCATTATCGTTAGACCCCACTCTACACAACTAAGGATAAAGTAGGGGCCTTGAAAGGCACTCTGTACCCAATGGGGGTCATTTACTAAGGGCCCGGTTCGCGTTTTCCCGACGTGTTACTCGAATATTTCCGATTTGCGCCGATTTTCCCTGTATTGCCCCGGGTTTTTGGCGCACGTGATCGGATTGTGGCGCATCGGTGCTGGCATGCACGCGACGGAAATGGGGGGGGGCGTGGCCGAACGAAAACCCCACGGATTCGGAAAAACCGCCGCATTTAAAAAAAAAAAAAATTGGCGCTCGGCACGCGCCTACCCTCTCTCAGCCCGGCTCGGTGTACTCCAGTGCGTTCCGATGCTCTTCAGCGCAGCAGCGGTGGAGCGTCGGAGGAACTGCCTTAGTGAATCCCGGCTGGACCCGAATCCACCTTAGAGAAGGCGCCGCTGGATCGCGAATGGACCGGGTAAGTAAATCTGCCCCAATGTATGGTGAATCATGAAGAACAAATCCCAACAAGTTTTCAATTCTTGGAAATCCAAAACAGATTTTTTGTATTATTATAGAAAAGGAAACCTTTTCGTGTTAGGTATACAGCTCCAATGCCGAACTATGTCTCAAGAGCAAGTGTGTTTAGACCAATGCCTCATGTCACAGTCTTTAAACTCATTTGAAAGCCCATGCCCAAAATTTTTTTTGTATTTTGTATAAAAAAAAGTCCAGAGATTTTGTTGTGCCAAAATATGAAAATTTTGGCAAATTTGGAATTGGATTCCCTTTCCCCCCTTATAACTCTGAGGACTCCAGTAACATTCTACAGAACCTAGTTCTACTTCCACCCACCCATAGATCCAAATTGGCCCAGTGTATGATGCTTGTTAAAGATCCCAAAATTTCACCTTCTCCAATAACTAAAAATTTAGGCAAATTTGGAATTTAACATTTAGCAGAACCTGGTCCCACTCTCGCCCAACCAGATCTCCAAATTTTCCCAGCGTATAATGTTTGTTAAAGACACATTCAAAAATTTCACATTCTCCAGTATCTGAAAATTTTGGCAAATTTGGAATTTGATTCCTATTACTCCTTATTACACTGATGACTCTAGTAGCATTTAGCAGAACCTGGCCCCACTCTGTCCAACCAGAGATCCAAATTTCCCAAATGCATAATATTTGTTAAAGACCCATTCCCAAAATTTCACCTTCTCCAGTATCTGAAAATTTAGGTAAATTTGAAATTTGATTCCTATTACTCCTTATAAAACTGATGACTATGGTAACATTTAGCAGAACCTCACCCCACTCTCTTCCAGCCAGAGATCCAAATTTTCCCAGTGTTTAATGTTTGTTAAAGACACTTTCCCAAATTTCTCCAATATGTGAAAATTTAGGTAAATTTGAAATTTTTTCCTATTACTCCTTATAACACTGATGACTGTAGTAACATTTAGCAGAACCTGGTCTCACTCTCGCCCAACCAGTGATCCAAATTTTCCCACTGTATAATTTTTGTTAAAGACGCATTTCCAAAATTTCACCTTCTCCAATATCCGAAAATTTTGGTACATTTTAAATGTTATTCCTTTTACTACTTATAACACTGATGACTCTAGTAATATTTTGCAGAACCTGGTCCCACTCTAGTCCAACCAGAGATCCAAATTTTCCCTGTGTATAATGTTTGTTAAAGACGCTTTCCCAAATTTCACTTTCTCCGATATCTGAAAATTTGGGTACATTTTTAACGAAGTTTATCAAAAAATGTACCATTTTGCATCTATTCATATCTTTGTCTCTGTCGTGTTATAGACTAGAAACAAATCAAATACTGGAGTCTAACATCCGGTTCTTTTATGATATCTAGCATGTTTCAGAAGTTTTGGATTTGCCAAAATCTTGAAATTTTGGTTAATCTTAGTCAAATTTGATACAAGCAATTTTGTTTCCATCTCTGACATCTCTTGTTACAACCAGTACTATGAGGTTCATATTGCCCAATTCAGAGACTCCACCAAGGCCTCAATGTTCAACTATTGGCACAAATTCCAAAAGATTTGAATATTCCACATCCCAAAATAAAAATTTCAACAAATTTAGTTTCCCCGTTTCCAACTTCCTGTTATTCCCTTCCACGTTACTAATAGCCCCAAACTTTTCTCTTAGGTCTTGCTGTGTTTGGCTAAGCTGCAGTATCAGACATGACCCTGGAGAGGCGCTATTTCCCCACCCCAAAAAAATGTAAAATGCAATCCAATTCATTCTAATTTTACAGGATCCCTTTAAGGTATAGAGTGAACTCCTTCTTCTCAGATATTTATGTTATTCCCAATGAACTTGAGCCCTTACCCATATTCCCCATCATATGGTCACTATTTTGCAACTAATGTGAATGACATAGCCTCTCCTGGTAGAATGGAGCTCAGGGACCTTAGGTGAGGTCCTAGGGGAAGCACCCTGAACTCTCACACACATATACATACAATCCCTGCGTTACATACAAGATAGGTTCCATAGGTTTGTTTTTAAGTTGAATTTGTATGTAAGTCGAAACTGTATATTTTATTATTATTATTTAATTCATATTACTCCTTATAACACTGATGACTCCAGTAACATTTAGCAGACCCTGGTCCCACTCTCTCCCAACCAGAGATCCATATATTCCCAGTGTATGATGTTTGTTAAAGATATTTTCCCAAAATTTCACCTTCTCCAGTACCTGAAAATTTAGGTAAATTTGGAATTTGATTCCTATTACTCCTTATAACACTGATGACTCTAGTAACATTTAGCAGAACCTGGTCCCACTCTCTTCCAACCAGGGATCCAAATTTTCCCAGTGTTTAATGTTTATTAAAGACGCTTTCCCAAATTTCACTTTCTCCGATATCTGAAAATTTGACACCTTACAGCTGATCATTGCAGTCTGGGACTAAAGTAACATCCAGAGAGGTCACCAGAGGTCATAGTGGGCTGAGGGGTCCGTCTGTAACTAGGGGTAGTCTGTAAGTCGGGTGTCCTTAAGTAGGGGACCGCCTAAATTTTTGCCGTAAATTTTTGAAAATGTAAGTTTAGTCTGCGGTGAAGTAGGTCTAAGACGATTGTGAAGTCACGTTGCAAAACAATGGAAGGATGGGCCCCGGAGACGCTCTCCATCACTTGGTTTGTTTGACAAATGTAGATGTTGTACAGAGCGCCCGCCGCGGGTCCTTCCTGCAGGAGAAAAATGAGACCTTTCATTTTGTTTGGGACACAAAAATTTACTCACTTCATATTGTTCTCCTCTCCGTCCCCTCCAGGCGGAGCTCCGCTGGATGACTATGAAGAATAAGACACGGAACGGCGAAACTCTTCCGGTGTTTACTTAGTCGACAAAAGAAGAAAAATGTTGCAAAAAAATATTTTGTTTTGTTCTAAACATTCCGATTCCATGGGGAACATTTATCATGGGTTCTACTCTAGTTTTTGGGCTAAAAAGGTATTAAAAAGTGGCAAATGAGCAGGAATTGCCACATAATGGGGCTCATTTACTAAGGGCTCCACGGCCGCACTTTCGGGACTTCCCGACTTTTCCCATTTTGCGCCGAATTCCGCCGGGATTTTTGTGCACACGATCGGATTTCGGCGCAGTCGTGCCGGCTTTTACGCGACAGAAATGGGGAGCGTGGCCATCGATGGACAAAAAACGTGGAATTTAAAAAATGAATTGTGTCGCAAAATCAATCACTCACAGCCACCGGGGAGAAGGTGAACTCCGGTGGACCTCGGCGCACTAGCGACACCTGGTGGACATCGGGCGGGCGACCTTAGTGTATCGCCGGAAGATCCGAATCCTCGTTGGAGAACGCACTGGGTAAGTAAATGACCCCCTTTGAGGCTTTATCAAACCCAAAAAACAGTTTTTTGTAAAGTGGGAGCGTGACGCACTGGGGTATCCATATTTATTTTTAAGCTCCTCAAGTCATGTGACTTCACTCCCATTGGTCTCTTGAATTCTTTGTGGCTCAATTGAATGGGTTTTCGCTGCATCACCAAGCACAACCACTACACAATGTACGGCGCTGTGTTGAGAAGGCTGCAGAAGTTTCAGAACTCGCTTTCGTCGCGATCCCGCGGTGCATTGTCCGACGAGGATTCAGGTCCAGTGTGAGTCACTAAGCTCGTGCACCCGATATCCTGCAGGAGTTCGCCTTCTTCGTCCCGGTGCATGTGAGTGCTGATCTTGTGTCACAAATCCTTTTTTAAATTCCACGGTATTTCCGAATCCGTCGGGTTGTCCGACGACCACGCCCCCCGATTTCTGACGCGTGACAGCCGGCGCCGATGCGTCACCATCCGTTCGCGTGCACCAAAATCCCGGGGCAATTGGGCACAAAACGGAAATATTCGGGAAACCCGACGAAAGTGCGGCGTTCGGACCCTTAGTAAATGAGCCCCTATGTCCCAGAAATCCCCTGACACAAAGACTGACACAATACAACGCAGCAGACATGAGCAGATCGCCCCAGTCAGGTGAGGCTCCAGCTTCACATCCAATGTAAATTTCCTAAGAGGGCAATCACGTATCTAAACTACAAAGATAATAGACGGCTGATTGCAAAAGAGGCGCAAGAAACCCCCGAAAATGTTCCAATGCCGCCACAGATTTCACATCTTTCAGGGATCACATACGGGATTGATTAGTCCGGATTCAGATTGTACATTATCCCCCCGGCTGATACTAGAGAGGACATTTATCATTAACCCTTACATGACAGCAGGGAGAGGAGGTCTAGGTTTTATATGTAAAAGATGACAAAAAGGAGCTAATACATAGATATCCCACATCTCAGGTATCACAAACCTGACTACAGGGGTCCCAGTGATGGGGGGCTTGTCCTTAATTGAATAGGTCACGGATGCATCCTGGATCTCCATTCAATAAGAGCGATGTGCTCTGCTAAGTGCCATAGACACTGGAGCCGCAGTATGGATACTCGACCTGGAGCTCTATCAGATAGGGGGAATAGGATCCCCATCCTTGTGATCTATAACAATCCCAGCAGTGGGACCTCCACCCAACAGTTTGTTATCTCGCAGAGAGGTCTGGAGGGAAGAAGTCAGACCTAGTGAGGACAGAGGGGTCTGGAGGAGGAGGACAGAGGCGTCTGGAGATGGAGGAGGACAGATGAGTCTAGAGAAGAAGGAGGACAGAGGGGTCTGGAGGAGGAGGACAGAGGTCTCATAGTTGTCTGACACTTCCTGTTCTGTGGAAATCACTTTTCAGTCATTGGTTCTCATAGTTGTCTGACACTTCCTGTTCTGTGGAAATCACTTTTCAGCCATTGGATCTCATAGTTGTCTGACACTTCCTGTTCTGTGGAAATCACTTTTCAGCCATTGGATCTCATAGTTGTCTGACACTTCCTGTTCTGTGGAAATCACTTTTTTTTTTGTCAATTCTGTTTTTATTAATTTGAGTTGCATAACAAGCATTCATACATTACTTTTTTACATTTGTCCAATATTACATTTCTTTGACATCATATAATACACTGCTCATAAAGTATTGACATATTATTACAGAAAATATGATATTAGAGGTAATATGATTTATTGTGTATGCAGTTAGAACCAAACCATGCCCCAAACACTCAGGGCTCTGCATGAACTTTGAACTGTGTGGAAATCACTTTTTAGGCATTGGATCACATACATTAAAGTGTCTGCATCAGTTTTGTGTCTGACTTTGCACTAGAGAGAACGTGTATTTATAAAGTTTCCGTGCCAGTTTTGTGTTGCGGCTGCTCTGTGTCCGACTAAAGGGGCTGTTACTACTTAGTTGTAATTTGCACCACGTTTATTACAGATGTGCGCCACAATTCTGCAGCATGAACTAAGTGCACCAAAAAAAAAAAAAAAATGGTGCATTCTGTTGGAGCAGTACAGGGGGCGCCAGATTCATGGAGACACTGCACCAGTTTTAATTACTCTGGCGCCCCCTGCAGACTCCACAGGCAACTGCACATAGTACACACTGCATGAGTTTTGATAAATGTGGGCCATTGGATTTCGGATTTCTGGAGCCTATTCTTCAATGCGCTAACTTTTTTTGGTGCACCTTTAACATGGGGCATGTGACACAATTCTGTCGAGTCGTGGTAATAAATCTGGCGTGTGGGCAAACTGTTCACCCGAGCTCCCCTTTCAGTCCAGAATTTTGCACCAGGTATAGTGCAGCTACATTATAAATTCTGCATTAGTAGCTCCTTAAAGGTTCCGAGTGTTCCCGTTCAGGTAACGTTCATCCCCCTTCAGTAATATCCACAATCAGTGGCCTTTTAAAAGGGAGTTACCTTTTAAATGTCTAAGGCAAAGCCATCGGCTCCTCTCTAGTCCCTAAAGATGGTTATAACCTTAAAGGGGTTGGCCATGTGCCTTAATGAAAATCCCTGAATGTTCATCAAGTGATTCAGCAGTCCTGCTACTTACTTTTGTGCTGTGTGCAGACTCTCTGCGATTCTTTGTTTACATTTCTGAGTTCTGCTGAATAGGAGGAGCTGTAGTAGGAGAGGTGTGACTCTGCTCCGCCCTTGTGTCTGTCAGTGATAGAGATACAGTGGGTGACGCCATGAGGACGGGCTAAAGTAGTGAGAGAGAGGAAGCTGTGTATATATGCAGAGGGCAGCATGGGGAGAACAGGGAAAGGCTGAAATACTCAAAATAGTTAAAGACATACAGATACAAAGACGCTGCACAGTGATATCACACAACAACAAGCCACCAACATCAATGGGAAAAGGTCAAGTTAAGGCTTGCTGCAGCCACCAACATCAATGGGAAAAGGTCAAGTTAAGGCTTGCTGCAGCCACCGACATCAATGGGAAAAGGTCAAGTTAAGGCTTGCTGCAGCCACTGATATCAATGGGAAAAGGTCAAGTTAAGGCTTGCTGCAGCCCCCGACAATGGGAAAAGGTCTGTGGACATCACTTTTCAGCCATTGGATCACATTCATTAAAGTGTCTGCGCCAGTTTTGTGTCTGACTTTGCACTAGAGAGAACGTGGAAACTGCTTGTACGTGTATTTATAAAGTTTCCGCGCCAGTTTTGTGTCGCGGCTGCTCTGTGTCCAACAAGACAGAAAAAATGTCACCTTTTTTGGTGCACCTTTAACATGGGGCATGCGACACAATTCTGCCGAGTCGTGGTAATAAATCTGGCGTGTGGGCAAACTGTTCACCCGAGCTCCCCTTTCAGTCCAGAATTTTGTGTTGCGCCAGGTATAGTGCAGCTACATTATAAATTCTGCATTAGTAGCTCCTTAAAGGTTCCGAGTGTTCCCGTTCAGGTAACGTTCATCCCCCTTCAGTAATATGCACAATCAGTGCCCATTTAAAAGGGAGTTACCTTTTAAATGTCTAAGGCAACACCATTGGCTCCTCTCTAGTCCCTGAATATGGTTATAACCTTAAAGGGGTTGGCCATGTGCCTTAATGAAAATCCCTGAATGTTCATCAAGTGATTCAGCAGTCCTGCTACTTACTTTTGTGCTGTGTGCAGACTCTCTGCGATTCTTTGTTTACATTTCTGAGTACTGCTGAATAGGAGGAGCTGTAGTAGGAGAGGTGTGACTCTGCTCCGCTCTCCTTGTGTCTGTCAGTGATAGAGATACAGTGGGACACGCCATGAGGATGGGCTAAAGTAGTGAGAGAGAGGAAGATGTGTATATATGCAGAGGGAAGCATGGGGAGAACAGGGAAAGGCTGAAATACTCAAAATAGTTAAAGACATACAGATACAGAGACGCTGCACAGTGATATCACACAACAACAAGCCACCAACATCAATGGGAAAAGGTCAAGTTAAGGTTTGCTGCAGCCACTGACATCAATGGGAAAAGGTCAAGTTAAGGCTTGCTGCAGCAACCGATATCAATGGGAAAAGGTCAAGTTAAGACTTGCTGCAGCCACCGACATCAATGGGAAAAGGTCAAGTTAAGACTTGCTGCAGCCACTGACAATGGGAAAAGGTCAAGTTAAGGCTTGCTGCAGCCACCGACATCAATGGCAAGAGGTCAAGTTAAGGCTTGCTGCAGCCCCCGACAATGGGAAAAGGTCAAGTTAAGGCTTGCTGCAGCCCCCGACAATGGGAAAAGGTCAAGTTAAGGCTTGCTCCAGCCACCGACAATGGCAAAAGGTCAAGTTAAGGCTTGCTGCAGCCCCCGACAATGGGAAAAGGTCAAGTTAAGGCTTGCTGCAGCCACTGACATCAATGGGAAAAGGTCAAGTTAAGACTTTCTGCAGCTCATAAACTTGGCTGTAACTTATTTTATTCTATATATGTGACTCCATCGCTGCTTTTCAGGGCAAAGTTTTCAATTCCCATCATGCAGAGAAATCTCTATATAAGGGGGAGATCTTTAGTGAGAGGCGCAGCAAGTTTAACCAGGGATTTTACACCTCTTCATAATTTACGGTTTAATATTAAAATCTTTTCTACGTTGAGTTAATCAAATCCTTTCTCAGTTCTCTCCGCGCATAAATGTGGTTTAATGAAAATAGGGAAGAATTTTTTTTCCTTTTTTTTTATTGATAGTTTTGCATACAAAGCAAAAAGCCGGACTTTACTTTTAGAAAACTTTACGAAAACATAGGAAACCTATGTGTGAAACATCTCTTTATGATATATGTTCAATGTTATGAGCTCAATACAAGGGCAGTGTCTGAATGACCTCTTGTCTCGTCTGGAAAACCATTTGTCATGTCTGGAGGATTTCTGGTCTCGTCTGGAGGATTTCTGGACATATCTGAAGGATTTCCGGTCTTGTCTGGAGGATTTCTGGACATGTCTGGAGGATTTCCGGTCTTGTCTGGAGGATTTCTGGTCTTGTCTGGAGGATCTCATGTCTTGCCTTGAAAACCATAAGTTATGTCTGCAAAACCTTTTGTCATGTCTGGAGGATCTTTTGTCATGTCTGGAGGATCTTTTGTCATGTCTGAATGATTTCTTGTCTCGCCTGGACAATTTTAGTCATGTCTGGAAGTCCTCTTGTCAAGTTTGGAGGGTCTCTTGTCATGTCGGACGATTTCTTGTCATGTCTGAAGGATTCCTTGCTTTGTCTGGAGGATCTCTTGTCATATCCAGATGATTTCTTGTCTTGTCTATGAGATCCCTTGTTTTGTCTGGTGGATCTTTTGTCTTGGCTGGCGGAACACTTGTCTTGTCTGAGGGATCCCATGTCTTGTCTGGAGGATATCTTGTTATATATGGATGATTTCTTGTCTTGTCTAAGAGATCCATTGTCTTTTCTGGAGGACCTCTTGTCTTTTCTGGAGGACCTCTTGTCTTTTCTGGAGGATCTCTTGTCTTTTCTGGAGGCTCTCTTGTCTTGTCAGGTGGAACACTTGTCTTGTCTGAGGGATCCCATGTCATGTCTGGAGGATTTCTTGTTATGTCTGGAGGATCTCTTGTCATGTTTAGAGGTTCTCTTGTCAAGTCTAGATATCTCTTGACAATTTTGGAGGATCTCTTGTTATGTTGGACCAATTCTTGTCATGTCTGAAGGATCCCATGTCTTGTCTGGAGGATTTCTTGTCATGTCTGGAGGATCTTTTTCTATGTTGGACAATTTCTTGTTATGTCTGGAGGCTCCCTTGTCTTGTCTGGAGGATCCCATGTCATGTCTGGAGGCTCCCTTGTCTTGTCTGGAGGATCCCATGTCATGTCTGGAGGCTCCCTTGTCTTGTCTGGAGGATCTCTTGTCTTGTTTTGAGGACCTCTTCTCATGCCTGGATAATCCATTTTACATTGAGAGATGGATAGCTAGGAAAAGATTTTTTTAAAAAGAGAGATAAAGATAGATGTTAGATAGATGATTGGAGATTATTACAATTTATTTCAGTTTATTTATCACATCTGTATCTGTATATATGACAATATGAAAACAGGAGTACAAGCCGTGACCCAGAGCCCGGAGCTGGGACATATGACTTCTCCGTCCTCTGCACTGGTTTGGCGCGGAGGGGGGAAGGTTTTGGGCTGTGTATTGGGTCAGAGTGAGACATTCCCGCCCCAGTCCACTGCTTATAGCCAGGAGTAATTGTACCCCAGGTCAGACCAGAACCTCCTGATAGATCCAATGCATGTCGAGGAACGGGTTAGACCGCCATTTACTACATCCACGTAGATCGCTCCTGACCTCCCCGGTGCACGAGGAAAACAATCGTGGTTCTGCCTCCTCCGTAGTAAATATCAATTGTTTTCCTGTTACCAGAGGGACGGAGAAATGATTGTGTTCCGTGAAATCCTTGGCTTCTTGGCCTGAAAAGTCAGACACATCATTAGATTGAAGTCTGTGATTTGGATTATTACTGTACTTCCCCCCGCTAACTCGCTATTGACATTTCCACTGCCGCTACAAATGATGGAGAAAGAATTAAAAAAGATTCTGGCAAAGCCGGGTCGTGTGGCCGGAGCGGAGAGAGGTTGAGGTCCGGCGCGTGGACGCGCTGCATGCGCACAATCTCCACGAATCCTTCATTCACTCTCCTTTCTAGAGGTTTAATAAATAAGCTCTTCCAACCCCCCCCGGGGCGAGCGGCCTGACCTAATTTACCAAGTCTGCTTTCAAGTCAAGTGATTCTGGAAGTAATTGTTACATGGACTCCGCGATACCAAGAGCATTGTCTGGTCCAAATGTAAGGAAAATACACGGGTTCTGTGTTATTCACTTCTGTAAAACTAGATATAAAGTAACGTTTAACTCGACACTTATATACATACAGTATATTCACAAATACATACCATACCATATACACCAATGCAGCATATACACACCTAATACCCCAGATGTAGGGGCCCCCTGATACTGTGGGCCCCATAGCAGCTGCTATGGCTGCGACCCCTGTAGTTACACCCCTGGTTACAGCAAACTTTAAATAGATTTTTTTCCATTTATGTCAAAGGCTTCTTATCAGAATCATGATACAGACGGATACTTCTGGTCACTGTCGCAGGAAATGTTAAAGGCAATCTACCATGAAAACCAGGGACATTACTCATAGATCCAGGCACCGGGACTATCATATCTTCTTTTATCTGTTATCCATGGTCTCTTTCCTTCTAAAATCAACTTTTAACATTATGCTAATAAGCCAAAGGGATTTTGGGTTGTTACCGTGCTGTAGCTTCACAGGCTGTTACACTGTACAGGTAGCATTTTTCCCCTCTCATTGGGGCAGATTTACTTACCCGGTCCATTCGTGATCCAGCGGCGCGTTCTCTGTGATTTATTCGGGTCCGGCCGGGATTCACTAAGGCAGTTCCTCCGACGTCCACCAGGTGGTGCTGCTGCGCTGAAGTTCCCCGGAATGCACTGATCTTCACCAAGCCGGACCGAGTGAAGGTAAGCGCGAGTCCCGCAACACTTTTTTTTTTTAAATGCGGCTTTTTTTCCGAATCCGTCGGGTTTTCGTTCAGCCACGCCCCCCAATTTCAGTCGCGTGCATGCCAGCGCCGATGCACCACAATCCGATCGCGTGCGCCAAAATCCCGGGGCAATTCAGGGGAAAATCGTCGCAAAACGGAAATATTCGGGTAACACGTCGGGAAAACGCGAATCGGGCCCTTAGTAAATGACCCCCACTGTGTGCTGAAACTTTTTTCAGTTTTGAGTTTCCATTTTCACTCCCTACCTTCCAAATTTTTTTATTTTTGAAAATCTTTCTTCCTTCTAGGTATTATGAATGTATACAAGTTGGTATAAGGGATTATTTTCTCCGTAACAAATTGTACTTCCTACTGATGGTATTTAATGTTCCTTACTGTGGACTGAGAAGCTGGAAATAAATTGCACCAGTTTCAGATTACATCCCCCCTTTATTATCCCAAATTCAGATAGTTTTATTATGTTTTTAAAAACTTTTTTTTTTTTAAACAATTTCTTCGTCATATGCCGGCGCTAATAACTTTTTTATATTTCAGTGTAGAGACATAAGGGGTGTTTTTTATTTTTACAGGGCAAGATGACATTTTCATTACCACCATATGGGAGACTCTATGACCTTTTGATCACTTTAAATTCCAAATTTTTAGATGTTACAAAAAAAAATGGCTTTTCCGGCATTTGGGCGCTATTTTCCGCTACGGAGTTCACCACCAGGAATAACCGGTTTTAGATTTGGATAGATCGAGACTTTGGAGAAGCATCTATACCTTATATGGTTATGATTTTACAGATGTATTGTGGTATGTAGTGGATTTACTGATGATCTGTTACACTGTGCCATGGGCAAATTGTAACGGATCTACAATGTCTGGAGTCTCGTAGAGGTCTGTTATGGAGATGGATTAGCGCTGCCTAATGATGTCACGGTGAGTGATGACTACCTGGATGGCGACGCCCATGCAACACAGGTATTTAGATGTCTCTGGAGTTGGCATTGAAATGCAAACCTTAACTTGACTTTTCTCTACAGTATTAATCTCTTGTTGTGTGATGTCACAGGACAACGAGTTATTATATACAAGTGAAAGATGACGACATCTGTAGCGTTGAGTTGAGCTTTTCTACTTCTACCTCTAAGTAATTCGACGTGATGCAGAGGCCCAGAGAAAATATCCTGGTGCATCCCAGGAAAGTGGAGACTGGAGAGCAGCAGACAGATGGGCCGCCGTCCAGAGATGATCAATTCAACCCTAATTAAGACCCGAGAACTGCTAAGAGCAAAAGCAGAACATTGTATCATCAGGGAACAGAAGTGCAATCATCTAAAACACCGGCAATAAACATCTACAGATCTTATCAAGAATCCGGACATAGAAGAGAGAACCAGGACCCTGCAAAGGTCACAGGACAAAGAAGAGAAACCCAGGACCCTGCAAAGGTCCCAGGACATAGAAGAGCCGACCAGTACCCCACAATAGTCCCAGAACATAGAAGGGAGAACCAGGACCCCACAATGGTCCCAGAACATAGAAGGGAGAACCAGGACCCCACAATGGTCCCAGAACATAGAAGAGAGAACCAGGACCCCGCAAAGGTCCCAGGACATAGAAGAGCCAACCAGAACCCCACAATAGTCCCAGAACATAGAAGGGGGAACCAGGACCCCACAATGGTCCCAGGACATAGAAGAGAGAACCAGGACCCCGCAAAGGTCCCAGGACATAGAAGAGCAACCAAACCCCACAATAGTCGCCAGAACATAAAGGGGGAACCAGGACCCCAAAGTCCCAGGTCATAAGAAAACAACTAGAACCACACACATAGTCCCAGACATAGAAGAGAGAACCTGGACCCCACAATGGTCCCAGGTATAGAAAGACAACCAGAACCACACATAGTCCCATGACATAGAAGAGAGAACCAGAACCCACACATGGTCCCAGGACATAGAAGAGAGATCCAGGACGACCCACAATAGTCCCAGGACATAGAAGAGGAACGGACCCCACATGCCCAATGGCCCCAACTAGAAGAGAGAACCGGACCACACAATAGTCCAGGACATAGAAGAGAGTACCAGAACCCCACAATGGTCCCAGGACATAGAAGAGAGAACCAGGACCCCACAATGTCCAGGACATGAAAAGAGACCAGGACCCCACAATGGCCCCAGGACATCAAAGAGAACCAGAACCGACACAATAGTCCGTCAGGACATAGAAGAGAACGCGAGAACCAGACACACAATGGTCCCAGATATAGAAGTAGAAACCAGAACCACAACATGGTCCCAGTACATAGAAGAGAACCTAAAACCGCAACAGTGTCCCAGGAACAGATAGAGACCAGACCCCGTCTGGTCTTCAGAGCAATAAGAGAGAACCAGGACCCCGCAAAGGTCCCAGGACATAGAAGAGACAACCAGAACCACACAATAGTCCCATGACATAGAAGAGAGAACCATGGAACCACAATGGTCCCATGACATAGAAGAGACAACCAGAACCACACAATGGTCCCAGGACATATAAGAGAGAACCAGAACCCCACAATGGTCCAAGGACATAGAAGAGACAACCAGAACCCCACAATGGTCCCAGGACATAGAAGAGACAACCAGAACAACACAATGGTCCCAGGACATAGAAGAGAGAAACCAAACCACACACAAGGTGTCCCAGGATATAGAGAGAGAGAACCGGACCCCACAATGTTCCGCATGTAGCCTAGAAGAAGAACCAGAACCCCACAATGGTCCCAGGACATAGAAGTAGAGAACCAGAACCCCACAATGGTCCCAGGACATCGAAGACAACGAACCCACAATGGTGCCCAGGACTAGAAGAGAGAACCAGGACCACAATTGAACTAGGATCATAGAAAAGAGAACCAGTACCCCACAATGGTCCCAGGACATAGAAGAGAGAGAACCAGGATCCCACAATGTTCTCAGACATAGAAGAGAGAGACTAGACCTCACATGGTAGCGCAGGACATGAGAAAGAACCAGTAATCCCACAATGATCCCATGACATAGAAGAGAGAACCAGAACCCCACATATGGTCCCAGGACAATAGAATAGAGTAACCAAACCGCACACATGGTCCTCGGGACATAGAAGAGAGAACCAAGACCCCACAATGGTCCCAGGACATGAAAAACAACCAGAACGCCACATTAAATCCAGGACATGAAGAGAGAACCAGGCCCCACAATCGTCCCGGATATAGAAGAGAAAACCAGAACCCACACAATAGTCCATGACATTAGAAAGAGAACCAGACCCCACAATGGTCCAAGTACATTAAATAGAGAACAGGACGCGGCACAATGCTCCCATGATACATGGTACAGGGTCAGGAGGGTTGGATGTCTGCAGTGTAAAATATCACATGTTTTGGATGATCATGGTACAGGGTCAGGAGGGGCCGGGATGTCTGCAGTGTAATAATATCACATGTTATGGTATGATACATGGTACAGGGTCAGGAGGGGCTGAATGTCTGCAGTGTAATAATCAGATGTTTATGGATGAGATACATGGTACAAGGTCAGGAGGGGCCGGATGTCTGTAGTGTAATATATCACATGTTATGGATGATACATGGTACAGGGTCAGGAGGGGCCGGGAGTCTGCAGTGTAATAATATCACATGTTTATGGATGATGACATGGTGTACACAGGTCATATGCCATGGATGTCTGCAGTGTAAATAATCAATGTTATGGATGATACATGGTACGAGGTCAGGAGGGGCGGGATGTCCTGTAGTGTAATAATTCACATTATGGATGATATCATGGTACAGGGTCAAGGGGGCGGGATGTCTGCGTGTAATAATATCAAATGTTATGGATGATACATGGTACAGGGTCAGGAGGGGTTGGGATGTCTGCAGTGTAATATATCACATGTTATGGATGAACATGGTACAGGGTCAGGAGGGCCGGGATGTCTGCAGTGTAATAATATCACATGTTGGATGATACATGGTACAGGTCAGGAGGGGTGGGATGTCTGCAGTGTAATAATATCACATATTATGGATGATACTGGTACAGGTCAGGAGGGGCGGATGTCTGCAGTGTAATAATATCACACTGTTATGGAGATACATGTTACAGGGTCAGGAGGGGCCAGGATGTCGCTGTGTAATATTATCACATGTTTATGATGATACATGGTACAGGGTGCAGGAGGGCCGGGATGTCTGCAGTGTAATAATATCACTGTTATGGATGATACATGGTCAGGGTCAGAGGGGCAGGGATGTCTGCAGTGTAAGGATATCATCCATGTTATGAATGATACATGGTACATAGGTTAGGAGGGCAAGGGATGTCTGCAGTGTAGTATACACATGTTATGGATGATACAGGTACGGGTCAGGATGGCGCGGGATGTCTGCAGTGTAATAATATCACATGTTATGGATGATACATGGGTATCAGGTCAGGAGGGGCCGGGATGTGCTGCAGTGTAAATATATTACATGTTATGGATGATACATGGTGCAGGGTGGGGCAGAGGGGCGCGGAATGTCTGCAGTGTAATGAATATCTACAGGTTTGATGATACATGGTACAAAGGGTTCATGAGGGGCGGGTCGGGTGTCTGCATGTATAATATACATGTTATGGATGATACATGGTACAGTCAGGAGGGACCGGGATGCTGCAGTGTCAATATACAGTGTTATGGAGGGACATGGTACCAGGGTCGAGAGGGTCGTGGAATGCTGCAGTGTAATAATATCCACAGTGTGGGATGATACATGGTACATGTCAGAGGCCGGATTCTGCAGATGTAAGTAATACACATGTTATGGAGTAGACATGGTGACAGGTCAGAGGGCCCAGATGTGTGACAGTGTAATATATCACACGTTTATGATGAATCATGGTAGTTCAAGATGGGGCCGGGATGGGTGTCTGCAGTTGTAATAAATATCACAGTTATGGATATCTGTACAGGGTCAGGATGGGGTCCCGATTTCCGAAGTGTCTCTCACTTGTATTTAATTCTCATTTTCGGTAATATTTTACTAAGCAGGAAGCAATTTTTAAGCTGATTGCATCTCATAATCCTTTACAAAACAACCATGAAAATTTTGTACCAAAAAATATTCTAAATGAATAATAAAGTACAAACTTTCAGTAGAGAGAGGTATAGATTTCTTTTCTGAACCATCTGCTGAAAATAACAATCTTCTGCAGATGTAACGAAAATTTGCAGCTCTTTAAAATCAGCATGCAGTCCCCACATCGGCGGGGGTCCGGCTGCCGATCCATTGCTCTACTCAATCATTGTCTATCGAGGCAAAAATCGCGGCTCAGAAACCAATAACTTACATTTATAGAGTTTATACCAACCGCCGAGCGTCACCAGAACACAGACAATTCTCAAATTGTAATCAAAAAATTACCACTTGTTTTTTTGCTTAAATATATGAAATATATGGAACCTAATCAACTTAATACATGTCCGGATACTTTGAATACTACCAGATTTTTGGGGTCTATACATCAGGGGATACCTTTGCCCCCCGTTACACCATCCCCAAGTGGGCCCGCGGAGCATGAATGGGGGTCATTTCCCGCAAGTGCGCGACACACAGAGCTTGGTACCGGCGCTTCGACTGCCTATCATTATGCTGTACAAACGTAGGAGAAACCTCCCGTTTTGCCTTCACTGTTCTGTACTCCTGGACAGCCTCCTGTTACGATAGACCCGCTATGTAGGCGATACCTCCCCCTATAACAGCAGTCTGGCAGTGTAGTCTGGACCTCCCCCTATAACAGCAGTCTGGCTGTGTAGTCTGGACCTCCCCTATAACAGCATTCTAGCTGTGTAGACCTAGCCCTAAACAGCAGTCTGGCTGTGTAGGCCTGGACCTCCCTCTAACAGCAGTCTGGTGTGAAAGTCTTAACCTCCCCCTTAACTGCATTCTGACCAGGTAGTCGGTCTTCCCCTAATAACAGCATCGGCCTGTGTAGTCTGACTCCCCCTAGAACAGCATCCTGGCTGTGTAGTCGGGGTCCTCGCCATATAACAGTCTGGCGGTGTAGTCAGACCGCTCCCTAAACAGCAGCTGGCTGTGTAGTCTGGACCTCCCCTATCAAAGGCAGTCTGGTGTGTAGTCTGGCCTCCCCCTATAACCAGTCTGGCTTTGTATCTGCACCTCCCCTATACAGTCAGTCTTTTGTGTCAGTCTTGGATCTCTCCGATAACAGCGGGCGGGCTAGTATAGTCTGCCCGCCCTCTAGAACGCGTCTCAGCTGTGTAGGTCTGGACCTCCTTCTAACAGCATCTGGGGCTGTGTAGTCTGCACCTCCCCCATAATCAAGCAGTCTGGCTGTTTATTCTGGACCTCCTCTATACACATCTGGCTGTGTAGTCTGTACCTCCTTCTACTATAACCAGTCTGGCTGTGTAGTCTGGACCTCCCCATATAAAAGCATCTGGTTTGGTGAGTCTGGATCTCCCCGATAACAAGCTGTCTGCTGTGTAGTTCCTGCCCTCCCCCTATAAAGCATCTGGTTGTGTGTTCTGTATCTCCCCGATAACACCAGTCTGGCTGTGTAGTCCTGTATCCCCATTAATAACAGCAGCTGGCTTGGAAGTCCTGGATCTTCCGGCTATACAGCAGTCCTGCTGTGTAGTCTAACCTCCCCTATAAACAGCAGTCTGGCTGTGTAGTCGGACCTCCCCTATAACGCAGTCTGGCTGTGGTAGTCCTGGACCTCCCCTATAACGCATCCTGGCTGTGTAGTCTGGACCTCCCCCTTGAAAGTTGGTCTGGCTTGTGTTGGTCTGGCCTTCCCATATAACAGCATCCTGGCTGTTTAGTTCTAGACCTCGTCCTAGAACAGCATCTGCTGTGTAGTCTGGACCTCCCCTATAAACACAGTCCTGGTTTGAAGTTCTTAACCTCCCCCGTTAACTGCAGTCTGACCTGTATAGTCTTTTCTCCCCCTAGTCACAGCGGTCTGGCGGGTGTTGTCTGGACCTCCCCCTATACAACCAGTCTGGCTTTTTAGTCGGGTCCGCCCCATATAACCCCAGCCGCCTGGCTGTGTAGTCTAGACCTCTCCCTATAACACAGTCTGGCTGTGTAGTCTGGACCTCCCCAAGCAGTCTGGTGTGTAGTCTGTACCTCTCCCCCTATACCAGCAGTCTGGCTTTGTATTCTGCACCTCCCCCTATAACAGCAGTCTGTTTTGTATTCTGGATCTCTCCGATAACAGCGGTCTGTCATGTATCTTCACCTCCCTCTATCACACAATCTAGCTGTGTATGGACTCCTCTATAACAGCATTCTGGCTGTGTAGGTCTGCCCCCTCCCCCTATAACAGCAGTCTGGCTTTGTATTCTGAACCTCCCTCTAGAACACAGTCTGGCTGTGTAGCTGGACCTCCTCTTAACACAGGCTGGCTGTGTAAGTCTGACCTCCCCATATAAAAGTCCTTTCTGGTTGTGTAGTCCTGGATCTCCCCGATAACACGGTCTGGCTGTGATCTGCACCTCCCCCTATAAGATAGCTCTGGTTGTGTTGTCTGGATCTCCCGATAACAGCACTGGCTGTTAGAGTCTGGACCTCCCCCTATAAGGCAGTCTGGTTGTGTATCTGGATCTCCCCCGATACAGCGTCGGGCTGTGTAAGTCTGACCTACCCCTATAACAGCAGACTGCAGGTAGTCTGGACCTCCCCCTATAACAGGCAGTCTGGCTGTGAGTCTGACCTCCCCCATAACAGCAGTCTGGCTGTGTAGTCTGACCTTCCCCCTATAAACCGCATTTGGCTGTTTAGTCTTGACCTCCCCCTTAAACATCAGTCTGGCTGTGATAGTCGGACTCTATTTATAACAGCATTCTGGCTGTGTAGTCTGGACTCCCCTATACAGCAGTCTGTCAGTGTAGTCTGACCCGCCTATGACAGCCGGTCTGTTGTGTAGTCTGGATCTCCCCCTATAACGCAGTCTGGCTGTGTAGGCTGTGGACCTCCCCATAAACACAGCTGGTTGTGTATCGGATCTCCCGATACGCATGTCGGCTGTGAGTCCTGACCTAACCCCTATAACATCATCTGGCAGTGTAGTCTGGACTCTCCCCCCTAGAACAGCAGTCTGACTGTGTAGTCCTGGACCTCCCCCTATACCAGCAGTCCTGGGCTGTGTATCTGGACCTCCCCCTTACAGCAGGCTGGCTGTTGTAGTCTGACCTCCCCCATAAACCAAGCAGTCTGTCTGTGTAGTCTGGGACCTCGATAAACGCATTCTGGCTGTGTAGTCCTGGACCTCCCTATAACACCATCCTGGCAGTGTATCGGACCCTCCGCTTAAAGCAGTCTGGTTGTGTATCTGGTACCTCTATGTATATACAGCATTCCTGGCTGTGTAGTCTGGACCTCCTCATAACAGCATCTTGTTATGTATTCTGCCTCCTCCCTATACAACAGCAGTCCTGGCTGTGTAGTAAGACCTCCTCCTTATAACCTCAGTCTGGCTATGGTATCTGGACCTCATCCCTATAAAAGCAGTCTGGCGTGTACCTGGACTCTCCTATAAACAGCATCCTGGCGGTGTAGTCCGACCCCCCCTATAACATCTGGCTGTGTAGTCTGGACCTCCCACCTATACACAGTCCGCGTGTATCTGGATCTCCCCCTATAACGCAGTCCTGGCTGTGTAGGTTCGACCTCCGCAATATAACTCATCTGCTGTTGTAGTCTGTCGCCCCCTCTAACACGGTCTGCTGTTAGTCTGGACCTCTCCCATATACAGCATCATGGCTGTGTAGTCTGACCTCCCCCTATAACAGCAGTCTGGCTGTGTAGTTCGGACTCCCCATATAACACATTGCTGTTCTGTGTAGTCTGGGCCTCCCCCCCTATAACAGCAGTCTGGCCTGTGTAGTCTGGACCTCCCCCTATAAACACAGTCTGGCGTGTATACTGGACCGGTCCCCTATAACAAGCAGTCCTGGCTTGTAGTCCTGGACCTTTCCCTATAACAGCAGTCTGGCTGTTTTAGTCTGGACCTCCCCCTATAACACAGTCCCTGCCGTGTAGTCTGGTCCTCTCCCTTAACAGCAGACTGGCTGTGTAGTTCTCGACCTCCCCTATAACAGCATTCTGTCTGGTATGCGGGACCTTTCCCTATTAACTCAGTCTGCTGGGGATCTGGACTTGCCCCTATAACAGCATTCTGGCACCTCTCTTATATAAACATCAGTCCCTGGCTTGTGTAGTCTGGCCTTCCCTCTATAACAGCAGGCCTGGCTGTGTAGTTTCTGGCCTCCCCCTATAACATCAGTCTGGCTAGTAGTCTGGACCATCCCCCTATATACCAGGATCCTGGCTGTGAGTCCTGGACCTCCCCCTCTAACACAGTTCTGGCTGTGTATCCTGTACCTCTCTTGATAACAGCATCTGGGCTGTGTAAGTTCTGGACCTCGCCCCTATTAACAGCATATGGCTGTGTAGTCTGGACATTCCCTATAACAGCGCACAGCGCCTGGCTTGAAAGTCCTGGACTCCCCCTGTAACGCATCTGGACCTCTGCTGTTAACAGCAATCTGGCGTGTATTTCGTGATCGCCCCTATACTGCAGTCTGGCTTGTGTAGTACTGAACCTCCCGCTATAACAGCAGTCTGGCTGTTAGTCGGGACCTCCCCCTAGATACCAGGACCGGGCTTTGTAGTCTGGAACCTCTCCCTTAACAACAGTCTAACTATGGAGTCTGGACCTCCCCCTATATCAGCAGTCTGGCTTGGCTCTGCTCCCCCCTATAACTGCAGTCTGGCTGTGGTATCTGACCTTCCCTATAACATATTCTGGCTGTGTAAGTCTGACCTCCCCTATAACACAGTCTGTTGTGTAGTCTCTGGACCTTTCCCTATCACAGTGATCGCTGGCTGTGTGTTGTTTGACCCCCCCCCCGTAACACGCAGTCCTGGCATTGTAGTCTGGAACCCCCCCTATAACGTCTGGCTGGGTAGTCTGACCTCCCTATAAACGCGTTCTGGCTGGTGTAGTCTGGACCCTCCCCTATAAAGCAGATCTGGCTTGTGTAGTCCTGGGACCTCCCCTATAACATGAGTCTGGCTTGGTGTGTTGCACCCCCCCTATACCTCCTATTAGACTCCCAATACAAGCGTATGCTGTGAGTGCTGGACCCCCCCTTATCCAGCAGTCATGGCTGTGTAGTCTGGACCTAGCTATAACAGCAGGTCTGGTGTTAGTCTGGTCCTCCCATATACAAGGCTCTGGCTGTTGTAGTCTGGACCTCCCCTATAACAGCAGTCTGCTATGTAGTCCTGCACCTCCCCCTATAACGTCCAGTCTGGTGTGTAGTCTGACCTTCCCAATAACAGCATCTCGGCTGTGTAGTCTGACTCTCCCCCTAACAGCAGTCTGGTTGTGTATGTCTGGACCTTCACCGTATAAACAGCATGTCTGCTTGTAGTCTGGACACCCCCCCTATAACAGTCAGTCTGGCAGTGTAGTCCCGATCCCCCCTATAACACAGTCGGTGTGTGTCTGGCCTCCCCTATAACAGTGGTCTGGCTGTTGTAGTTCGTGACCCTCCCCATTAACAGCAGTTGGCAGTTTGTAGTCTGGACACCCCCCCTATAAACAGCAGTACTTGGCGTGTAGTCTGGACCTCCCCCCTATAACAGCAGTCGCGGATCTGGCTCCCTTACATAGTCGGCTGTAGTCGGACTCCCCCTATACCAGCAGATCCTGGTCTGTGTAGTCTGGACCTCCCCCATAACACAGTACTGGCTTGTGTAGTTGGACCTCCCCTATACAGTAGTCTTGGCTTGTAGTCTGACCTCCCCTATAACCGCAGTCGCTTTGTAGTCTGGACCACCCCCTATAACAGGCAGTCGGCAGCTGTGTATCTGCACCCCTCCCCCTATAACAGCAGTCGGCTGTGGTAGTCGGGACCCCCGCTATAAAATCAGCGTCCGGCTGTTGTAGTCTGGACCTCACCACTATAACAGCAGTTGTCTGTGTGCTGACCCTAAAGCGTCGGCTTCTGTCTGACCTCCCCTCTCACAGAAAGCATCTGGTTGCTGTAGTCTGGACTCTACCCTCGAACACTGTCTGGCTGTGTAGTCCTCACCTCCCCATATAAAAAGCAGTCTGGCATTGTGTAGCTCTGGCCTTCCCCTATAAACGCAGCTGGCTAGTGGTATTCTGACCTGCCCCCCTAAACAGCAAGTCTGGCTGTGAGTCTGACTACTCCCACTATAACACTCTGCTGATCATCCCCTAGCGTAGGCTGTTGTCGGTCTGGACCTCCCCCTATAACAGCAGCTGCTGTGTAGTTGGACTCCCCCTATAACAGCAGTCTGGCTGTGTAGTCTGGACCTCCCCTTTGATACACACAGTCTGGCTGTGTAGGATTTTCTGGAACCCCCTACCTATAACAGCTCGTCTGGCTGTGGATGTCTGGACTTCCCCTATAACAGCGTGGGTGAGTTGGTTCCATAGTCTGGCTGGTAGTCTGACCTCCCCTATGCAGCATATGGCTGGTGTTAGTCTGGACGCCACCTGATAACAGTCAGTCTGTGCTGTGTAGTCTGGACAACTACCCCTATAAAGCAGACTGGCGTGTAGTCTGGACCTCCCCCTATAAACATCAGTCTGCGTGTAAGTCTGTACCTCCCCCTATAAACAGCAGTCTGGGGCGTGTAGTCTGGTACCTCCCCCTATAACCGCAGCCGGGCCTTGTTTCTGACCTCCCCATAACAGCCAGTCTGGCTTGGAGTCTGACCTCTATGTATAACAGCAAGTCGGGCTGTGTATCTGGTCCTCCCTAGATACACGCGCAGTCTGGCTGTGTAGTCTGGACCTCCCCCTATATCAGCAGTCTGGCTGTGTAGTCTGGACCTCACCATATAACAGCAGTCTGGCTGTGTAGTCTGGACCTTCCCCTATAACAGCAGTCTGGCTGTGTAGTCTGGACCTCCCCTATAACAGCAGTCTGGCTGTGTAGTCTGGGCCTCACCATATAACAGCAGTCTGGCTGTGTAGTCTGGACCTTCCCCTATAACAGCAGTCTGGCTGTGTAGTCTGGAACTCCCCTATAACAGCAGTCTGGCTGTGTAGTCTGGACCCCCCTATAACAGCAGTCTAGCTGTGTAGTCTGGACCTCCCCTATAACAGCAGTCTGGCTGTGTAGTCTGGACCTCCCCCTATAACAGTAGTCTGGCAGTGTAGTCTGGACCTCCCCTTATAACAGCAGTCTGGCTGTGCAGTCTGGACCGCCCCCTATAACAGCAGTCTGGCTGTGTAGTCTGGACCTCCCCTATAACAGCAGTCTGGCTGTGTAGTCTGGACCTCCCCCTATAACAGCAGTCTGGCTGTGTAGTCTGGACCTCCCCCTATAACAGCAGTCTGGCTGTGTGGTCTGGACCTCCCCCTATAACAGCAGTCTGTCTGTGTAGTCTGGACCTCCCCCTATAACAGCGGTCTGGCTGTGTAGTCTGGACCTCCCCCTATAACAGCAGTCTGGCTGTGTAGTCTGGACCTCCCCCTATAACAGCAGTCTGGCTGTGTAGTCTGGACCTCCCCCTATAACAGTAGTCTGGCTGTGTATTCTGGACCTTTCCCTATAACAGCAGTCTGGCTGTGTAGTCTGGACCTCCCCCTATAACAGTAGTCTGGCAGTGTAGTCTGGACCACCCTCTATAACAGTAGAATTTTTCTATAAACTAAGTTTATAGACTTAATTATTCATTTTACTCATGGTTCTTTACTCGTCAGTCCATTCTGGTTTATTCTAGAGGACATATTGGACTTAGAAAGGAATCTTTCACTTACTATGCCAATTGGTATCAGCTGTTTTGCCTTTTTCTGAATCAACACTATAGAATTCAATTCTGGACATGATGCACCAATATCATTTTTCATGTAATATGATGCTATGAACATTACTATAGGATTTTATTATTCAAGATGAATAACACCTGAAACAGTGATTTCCACAGGAGCTATAGACACATTGGGGGATATTTATTATTGGTTTTCCTGGGATTTTTGGTGTAAAAAGTCTCAAAAAAGTCACATTTGGTTTTCTTTTAAAACTTCTCACAGCTAAAAAGTCTCACAGGACTTGGGATCTTTTCAAAAAGTCTCACAATTACTCCAGTCCCTGCTGGTCTATGTGCTGGGACTTTTTCTGTATTTTGAGACTTTTTGGGGACTTTTTGAAAAACAAAACCGAAAGTAGACCGTAAGAACATTAAATAAGGGCCAAAGTCACTTTAATGAAACAGATGAGCAACGTAGCCTAAAAACGAGACATAAAAATGTCCTAAGGAGCCGCCTAATGATAAATAAACCCCAATGGGCCCATCAATGTCCCACAGAAGAAATATTTATCTGGAGTTCACTATGGGACCATTATAGGACGAGTCACCAATTTTATGGATTATTAGATTTCATGGATGTTCCTACATTGAGATGCATCAATGGTCCATTATGGATGAAGGACGGGTAATAAGCATCACCAACCCTATGTTACCCCCGGCTGACACAATGGGGCAGATTTACTTACCCGGTCTATTCGCGATCCAGCGGCGCGTTCTGTGTGGAGGATTCGGGTCTTCCGGCGATTCACTAAGGTAGTTCCCCCCATGTCCACTAGGTGTCGCTGCTGCGCTGAAGTTCGTCGGAATGCACTGAACTTCACCAAGCCGGACCGGGTGCAGGTAAGTGCGTGTCAAGCAACACTTTTTTTTTTTTAAATGCATGGGTTTTCCGAATCCGTCAGGTTTTCGTACGGCAACGCCCCTGATTTACGTTGCGTGCATGCCAGCGTCGATGCGACACAATCCGATCGCGTGCGCCAAAACCGTGGAGCAATTCAGGGAAAATGGCGCAAAATGGAAAAATTCGGATAGCATGTCGGGAAAACGCGATTCGGCCCCTTAGTAAATGACCCCCCCCCATGTCTTTGATTTGCGTTTTTGGTATCTGGATGTTAAGTCTACAAGTACATCTTTCATACTAATCTGATAACACAAAACCCTCAATGTGAAACCCCACAACAAAAGCCATTGAAGTCAATGGGAAAAAAGTCAAGATAAAGCTTGCTACAACTTTACACATGATACTTGAACTTGGCTTCATCTGTGAGTTTCTCTGTTTCAATAATTTATGCACAGAATAGGTGAAAATTCGGGGTCCTTCCCTCATAAAATTGGGGTTTCTCTGTCCTCTGTTTGATCAGAGCAATGGATATGTATGTATATGACCACTCCATTAAAGGGGTTGGCCACTTTCAGTAAAGAATTGATATTATTTGTGTAATGAAAAAGTGATACAATTTTTCAATATACTTTCTGAATCAATTCCTCATGGTTTTCTACATCTCTGCTTGCTGTCCTGCTATAGAAAGTTTCCCTATTTACTTCCAGTGGATATAATCTGTCCATGCTGATGTAATGGACATGGAGGTGCATGAGCCGTTATTATCACTCAGAGTAATAGGAGCCGTGTGATAATAACGGCTCGTGCCCCTGCATGTCCATTACATCACCTTAGACAGATTGGGGTACATTTACTTACCTGGTCCTGTCGTGATCCCCGCAGTGCGTTGTCTGACGATCATGGACTCCGGCGCGGACTCCCCGGTCAGGTCCCCGGAGTTCACCTTCTTCTTCCTGGTGCATGTAAGTGCATTGTCCGTTTATAATGCGCTGTGCAGGGAGTCACTAAGATCGTGCACCCGATATCCTGCATGTGTCACTTCCCCGCTCAGGTCCCCGGAGTTCACCTTCTTCTTCCTGGTGCATGTAAGTGCATTGTCCGTGTATAATGTGCTGTGCGGGGAGTCACTAAGATCCTGCGCCTGATATCCTGCATGTGTCACTTCCCCGCTCAGGTCCCAGGAGTTCGTCAACCTTCTCTTCCTGGTGCATGTAAGTGCATTGTCCGTGTATAATGTGGGTCGGGGAGTCAAAAGATCCCTGGCCCGATTCTGCATGTGTCACTTCCCCGCTCAGGTCCCCGTAGTCACCTTCGTTCTTTCCTTGTGCATGTACTGCATTGTCCAGTGTATAATGTGCTGTGGGGGAGTCCTAGATCCTGCGCCTTAATCTCCCTGCATGGCATCTTCCCCGCGCGAGTCCCAGAGTTCACTTCTTCTTCCTGGTGCTGTAAGTGCATGGTCTGTGTAATGTGCTGTGCGGGGATAACTAATATCTGCGCCAATATGATAGAAACCCTATATCGCATGTGTCACTTCCCCTCTCTCCCCGGAGTTCACGCCCTTCTCTTCCTGGTGCATTAAGTGCATTGTCCGTGTAATAATCCTGTGCGGGATTCACTGATCCTGGCCCGATAGCCAGCATGTGTCACTTCCCGCTCATGGTCCCCGAGTTTCACCTTCTTATTCCCTGGTGGCTGTAATGCATTGTCCGTGTAAATATATGCGCTGTGCGGGAGTGCACTAAGATCGTGCATCCAATTTTATCTGCATGTGGCACTTCCCCCGGTGCGAGGTCCCCTGAGTTTTCACCTTCTTCTGTGCCTGGTCGTGTGGTAATGCAGTGGTCCTTGGTAGGATGCGCTGGGCATGCACAATGTGCATGGCCGCCCGTATTGCGCGCTATGTGCTGTCTGTCGCGGTCCGGGGGGCGCCCCTCATCCCGGAATTCGTCGTGGCCTCGTCTCCTCATTAAGTGGCTGTGGTGGCGGGGGGGGGGGGGTGATCGATGAGCGCGTTTCTAGTGGCAATAAAAGGCTGCGTCGCAGCTCTATAATCCTCATGTGTCACGTCCCCCGCATTCCCCATTCCCCTTCCTCGGCCGGCAATGATGCATTCCCTATATGTGCTGCGAAATCAACTATCAGCGCCCTCCCTTGCATTTCACTTCCCGCGCAGCCCCGATCCCCTTCTTCCTTCCGTGGCATGCAGGTGCCTTGTCCTGTATTAAAATGCGCTGTGCAGAGTCACTAAGATCCTGCCCCCGATCCTGCATTGTCCTTCCCCGCTCATGTCCATGGAGTTCTCCTTCTTCTTCCTGGTGCATGTAAGTGCATTGTCCGTTGTAAATGCGCGGGTGCGGAAGTCAACTAAATCATGCCCCCCCGATCCTCTGTGTGCTTCCCCGCGCAGGCGTGCGCGGCGGGGGGGTGGATAGTTCGAGGCGCTTGTCGGTTCTTGCCGGTGGCGGGGGGGGGGCGGGGTGGATAGGTGTGTTGTTCGGGATCTGAGCGTTTTGGGGGGTGTCTTCGGGGGGTGTGGGGGTGCTCGTTGAAGCAGCGTTGCGCCGGTTCGGCGGGGGGGTTGGGGCACGCCCGAGAATCCTGCCTGTGGTTCTTCCCCCTCAGTTCCCCGGAGATCACCTTTTCTGCCGGGTGCATGGTAGGTGTCTTATCTGTTGTATATGTGCGGGCGGGGAGGCACATATCTGCCCCCCCCCGATAAGCCTGCAGGTGTTCTCCCCGCTCAGTCACCCCGAGTCACCCTCTTCTTCTGTGCATGTAAGTGCATGGGCGTGTAGTGCGCTGTGGGCGGGGATCCACTAAGATCGTGCACTCGATGCCTGCAGGTGTCGCTTCCCCGCTCAGGTCCCCGGAGTTCCACCTTCTCTTCCTGTGCTTGTGAGTGCATTGTCCGTGTAATAGCGCTATGCGGGGAGTCACTAAGCTCCTGCGCCTGATATCCTGCAGTTCCGCTCCCCGCTCAGGTCCCGGAGTTCACCTTCTCGTCATGGTGCAGCATGTCTGCATTGTTCCGTGTAAAAGCGTCTGTGCGGGAATTCACTAGGATCCTGCTCGATATCCTGCATGTGTCGCGTCCCGCTCAGGTCCCCGGAGTTCACCTTATTCTTCCTGGTGTCAAATTAGTGCTTGCTGTTTACAAAATTAATTTAAACCCTCGCTCCAGGTCTGAATCCGTCGGATCGTCCGACGGGCCCACCCCCCCCCCCAAGTTGTGTCGCAGAAATCCCGCCAATCCTATCCCGTGTGCACAATAACCCTTATTAAAATGTGGTGCAAACCGGTAATCGTGAAATCCACTTTTTGTGCGGTGCGCGGACCCTTAGTAAATGAGCCCCATTATATCCAATGATATTAAATAGAGAAGTTTTCTATCGAAGCGAACAACAGAGATCTAGAAAACCGTGAGGAACTGATACAGAAAGTATTTTGCAAACTGTATCACTTTTTCCTTACATACAGACAATTAAACATTTTGCTGCAAATTAACGACCCCTTTAAAACTCTACAGCTGAGCCCTCAGACATTGAATGGCGCTACAGCGGACTTATGCATCGGGGTGGGCATCAACCCTGTCTTATATGTATGGGTCCAGATGGTCTTTATGGCAGATAGGTGCTAGATTCATTCTAATGGTGGGACACCCCATTAAAATCTAAAAGCTGACTCTAGTATTACTGACACCGGAATAATATTACTACGATGAAGAATATTCGGTGCCCTTGGTGTCGCGTTTGCAATCTGCCTTGTTGTGGCATGTGGATACCTGATGGGGTAAAATGAGCGAGGGGCGATGATTAAACCCCTTCCCCTGCACTTCCATGCCTGTAATCAGAGGATTCTGGCCGGCTGTCCATGGTGCTGAAATTGGATTTTCCCAATACTATGCAGCAGTGTCCCTCATCCATACCTGCCATGGCGCAGAGATCCCGCTGGTTTCATTGTATCCTGCTCAACTTCTCCCGTCCCTGGTTAGCCTACAATGAAATCGATGTCCCTGTAAATGACTACAGCACATCCATCCTCTCCTAAATGATTTACACCTCCTCTCTGTCCCTGCTGTCGCTTTTGCTTGTTCTGCTGCTGCTGCGACTTCCCGCAAGCAAAGCCAGCTCCATATTTGGGAAGCAGAGGACAGAACTGCTGCAACCTTAAAGACTTCAGACACTGTCCCCCCCCCCTCCACCCCCATCCTCCCCTAACCCCAACCTTCTCCATCCTTTCCCCACTGTTAGGAGTGATTGCGGATAAGCTGGGGAAAGCAGTAGAGGGACACAGCAAGCAAAGCAGTTTACTGGGGCTAGGAGAGCGGCCGCATAGGAAGCCTGCTCCTCCCCCTGGACTCTGTGGGGGTGCTTTCTCCATGCTGACCCCTCCTCCCTCCATACTTGATCTAGTGGATAGACAGTCTTGTAGGAAGAACTCCTGGTTTGGGTGTGATATCACTACAATGCTGGAGTTGGCCATGCCATCTGCAGGAACAAGCCTCTGGTGTGCACTCTCCAGGCTGTTATCCAAGGCTGTATCCTGTCCTCTCCAGCCTCAGCCAGACAATGCTTGCTGCTGCTGATGGGGTGGGGGGGTCGTGCGTAGGGTGTCTGTGGTTGTTTGTGGTATTGCTCTTTACGCTTCTTGCAGGATGAGTGGGGTTCGGGGTTTATTGTGCTTGTGGTTTTCTTTGCGGGGCTTTAAACTGCAAATTAGTGAGAAATAAAAGGGGATCCTTCCAATCCCAGCAACCAGATCCCCACGAGGGCTTTTTTTTTTATGGGTTCTTTCATGTGACTTACAAGACTGATAAAAACGTACAGAGTGATGGAGGAGAAGACTTCCCCTAAGACAACAGGATCAATATCTTGTCAATGGTAAGTCCTGTTTTCTTTTTCTCTTTAGGCAGAAGGCCACTTACATTGGTATGTGTTGCCGGAGGGTGCGCGCGGGTCGGGCGCGCACCAGAGGCGAGCACCTCCAGCCGGAGGACGGGACGGGGCCTGCGAGGATGGGTGGGGAGGGCAGGGGGGGGGAAACGAGGGTTAAGGAGAAGCGGACAGGGGAGAGGGGCGAGGCGGAGCAGGAATAGAAGGGGCAAGGGGCGGCGGGGGTTGCAGGACGCACGGGGGCCGGAGAGCGCCCGACACGACAGCGCAGGGCCGGGAGGGAGGAGCGTAGGGTTCTGCTGCGGAGGGGAAGGGATATCGATAGATCCCGGCGAGACGGGGAGGGCAAGACAAAACACAGTTTGCTAGAGGGCCGAGAACGGAACGAAAGAGCACGGGAAGGGATATAGATAGAGGAAGCCAGAGAAATAGGGGATAGGAGAGAATACAGTTGATACAGGAGATTGTTGCCGGCATAGAATAGGTGAAGTGAGTAGGAGCATATTGAGGAGTTTAGTTTTATTAATGGCATGATTGTACAAGGTGTAGTGTAACATGAGTATTCTTTCATAGATAAAGGGGATGTTGGCAGACGAGTCTCTCTATTAGTAATATAGAATATACTTTGTCCGAAATAACTTGTGTTAGTAAATATCTTACCATTACCCATAGGTATAGGTCCAGTTCATCAGCAGAGCTGACAAGTTTAATAGTCCCTCATGGAAGCCTGCTGATACAGTCTTACAAGTAATAGGTAGGGTAATTCCAGATACTCAGTGTGGCTTATTACATGGGTTACTCGAGTGCTTTGAAGTAGTGGGCGAGGTATCGTCACAGAGGCGTCACGACAGTCAATGGAGGTCCCATTCACTGTTAATAGTGACTTATACAGGTCCTATAAGTATGGTACTATGAGCATCAGAGCCACCAGTCATGAGCGGGGTTCCCATTACTATGGTAATGTGAGCGTTTTGTATCGCAGTCCTGTAATGTACTGAGGTGCAGGGTATATCCGCAGAGCCAGCACAGCATGGAGGTTCCCTGTATATGGAGGTAATAGTGACTTATACAGGTCCTGTATAACTAGTACAGTATGAGCAGCAAGCTCACACATCATGTGGCCATTACATGGTTAAAGTGGACGAATGCAGTCCTGTAAGTACTATGTACATATGACAGCGGCTCACACAGCAATGGGGGTCCATTACGGGTTAATATGACTAATACAGTCCTGTGAGTACTTAGGTAGTAGACACAGGCTCACACAGTCAATGGTGGCCTTACTGTATTAGTGACCTAGCCAGTCCGTAAGTACAGGTACTTATGAGGCAGGCTCACATAGTCACTGTGTGTCCATTACATGGTTTAATAGTTGACTAAGTACAGGTCCTGTAAGTACTAGGTACTGTATGAGCAGCAAGGCTCACACAGTCAATGGTGGTC
The DNA here is from genome assembly GCA_019512145.1 of Engystomops pustulosus. Classification (NCBI taxonomy): domain Eukaryota; kingdom Metazoa; phylum Chordata; class Amphibia; order Anura; family Leptodactylidae; genus Engystomops; species Engystomops pustulosus. The sequence goes on along the minus strand of WNYA01000348.1, from coordinate 68,660 downwards.
CTTACGGGTTAATATTGACTACTCCAGTCCCTGTAAGTACTAGTACATTATGAGCCAGCAGGGCTCACACAGTCAATGGGGTCCATTAACTGGTTTAATAGTGACTAATACAGTCGCTGTAAGTACTAGTAACAGTAATGACAACAGCTTGAGATCGTCATGCTGGCCCTCACTCACTGGTGACTATAGACAATGCAGGTCTTGTACCGAGCAGATATCATCACTTTGGCTTATGGTGGACTCATACAGTGTTATTAGGGGACTGATTATGTCTCATAAGTACTAGATATCACAACCAGCTTTAAATAGTCCCGGACTGGCTCATTACAATTGTAATAGTGAGAATGGTAGGTCCGTACTTAGTAGATATCATAACCAGAGTTCAGATAGTCCTGGTGGGCATCCTACATGGTTTATAGTCTTGCAAGCTCTCGGTATATAACCAAGGCTCATATGGTCTCATTAACATGGTTTATTATTTGGGGTTTATAGCTAGATATCACACCAGAGCTAAACTCGTCACTGGTTATGGCCCTCTATATTCTCTTGGTATATAACCAAGCTCCGTGGTCATATGGCTCACAACATGGTCATTAGTGGACTTATGTAGAGGGTTTATAGACGGTATCAAAACCAGAGCTCAGATTGTCAATGTGGGGCCTTTATAGGGGTTATAGGGTGGTCTTGCAAACTACCAAGTGTCATCACCAGAGCTAAGGTGGACTTCATTACATGTGCGTCAGTGACTATGTAGTCTCGTAAGTACGTAATATCTCACCAATCCAGACATCAATGGTCAACTTCTACCTGGTCAGTAGGTCTTATTAGCGTCTAAGACTATGTATCTATCCGTAGCCTCAATGTTTCATAGTGGCTTTTGCAGGCTGGTAATCTTGTCATCTCAATTATTATACCAGCTCCGTAGTCAACGATGGACTTACTAGTTGGCTAGTGACTAATGTGGGCTTTTAGGCATCCCCCCAAAGTGCTCAAATCGTTCACAGTTGGGGGCCCAGTCAGTGAGGGATACGATGCTATTCTTGTAGTACGCAGTCAATAACGCACTGCAGCAAAGCCAATGAGGCTCATGAGATACCGGGTAGGGACTAGTGTATGGCTTGTAATGGCCACATATCCTCCATGTTCAGACGTCATGGTGAGCTGTTTTACACAGTGAGTAGGAACTTACGGTAGTAAGTCTTGTAATCTAACTTACCACTAGTCCTTTACTATGTCAATGGTGAACTCATTACTGGTTCTTTCTGTAAGTTATAGGTATCCTCACCAACGAGCTCAATAGTCTGTGTTGGTTCTTACAATTGTAATTAATACTGATATATTGTAGCAGTCTTTAAGTACCAGTTATCCTCACCAGTCCTCTCAACAATGCTCATATACCATGTGGGAGCTTTAGAGGGTAAAGTGTGATTTATCTAGGTCTTGTATGTGCAGTATCTGACACCGACTCAGGTATTCATGGCCCGACCCATTGTATGGTGAGCAGTGGACCTACTTAGAGCTTGTGAGTACCAGGTTCCTCAACCACTGCTCATAGGTATCAGGTGGGCTCCTTATATGGTTCGTAGGGATCTATGTAGGTCTTGTAAAGTGCCAGTATACTCCAAAGCTCAGATGGCCGCCCATTGTAGGATACAGTGACCTACGTAGCGCTTGTCAGGAGCTGTAATACCCGGTATCCTCTCACCAATGCTCATATACTCAAGGTTGGCTCTTTTATAGGGTAAGTATGCTTTTATCTCGGTCTTGTCTGTGCAGGTATGACAATCAGAGCTCAGTAGTCACTGGTGGGCCCATTCTCGGGTGAGCTTTGACCTACGTAAGCTTGTAAGTCACCAGTAGCCTCACCATGCTTCTCAGATACTCAATGTTGGCTCTTCATAGTGAAATAGTTTTTATCTAGGTCTTGTTGTCCGGTATGAAAACCAGAGGCTCAGCTATCAATGGTCGACATGGGGTATGGTTACATTGACCTAGTAGAGCTTGTAAGTACCAGGTATCCGCACCAATGCTCATATATCAATGGTGGGAGCTTATAGGGTAAGGTGGGATCTATGTAAGGTCTTGGGTAAATGTGCCAGGTAGACCCGAGCCTCCGATAGCCCCTTGCATGGTTCGCATTGACCTACGTGAACGTGAAGTACCCGGAGCCTCCCCCGTTGCCCAGACAGTCCACAGTAAGCTCTGTGCAGGGTGAGTAGTGACCTTTGAGTCTTGTACTACTAAGTCTCATCCACAGTGGCTAATAAGGTCGTCTAAGTACTAAGGGTCCTCCCCGGTTCTCAGTCATTGAGGACCCTTACATGGTCCGTAGAGAGGAGAACTGGATTTTGGCAATGAAAGCTTCATTGAAAGCCCTAATTGAATTAAGGTGAGCTCCTCATGAAGACCTCCAGAGCCCTCTCAGTCCTCTCTTTGTCAAGCTCGGCGCCCTCCTGCTCAGGACTTGTGTAGTAAGAATGAAGGACATTATTATACGCTTCTCCGCCAACTTCCCCATCCTCTGCTTTGGGGCTGGGAGCAAGAACAATTCCAAGAAAACACACAGGCTTACACAATAAATGCAGGGCCTCGGCGCGGCCCCATGCATGGCTCTGGGGGGGGGGGGTGGCCCGGCTGGTGCAGGAGGATGGAGCTGCGGATACTGTATCATGGCCATTTCAGTAGTTAAGCATCGTTTCAGTTTGTCACAGCAGGATGGTGTGGAAATGGCCTCTCCAGGCGCGCAGCCCCGGCTCCTATCAAGCACTCCTTCTGTTAGTGTATGCTGATATTTTCACCTCAGGAAACGCAGCCTCCACGCCCCCAAGGAGCAATAGTAAGCTCCTTCAGTCCAAGCCTTGCCCACCTGGAATGGGGCTGTGATGGGGAACCTCAGGCGGCAGCGCTCCTGCAACGGGGTGATATTTCCAGATGCTATTGGAGACCATGGCACCAGCAAACCCGTCTCAAGGCTCATCCTACACAGCAGCAACCGGGAAGCTTATGGGAATCTAGAAAAGACTAAAGAGGATTCTATGCTCCAAACCATAGCTGTCATGCTCTCTATCTATTCATATCTATCTATCTCAATATCATCATATCTATCTCAGATCTATTACTCATATCTAATCTCTATCGATCTATCTCAAATCTATCTATCTATCACGATCTATCGATCGATCATCTAATTCTATCTCATATCGATCTCATACTATTCATAGCTATCTATCTCATATCTTATCCTATCTATCTATCGTCCCTCTATCTATCTACTAACTATCTATATATCTAGCTAATCTCATATCTATCTATCTTTCTATCTTCTATCTATCTCATATCTATCTCATCTACTATTTTATCTATCTATCTCATATCTCAATCTATCTCATATCTATCATCTATCAGCTATCTCATCATATCTATCTATCTCATATCTATCTCTCTATCGTCATCTATCTATCTCATATCTTCTCATATCTATCTCTCATATCTATCTATCTATCTATCTCTCATCATATCTATCTAATCTCAATATCTATCATCTCATATCTATCTATCTATCTCCTATCTTCTATCTATCGACTAATCTACTTTCTATCTATCTCATAGCTATCCTCATATCTTCTAACTCATATCTATCTATCTATCCTCCTATCTAGCTATCCTCATTCTATCTATCTATCTATCGATCTATTGGGGTTCTAGTCTATCTATCTCCTATCTATCGATCTAGCTTCTCCATATCTTCTATCTATCTATCTATCTATATCCTATCTATCTATATCATATCTATCTCCTAGCTATCTATATCTATCTATCTATCTCCTATCTATACTTCGTATCTATCTATCTATCTCATATCTACTATCTATCTATCTATATATCTCATATCTAGCTATCTATCTATCTTCTATCTAAGATCTTCTATCTAATCTATCTATCTATCTATCTATCTCATATCTATCGATCTATTATCTATCTATCTATCTATCTATCTCATATCTATCCTATCTACTTCTATCTCCTATCTATCTAGCTATTTCATATCTATCTATCTATGTCATATCGATCATATATAATAAGTGTCTCCGAACCATTGCCGTTGTGCGGACTGTTTTTTGATGCCTGCACTAGATTCTTCATGCAACACAACTTCTGCACTGAAAGGGGGCGCATCGGTACTCGTGTGGACTGTGCCCAGATTTATCATGCAAAGTCCAACAGAATTGTGTTGCACTCATTCATGTTAAGGAGCCTCAAAAGAAGTTTGAGCATTTGCATGGGGTGTCGCAAGATTCATGAAGAACGTGCCAGAATCGGAATCTGTATACCCCCTGCACAAGTTCACACTGCCCATAGTACACACTGCACATATTACACCTACACTGTACCTAGTACGCACTGCAATAGTACACACTCACGCACATAGTACACACTGCAACTTATTACACACTACACTTCACATAGTACACACTGGACATAGTAAGTACACCTACATGCAACCTAGTACACGCTGCACATTATGTCACTTACCCTGCGCATAGTACACACCCTTTGGGGGCACACAGTTGATAGGAACACACGATGCAGCGGGTAAGAGATAGACGGGCAACAGAGCAAAAGAAGGAATAGCGGATAGAGGGAACACTAGCTCACATAGTATATAGCTTACACATAGTAACACTGCACTAGGTATGAGAGAGAAGGGCAACGTGAATTGCACGAATAATATGATAACAACTGTCACCAGGAGGATAGGAGTACACTAAAGCACATAGGACGCCACGCACGATATGACGACTGCAGCAGACATAGTAGCACGCGAGAGAGGGGGTGGGGGGGGAGGGAGGGGAAGGAAGGGGGGGAAAAATGAGAAAGCGGGGAAAAAGGGAAGATAGGAATAGAGATAGCGGAGCACATACATGAGATACAAAACACCCCGAACTTGCACACTCTCAAGACACATACACGTCGGGCTAGACATCACAGTAGACACCTACGAGAGAAAGAGACTGTACAGCAAATTACAGAGAGAGAGAGACTCACTGGCACGTGCAGTACAAACACCGCTAGGACACCGCTCAGTGAGACAAGCGACGGCGAAGCGATGTGCACGAAGTCTAGTACAAGCACACGCACAGATCGTGCGTACAAGTCAGAAGTAAGCAGACGCCAGCACATAGTACAAGCCTGGGCAGCGAGCTGTGACGGGACCCGCACCCATAGTTCAAAAAACTAACGTTAAACCACACGTGATTGAGCGTCAGAAGCCACGTCGGCGTACCTTGAGAGAAGGCAGCGAGCAATCAGCGAGAGTAAGCGCACATAGTAATAAGAGAGAGAGAAGAGGAATAACACTATGCACACATAGTACACCCAGCAAACGCAGAGATAAACCACAGCGCACTCAAAATAGACCGGAATCTCCTCCGAATAGTATACTAAAAGGACACCTGTAAGCACAGGTCATATGTAGCGGACTAGCAAGGGTCCAACTATAGCGTGGCATGCATGAACAGCGAAGGGAGAAAACGGCTGAGGCTAGTGCGCGGGACGCACTGGCAGACGAAGTGGATAAATGGGAAGAGGAGATGAGACGAACCCGAGCATAACCGAGTACACAAAGCACATAGGACATAGGCGATAAGCACGGCAAGAAGCAGGACAACTAAAAGAAACACTGCAGCATATAAAGACCCACAACAGAGTACAACAGAGAAGAACCCTAGAGCACATAGATACCCTCCATAGAAGCGACACAGAGAAAACCGACCACGGCAACAGTAGATGCAGCACCCACTCGTCACAATATGCACTTAGTGCAGATATATTACAACAGAACAGCACCTTAATAGCACACTAAAAGCAGCACTAGTTATCGAACAAAAAGTACCATACAATAAAACACAAACCCTTAGTCCAATATATAGACAGAACATGGCGCGAAGAGTACAGAAACAGGGTGAGCTGTAAATACCGAGCACCAGCGCAGGGTGAGCTGTAAATACCGAGCACCAGCTCAGGGTGAGCTGTAAATACCGAGCACCAGCTCAGGGTGAGCTGTAAATACCGAGCACCAGCTCAGGGTGAGCTGTAAATACCGAGCACCAGCTCAGGGTGAGCTGTAAATACCGAGCACCAGTGCAGGGTGAGCTGTAAATATCAGTTCTAGGGAAAGGGGGGGTGATTTGAAATTTTTTTTATTATTTTTTATTAGTTTTTTTTATTATTTTACTATTTTTTAGACTCACTAGGGTACTTGAACCCTAGGTTGTCTGATCGATCCTATCATATACTGCCCTACCACGGTATGGCAGTATACTGTATGGGGATTTTCCTCCTCAATCATTACAATGTGCAATTAGCACATTAAAACGAAAAAAACTCGGGTCTTTTGAAGACCCAAGCAACGGATAGACGCTCCGCTATGACGTCACAAGGAACGACGATCTGCGACAAGGGCGCTGCCATCCTTTTGAAAACACCCACGAGCGGTGCTGGCGATATGCGGCAAAGACTAAGCGGCTATGGAGAGAGTTCAGCCGTGAGCCCTCTCTATGTACCCTCACCCGATGTGCACCATACTATTATGCCGCACGTTGGTAAGGGGTTAATAAGGCAAAACACCAACTAACCTAAATTAAAATCCAAGAAAAGGCACAAAAATAGACAAACCTGAGACACAGTGGGGCTCATTCACTTAGAAAGTCACTAGAGTTCACAGAAAGTGCATTGTCCGTGTATAATGCGCTGTGCGGAGAATCACTAAGATCCTGCGTCTGATATCCTGCATGTGTCACTTCCCCGCTCAGGTCCCCGGAGTTCACCTTCTTCTTCCTGGTGCATGTAAGTGCATTGTCCGTGTATAATGTGCTGTGCGGGGAGTCAATAAGATCCTGCGCCCGATATCCTGCATGTGTCGCTTCCCCGCTCAGGTCCCATCCTGCATGTGTCGCTTCCCCGCTCAGGTCCCCGGAGTTCACCTTCTTCTTCCTGGTGCATGTAAGTGCATTGTCCGTGTATAATGCGCTGTGCGGGGAGTCACTAAGATCGTGCATTCGGGCAATTCGGCGCAAAAATGAAACACGACGGAATCGCGGTCTGCGGACCCTTAGTAAATGAGCCCCATTATTTTCCGTTCTATATTTCTATGTGTGTGTTAAAGGAAATCAACCATTTGTTTTTATGCACTGTGAACCAAACATAGCTTGAGAATGCTGTAGCTACACTGATGCAGAAACATATCTTGTTTAATCCCTGATCCGAGTGGTTTTGCTCAAAAAACTATTTGCTCAAAAAGAGTGTTTTGTTATATGTTGTTGTTTCTCAGTTTTTGTTGCCTTTCTCTGGTTAGTGGGTGCCTGCGCTTAGAATGAATTTCTAGGATTTTGCTGAAGTTGTGTCTTTTTGGGTTGTTCTGGTGGTTTTATGTAGTCTCTCGCTCCCGCTTGTGGTTTTGCCTACGGCCAAGAAGCTACAAGCCGCGCGGCGCTGTATGAAGTGCAGGGAGATGTAAGTGGGCGCTGGGGGTGCATGTGTTCGCCTTTCTGGCGGCGCAGTCCTCGGAGGGATCCGCGGTTGTGTTATTTGCGGAGCTGATCCCTCGGAAATCTCCGGAGCTCGTCTACTCAGATGTCTCGTTGTCTTTGTTGGCGTCTTCACGTTCTGCCTCCGTCTTCTGACAGCGCACGTGGCCCCATCATAAATTTATATTCTTCCCCGTCGCCTCGTCTTGCATAAATCGTCATGACAACTCGTCGTAGGAATTTTAGGGGCAACGCAGGAACATCAATAGAGGCCCCAAAAATGGCAAGACGGGTGCGCTCAAGCGCTTTATCCGACGCTACTATGGCCTCCGGGCACAAAGCGACTCCACAGAGAAGTAACTGAGAGACTACAGACATGAAAGATGGGCCAACACAGTCCCCCAAACCTAAGCCAACAAGTCACTGGGGTAGTAAGATGTCATGCAGGGGGTCTAGAGGGGGAGATCCACCCAGTCCAATCAATGGGACACGTGGAAAGACACTTCTATTGCTTTTACATGTTTAGATCCTTCCAATATCATCAAGATCCATCAGCAATGGTGCTACAGGTCCGGGGCTTGTGCTATACATCCACCCATGGATGCCGATGGCATTGACCGGCACCTAGATAGTCTCAATCCTCCCATTACTCCCTATCCTAGTGATTAGAAGAGTTAATGGAAACCTATCACCTATAAATCCATCAGAATAGACCAGGGACATTACTCACAGATCCAGGAACTTATCTTATCAGTGTCATCCATGGCCTCCGTCCTTCTAAAATCAACATTTAAACTGATGCTAATGAGCCTCTGTGTGCTGTAGCCTCACAGGCTGTTACACTGTCTCCTCCTGCTCTCTCTGCACTTTCCCCATCCCTCTGCCTGATGTAATCCTCACATAGTGGAAAGGGAAACCACAGACAATCCAGAGAATAACTCCACGTTCTCCCGCCCGGGTCCATGTCAGGGGGACATTCATGGGGCCCCTACTGCTCAACGTTGTCTTTTATGCGACAAAAACCTGGATGTTCCCTGACGAGGGGCAGGTCTCCAGATCACAGAGGCCTCAGGCAGCGGACCCGCCCTGAAATATGCAGGTGATGGAGGTTATCATTTTCTGGGACACATGGTGACACTATTGTTTTTGGGAGCACAGTGTGGGACATTATTGTATTCAGGGACAAAGTGTGTCACAATATTTTTAGGAGCACAGTGTAAGACCATTGTATTCAGGGACAAAGTGTGGCACAATATTTTTAGGAGCACAGTGTAAGACCATTGTATATATGGACAAAGTGTGTCACAATGGGGGTCATTTACTAAGGGCCCGATTCGCGTTTTCCCGACGTGTTACCCCAATATTTCCGATTTGCGGGGATTTTTCCTGAATTGCCCCGGGATTTTGCCGCACGCGATCGGATTGTGGCGCATCGGCGCCAGCATGCACTCGACGGAAATCGAGGGAGAGTGGCCGAACAAAAACCCTACGGATTCGGAAAAACCGCCGCATTTCAAATAAAAAAGTGTCGCTGGACACACGCTTACCTGCACCCGGCAATGGATCGTAAACTCCGGCGGACCTCGGCGGACTTCAGCACAGCAGCGACACCTGGTGGACTTGGGAGGAACTGCCTTAATGAATCGCCGGAAGACCTGAATCCACCGCACAGAACGCGCCGCTGGATCGCGAATGGACCCTGTAAATCTGCCCCAATATGTTTAGGTGCACAGTGTAAGACCATTGTATTTATGGACAAAGTGTGTCACAATATATTTAGGAGCACAGTGTAAGACCATTGTATTTATGGACAAAGTGTGTCACAATTTTTTAAGGAGCACAGAGTCAGACTATAGTATTTATCGACAGTGTATGTCACAGTTTCTTTGGTGCGCAGTGTGGGACACTGTTATAGTCAGAGATAAAGTGTGGCACTATTATTTTTAGATGACAGAGAAGGAGACACCATTGTATTGTACAGAGTAACACATTGAGCATGTTGCGTTAGTTATTACAGGAGTAAAAGCCGTTCTGTTCCTTAAGAGCAAAAAATGTAAAAAAAAGTGACCTGGAGTAGTTTACCCGACCTCACACATTGGGGCACATTTACTTACCCGGTCCGCGGAGTTCACGGAAAGTGCATTGTCCGTGTATAATGCCCTGTGCCGCAATTCACTAAGATCGTGCGCCAGATATCCTGCATGTGTCGCTTCCCCGCTCAGGTCCCCGGAGTTCACCTTCTTCTTCCTGGTGCATGTAAGTGCATTGTCCGTGTATAATGCGCTGTGCGGGGAGTCACTAAGATCCTGCGCCTGATATCCTGCATGTGTCGCTTCCCCGCTCAGGTCCCAGGAGTTCACCTTCTTCTTCCTGGTGCATGTAAGTGCATTGTCCATGTATAATGTGCTGTGCGGGGAGTCACTAAGATCATGCGCCAGATATCCTGCATGTGTCGCTTCACCGCTCAGGTCCACCGGGGTTCACCCTCTTCTTCCCAGTGCATGTAAGTGCTTGGGGTGTGCAACACAATTTAAAAGTTAAATCCAGCGCTCAGTCCGAATCAGTCTGATCATACGCCCCCTAAATTGCATGGAAGCAGCACAGCCACGCCAAAAACCGATCGTGTGCGACACAATCCCAGCGCAGAACCCTGTTAAATACCTATACAAGCCGTGTAATCCCTGAAAAAGGCCAACAGTCTGACGAAAGTGAGCAGCGCGACTCTTAGTAAATGTGCCCCATAGTCTGTGGTATATACAGAGCTGCAGTGAGAGTTATGGTGGTTCCTGCTGTCACATGAGCAAATAACTCTATATGTGGCCGATCTAACTCCTCATTATAAACAGTTCTGACAGTTTTGCTGCATTTGTCCTATACAGCACCACATTATATAATGCAACATAGTGGGGCACATTTACTAAGGATCCGAACATCGCACTTTCGTCGGGTTTCGCGATTATTTCCGTTTTGCGTTTTGTTGGTGCACGCGATTGGATTGTGGCGGATCGGCGCCGGATTGCATGCGGCAGAAATTTTGGGTGTGGCCGTCAGGCAACCCGACGGATTCGGACAAACCGCGGAATTTAAAAACGGAATTGTGTCACAAGATCAGCACTTAGGTGCAACAGGAAGAAGCAGGTGAACTCCGGCGGACCTCGGAGCAGAAGTGACGGATGCAGGAACTTGGGCACACGATCTTAGTGAATTGCGGCAGACCCGAATCCTCATCGGACAACGCACCGCTGGACGCGAAAGGGAACCGAGTAGTCAATGTGCCCCAATGGGGCTTGTGAGCGGATCACTGAAAGGGGAACAATGGAATGTGTCCCTTGGGTTTTCCTATCATGCGAGGTTGTTCAGCTTGAACAAGTTATTGTTGGAGCAGTTGTTCTATGGAATGGATCCGCAGGCCGGTAGTGGTCCGGTCCATTCCACATTCCTTTTGGGCTGGGTATGGTTTTGTGGTTGTTCAGCAACCACGTCAGACACAGGTGGTGGCAGCAGGCCTAATCATGCTGCATAGAAGATGCGAGCAGAGCGGGCATGGGGATACAGCCCTGAATATGCCTGGAGCGGCGACGTCCTGGCAGGTGACTTACGTCCAGATGGGAGGATTTTTGTTGGTGTTTGATGCTGCTGGAATAAACACAGGCGAGAAACTGTCTGGATGAGCTTTGGATGTAGTGAAGCGGAACCATCAAACATCTCCACTACCTGAGTCTCTACCGGGGCCAAAACCTCACACGGCTCATTGAAGGGTGGCGCTGCCACTTTTGTCGGGACTGCGCACAGTGTTTGGGGACTGGCTGATTGTACAGGTATAAGAAGTGTTGACGCTGCGATTGATGGTGCACCCAAAGACCCGTTTTGTGGCGCCGCTCGCTGGTTCCATGAGACACTAATGATAGGTGGCCAACGTGCCGTCAGACGATGGAATGATAAGACACTCGAGCGGGCCCGTATTTTAATTTTAAATTGTGGCCGCAGCCAAGGCTCTTAAATGAACCACTAAAACAGATGGGAACTCTGTCCGGACGGAGCAGGGGAATGACCAGGAAATATCGAGAACGCTATCATACTTGCCCAATGTGCTAAGCTGGTTGCATTTCCGATCAGAATTTTTATGTTTCATCATTGCACATTGTCTCTGATTTTTCACATTACACCAGGTTTCGCGATGTCTGGGTCTCCGTTCCTCTAGGTCCTGGGGTGGTCATGTATAGCGGTCAGCTGGCTGAATGTTGTCAGGGTAGGGAAGATTCATCTGCGATTATGAGGTGTCAGAACATGATAATCCTCATCTGTTTTTTTTATTTTTTAAGGCGGCGATCCATAGTTCTGCCCGGGGATAATCACAAGACACACAGAAGCCTTTAGATCGATGCCGGGCTGTGCCAGGGCAATGTCCGCTGAGCGGTCGGCACGTGTGCGCTATTACAGTGTGATACTAGGGGAGTGTTGATCTTCAGCGTTGTACACGAACAACAAGAAGGAAAAGTCATGAATTCTGGAAATCACAGGAGGATCTTGGAATGATGATAATAGTGAAATATCATGGGGAGGCTGGAGAGGACCGGGCTTCCAGGAATGGATGTGCCACACGTGTGAACACTGGTCTCTGGGAACGTTGTGTCAGGATGAAGGTTGGGCAAGCAAATCGCCTGGGTGCCCGACCGTCCTGGAATTATTGGGACCTTCATGGAATCCACATTAAGTCTGGACCACAAGGAGGAGGGACAGAAAAGGACAACATTATCTGGGGAGCGGAAGCGGAAGGTGGGTGTGGGGGGACACAAGGTTGGGGGCTTAAGTAAGAGAGGCCCGGTAGGTGGGGGTGTACAGGAGTAATTTACTTTCTTCAGGGGGAACTAAACTGAGGGAGTGTCCCAATAGAAGGATCATACATCTTAGGGTAACAAGCTGGGGCATAGATAGTGGGGGCCACAGAAAGAGAGTAAATTATAGTGTGGGGAGATACAATGGAGGGCCGCATAGAGGAGAGAACTATAGGTGGGCCTTAATAAAGGAGGGCACATGAAGGGACAGGCATATAGTGTAGGGATCCGGGCAGAGGACATGTGAATGGAATCAGTCTTAGTGTGGGCATCCATACGGAGAGCACGTGAAGGGACTGTCCAAGAATCCAGGACATTGGAGCTATAAAGTTACAACTTTTTTGCACCTTTAATTGGGGAACAATGCAGAAATTAGTCATGGAGAAAATAAAGAAGAAAAAAGCCAAATGAGATACCCGTGCCCCACTGTGTGCAGTGCGTACAGTGTGGATGTGTTGTATGAAGCTCGCATTCTCCTGGGTATTACACATCCAGTCTCCCTCCTGTTTCTCACGTATTGTGTTGGGAATTATAATTACAGACACATCATCACCGAGACTAGTGATGGGGAATAATGAACTGTAAAAGGGGAGGGGGGATAGAACATGGAGCGGGTCATGAGCCATGGAGGGGCATGGAGCATGGAGGTGGTCATAGAGATGGAGCGAAGCGGGCATGGAGGGCGGGCATGGTACGGGGAGGGGGTGAGATAGAGGTTAAAAAAGGGTTAGCAGTGGAGGGAAGCTATGCAGCAGCATTAGCAGAGCGCGTGGGTGACACGTCATGATGCAGCTGCACTAAGGCTCACAATCTGGTCTTACAGGGGATGCCAGGTGCACCCACAGCCAATGTACAATGTCGAGCTGTATGTAGGGCTCTGTCCTGAGCGCAGGTGCAGAGGATTCTGGGGCCTGGTAGCAATGGACGTTTGTGGACATGACAGAGATATTTTTAGGGTTGCAGAGGACAGGATTCTGGGGGCGGAAGGATGGCAGCAACAACTCCTGCTATTCCACCAGCACCACTAGGTGGCAGGAGGATATAACTTAAGTTAAACCGTGCAGGGAGCTGATTGGGTGCAAATGTTAACATGGAGTGCGTATTATAATGATGGTGATGGGATGGACACACATTATCTACCATCATGAACTAAGAAGGTGCAGGACCACAGAAACCACATTCTCTATGTTTATGAAATTGAGGCTTAACCCATGTGCCTGGGACAATAAACCAGATCAGGGGAATCATAAGATCACAAAAATTGACACACTTACTCTATTTCTGAGCTCCACACGATCGGACTGGTCAAATTGGGTCCTGAGCGCAAAAGCACCATTACAACTGCGTCCTGGCTACCACGCCCACCCCTAATTATTCCCCCTCCCTTACATTAAAGCCTCCCTACCTTTATCTCTCTCTTCCCATATCTACCACTGTCCTACACGCCCCGCCCTCCCTCCCCACTACCTGCCTTCACTTGCATCCCTATTTATATAAGTGTTCTCCAGAATCCTATACCTACGCAATCTCCCATTAACCGATACTTATACCCTTCCCCTTGCTTTCCTTCGAATTTGTATCCCCCCCACGTTTTCCCTCCACACTGACCTCACCATTTCAGCCTCACTCTGCCCCCTGCCGCGACCCCCTACCACCTCACTATTTCTTCACCCTCTTAACCCCCTTCGACCTCCAACCCACCTAAAACCACTCCTCCTAACCTTTATTCCCCTGCCTATATCTCCCCTCCCTCCGTCCGGTAGCCCTCTAATATACTAAACAACTCTATCAGTTCCCACATTTCGCCCCCAGTACTCGCAACGCAAATTCTGTTTTCTTTGTTTTTGTTCTTTTTTCGGTAGGAACACCTCGCAGGCGGACCCCACCCCCCGGACTCCCAAGCGTGGAAAACAGACGAAGAGGGGAGGAGAGAAAAAGAACGAGAAAGGAGAGAAGAGGGACGAAGAAGAGACGACGGAAAGAGATCCCTGAGGAGGAGAGAAGAGAGAGAAAAGGGAAAGGAAGAGAGTACGGGGAACAACCCCGAAAGCGGAAGGGAAAGAGACGGGGAAAGACGATAGAGGCGGAACCTGGTCCGGCAGGGGCCGCGACGCACGAAGAGGTGCGAGAACCTCGGAGGCCCCGAGAGTAGAGAGGAAAAACAAGTAACAGCAGGGGAGGGTGCACGAGAGGCCGTAAAGAAAGCGGGGTAGAGCGAGAAAAGACGAGGAAATCGAACGAAGTAGAGACGTCAGGCAGGAAATGAGGTCGAGCGAGGGCGAGAGAAGTGCGAAAGACAGACGAAAAGAAAAGCAAGCAGAGGAAGACAAGAAAGACAGATAAGAGGAGCAGGAGCAGTATCAAAAGAATCCCGGTGGGGCAGACCACGCTAGGGATGAGTGGCCATCATCCATGTGTGCAGTGGAGTGGAGGAACTACAGATGGTAAGAAGTATCCGGAGGAACCAATAATGTCCTAAGGGATCCGAGTCAGATTCCGGTCCCAAATTTATTTAGAATCTGGTTTAGAGATCTAGAAGTTTGGCAAGGGGTCCCACGGACACCTGGTTTTTGCTCAGACTGCGGGGGTCTCAGGCCCAAATTGATCAGCAAGTCGTGGGATAGGGCCTAAACTTTGCTTGTGCGAAAAACCCCTTTCCTGCTTTTTCACCATTCCTACGACACTCCTTCCAGCCTGCATATACCATCTGGCAGAGTGGCTTATTCTGGGGACCCCTCTCCATGACCGCTCCAGTCCCAGGGGGGGAAATTTTCTTCTGTTAACGCATTAGGCCGTTGCCTGTGACCTGTTGTTCAATAAAGAACCGTAAGTTGATTTGCACAATGTTTGCCTCACTGCATCCTGTTTTTTGTTCGCGGCTGTTACACACCAGGGCTGCCCCATCCATAAATTCCATGGAATACTTATCAGACCACTAAGGGGTGCCCCAGAGAGAACGGTAAGTCAGCTCTCCCTCCATTTTTTGACACACCACCTGCTGAGGAGCTGCAGCTGTAGGACTTCCCTCCGGTCCCCTACAAGCACCGTGACCATAGGTGCCCAAGGGCCGCAAGACAGACGCCACTCCGGGTTTCTGGGCCCCGGCTGCCTCCAGGCCCAGAGAAGCTCGGACCGGTGGGGGTGCTGTGCAGGGCTCTCTGTACATTACACAGAACATTCAAGACCTTTATATCCCCCGGCTATCATTGGTTTAGATGTCTGTCCCCTCCGGTAAAATCCTGCTACACGCTCTCTCGCCTTATTTTCCGTCTCATTCGTGAACCGTCGCCCCCTTTCCCCCCCCACCGGTGTTTTTTAACCCCCCTCCATATAATTGTGCGTGTGAGGTGCAGAGGATCCGGGGTTTGTGTTAACAGTTCTGATGAACAGTGTTGTGTCGACGCGGTGCATGTAAACAAGAGTTATTGTAGGGTCTGCGGCGCACAGGATGTATGGGGGTGTAGTCACTGCTCAGCTATAGCACATAAACACACCTAGCGGAGGGCAGGCAGGGCAGTATTAACCATTCCCTACCTTGTAGGAGAATCCGGGCGCAAAATCTATTGCATAGAAGAGGAGACGAGCCTGAAAACGCCATATTCTCGTTTATGTTTAAGATTGGGGGATTTTTAACCCTAGGCAAAGTGGGTGTATTAGGACACTGAAAAGCCATCAGTCTTGAAGCGTTAAATGAGAGTCGGGGAATGAGAGAGGCAGCAAAGCCCTGAGAAAAAGAAAAAAGCAAACAAATCGTTGCTACAAACTGCACATGAATTTTACCCAGACCAGGCCCTTTAACGTTTTGGATTTCCTTTTTCACTCCCCCAGACATAGTAAGAGGGTTCGGTTGTTCTGAGGTACCCACTATCGGACCCTCGTTCCACTCTCCGAGATGTCATGAGCGGCAGCTGCCTCCATTCCATTCTACTCCATTCACTAATGGAGCTGGCGAGATTTATGAATGCGTGTTGGAAAAAAAACACTTTAAATAGACTGTACTGGGGCAGCAAAAAAAAAAAAATTTCGCAAATGCAGTGACGGCGGTGAAAACATGCATTTGCGCCATTTTATGGTGGGGTTGGTTTTTACGGCTTCACTGTGCTGCCACCCCAATGACATGTCTGTATGTTCTTTGGGCCGTGCTATCCCGGGGATACTACATTGTCAGGTTTTATAATGTTTTCATACATTACAAAAATAAACCTTAATTTTCTAATTTTTTTTTTAATTTTGCCATTTTTGGGCTAATTAACTTTTTATACTTTGTTGTCCGGAGCTATGGGATGTGTCATTTACGAGATGAGATGATGTTTCATTGCTAAACCATTGTGAGGACTGGGCAGCTTTTTGATCATTTTAGTCGATTTTGTATATGTGCAAAAACGTGCTTTTGCACTTTGTGCGCAATTTTCTGTACAGGTTAAACTGCAATCTTAAATCAATATGGCGGGATGGCTTTTTTTACCGGAGGTGCAGCATCGATTAAGGATGTTACCCATCTGATGGAGAGAACTAAGCCCGTGGCTTTCTCATACACCGCAGCTGAAGGTGATGTACTATGGGGCGATTCTCCATACCATAAGTATACAGCAGGAAGGCTGAGAGATGATCTCCTAATACTCACCCCTTATATCCGTATTACGCTGGTTCCATATAAGATATAGGTCGGTTTGGTGACAAGGACCAAATCCATCTGCTGTCTGACTCCTAAATCTGGAAAAGGTAATAGTAAAGGAAGGTAAGCTATACCCGGACTGGGGGAGTCTGAATTTTAATTGGGATATGGTCTGGGGTCAAAGTTTTTGATGTATTCTTGAGGATAAAAAAATTGATATGTTAATTTAAAAAAAAAATAAAAAATTATATTTGTTAGAACACAAGTTAACACAACCAGGAATTGGTCTTTTGGTGCACCATCGTGCACAAAAAATTGTTCCAGGTATACCACAGTGTATGGGGTCATACCCCAACTGAGAAGAAGAAAGTTCTATTCTGCCATCCATCATACTATTTCTGTAAACCCCAGAACATTGAGCAAATCCAAGATCCACAAGAGGTGTAATGTAAACTTTATTCCCTGAATTTAAGCGACTAGATGGATTATCTTCTTCTAACTTATGGCTTTCTAGAGGTTCTGAGGGGGTCATGCTTCAACAGGACTTATGATACAAAGTTATGAGCAGAACTCCAACCTGTTAACCACCATGGTAACAAAAACTTTAAGGAACCTATGAGGACCCACTAATGGTATTACGCCTTTAGTTGGGATCCTCTGGGGGTTGGAAAGGTCCATCTCCCACTTTTAATAGTCAATCTAGACTGTCCAGACCAAAACATCCGTCCAGAAGGGGTTTATTATGATCTCTAGGTTCGAACTTCTCCCAATTTAGCAGAATTGGCAATGAGACTGAAGAACTTGACTGCTACAAATGCGGGAATCATACGTTGGGGTTAATGTAATAGTATCCATTAAGATGCCACCACTAAGGCTATAAAGAACAGGATCCACAAATCACAGTACCATATAGGGTGGACTTGGTTTATGAAGCCAATGTTATTGTACAGAATTCCTATAGAAAGGTAGTGTTCACGAATCCCTTGGAATGTTCATACTTAGATGGTTATGTTGGGGCTGGAGAGTCCAGCCCGTTCACTATGAACGTGGGCGTTGATGGTGTGAATGGAGATTCTGGTGTCCTCGGAACATAACTCTAGAATTGCAGATCTTGTCTCCTTGAGACCTGATGCACTTGGATAAGGTGGGGGTACGATCTTGTATGGAAAATTATGGTACTGATGATGGAGAATCTTCATAGGAGAACCCCTCGGCTGATGTTGGCCGTATGATCGGTTCGAGCTGCGGGCGTTGGCATGCCGAACTTTGGAATTATTTTGAGATGTGAATATTACTGTAGCGTTGGTGTGGTTTGGCAAGACTTATTGTTATAGTATGGTCCTCCATGGTGGGACACTATGGGGTATAGGATTGTTTGAGAACGTCTTCAGAAGGACCAATGCCTGTTCTAGTTGGGTTTTTGATGGTAGGTTCATCAGAAGGTAGTGTTGTTGACGTGGATGGAGGGATGAGCCCTTATGGGTGGTGGATGTGTGATCACTCTGTGGAGGCTCAATGTTCATGAGGAGGCTCGTAGGAGGGGAGTTAATGGAGGGTAGGTTCTTCTGTAAGGAACTTGTGATCTTGACGTTGGTCCACACTTCCTGTCTTCTCCTCTAAAGTCAAAAGACCCTTCAATGGAATAAATATACTCTAGGTCAAGGTTAATCACATCATTTCAGATCTATTACGTGGTTCCTTCAAGATGTGCCCAACAAGTCTAGGTAAGGAGGTAGGTGGGAAATATTTTACCACATAAGCAGATGAAGCTACTCTGCGCTACAGCAAGGGACGGAGCTAAATGGATGTTAGAGACTATTGTTCTTGTTTTTTTCCTTCATGGAAAAGCTCTTGGGTTCCCCCGTTTCCCAATAGGTAGTGGTTGTATTATTACAGCATATCCAGTTTTTGTAATACTTCCCTCCTGGATATTTGTACATTTTTATAAATGTTCAATTTTTAAAAAAAAAAATGGCACAACATTGTTAACAAATTCTTCGTTAGATCTTAAAAATACTGTAATAGAAAAAAAAACACATTTTAAAAAGTTTTTTAAATAATATCTAAATTGCGTAATACTCGAGATCTAGAAAAAAAAATACACTCTGTACACAACTATGCCGCCCCCGCCCCCTAATACTAGATGGTATGGCTTGAAAGTTACATACTGGGGGCAGGGGCTGGGCAGGACATACTAGGGCATGGGCTGGCTGGCTTTATACTAGGGGATGGGCTGGTTCAAGTGACATACTAGGGGGCATGGGCTGGCTGGCTTTATACTAGGGGGCATGGGCTGGCAAGACTCATACTAGGGGGCATGGGGCGGCAGGCTATATACTAGGGGGCTGGGCTGGCAGGGGTATTTTTATATAGGGGGCAGGGGTGGCAAGTTCACATAGAGGGGCATGGACGGCAGGCTATATACTAGGGGGCATGGGGGAGAAAGTGTGACAATAATAGGCGGCATGCGGCTGGCAGTATATAGATAGTGGGCCTGGGCTCGGCAGAGCTATATACTTTTAGGGGCTGGGGATGGCAGCTACTAACTAGGGGGAATGAGTTGTTGAAGCAGGAAATATACTAGGGGGAATGGGTGGGCAAGTTACATACTAGGGGGCATGGGCTGGCAAGTACATACTAGGGGTAGGGCTGGCAGGCTAAATATAGTGGCATGAGCTGGCAGGCTATTATACTAGAGGGCATGAGCTGGCAGGGCTATATACTAGAGGGCCTGGGTGGCAAGTTTAAAATACTCGGGGCACCACTTGGGCTGGAGGCATCATAACTAGGGGCATGGGCTGGAGGCTAGGATACTAGGGGGCATGGGTTGGCAGGCTATATACTAGGGGCAAGGGCTGGCAAGTCACATAGTAGGGGGCATGGACTGGCAGGCTACATACTAGGGGGCATGGGCTGGCTGGCAGGCTATTAATAGAGGGATGGGCCTGCAAGTTACATACTAGGGCGGCATGGGCTGGCAGGATATATAATAGGGGGCAGGGATGAAGGATAGATACTAGGGGTATGGGCTGGCAGGCTTATTACTAAGTTTTTTTTTGGCATGAGCTGGCAGGCAATATACTAGTGGGCATGAGCTGGCAGGCTATATACTAGGGGGCATGAGCTGGCAGGCTATATACTAGTGGGCATGAGCTGGCAGGCAATATACTAGGGGGCATGGGCTGGCAGGCTACATACTAGGGGGCATGAGCTGGCAGGCTATATACTAGGGGGCATGGGCTGGCAAGTTACATACTAGGGGGCATGGGCTGGCAAGTTACATACTAGGGGGTATGGCGTGCGGCTATAACTAGTGGCATGAGCTGGCAGGCAAGAATAGTGGGCATGAGGCTGGCAGGCTATATACTCGGGGGCATGAAGATGGCAAGCTATATACTAGGGGGGCATGAGCTGGCAGGCTATATACTAGGGGGCATGGGCTGGCAAGTTACATACTAGGGGGCATGGGCTGGCAAGTTACATACTAGGGGGTATGGGCTGGCAGGCTATATACTAGTGGGCATGAGCTGGCAGGGGCTATATACAGGCGGGCATAGGCGAGCAGGCTATAACTAGAGGGCATGGGCTGGCAAGTTACATACTAGGGGGCATGGGATGGCAGGCTAATACTCGGGGGCATGGGATGGCGGCCTATCTATAGGGGGCATGGGCTGGCAGGCCTAAGTATGAGGGGGGCAAGGCGGGCAAGTCACATCGTAGGGTGAGGGCATGGACTGGCAGGCCTATATACGTTAGGGGCCCATGCGGTGGCGGGCAGGATATACTGAGGGCATGGGCTGGCAAGTTACATATAGGGGCATGAGTGGCAGGCGTAATACTAGGGGCATGAGTGGCAGGCTATATACTAGGGGGCATGAGGCTGGGCAGGCTATATACTGGGGGCATGGGCTGGAAGTTACTTATAGGGGGCAGGGGATGGCAAAGTTACATACTAGGGGGTATGGGCTGGCAGGCTGTACTAGTGGCCTGAGCTGGCAGGCAATATACTAGGGGGATGAGCTGGCAGGCTATATATATAGAGGGCATGGGATGGCATAGTTACATATGGGGGATAGGACTGGCAGGCTATACTAGTGGGCATACGCTGGCAGTTCAGACTAGGGTATGGGCTGGGCAGGCGATTATATAGGGGGCATGGGCTGGCAGGCTATATACTAGGGGGCATTGGGCTGGCAGGCTATATACTAGGGGGCATGGGATGGCAGGCTATACTGGGCATGGGCTGGCAGGTATAGACTAGGGGCATGGGCTGGCCGGCACATATAGATTGTATGGCACAGGAATGGGTGGCAAGTTCACATAGTAGGGGCATGGACTGGTAGTCTTCTTCCTGGTGCATGTAAGTGCATTGTCCGTGTATAATGCGCTGTGCGGGAAGTCACTAAGATCCTGCTCGATATCCTGCATGTGTCGCTTCCCCGCTCAGGTCCCCGGAGTTCACCTTATTCTTCCTGGTGCAAGTAAGTGCTTGGCTTGTGACACAAATTTAAATGTTAAATCCCTCGCTCAGTCTGAATCCGTCGGATCGTCCGACGGCCCACCCCCCAATTTGTGTCGCATGAAAGCCGGCGCCAAAATCCTATCCCGTGTGCCACAATACCCTTTTAAATGTGGTGCAAATCGGTAATCGTTGGAATATCCCACTTTTGTGCGGTGCGCGGACCCTTAGTAAATGAGCCCCATTATATCCAATGATAGTAAATAGAGAAGTTTTCTATAGAAGCGAAGCAAGCAGAGATCTAGAAAACCGTGAGGAACTGATACAGAAAGTATATTGCAAAATTGTATCACTTTTCCTTACACAGACAATATAAACAGTTTGCTGAAAGTGAACGACCCCTTTAAACTCTACAAGCTGAGCCCTCTAGACATTGAATGGGCCGACAGCGGACTTATTGAATAGGGGGGTGGGCATCAGACCCTTATTCTTATGATGATATGGGTCCAGATAGGTCTTTATCGAGCAGATAGGTGCTAGATTCTAATTGTGGGACAAACCCATTAAAATACATAAAAGCTGACTCATAGTATTACATGAGCAGCCGGAATAATATTACTACGGATGAAGAATATTCGGTGCCCTGGGTGTCTCTTTTGCATCTTGCCTTGTTGTGCATGTGTATACCTGATGGGAAAAATGCAGCGATGATTAACCCCTTCCCCCCTGCACATTCACATTCCTGTAATCAGAGGATTCTGGCCGCTGTCCATGGTGCTGAAATTGGATTTCCCAATACTATGCAGCAGTGTCCCTCATCCATACCTGCACATGGGCGCAGAGATCCCTGCTGGGTGTCATTGGTATTCCTGCTACAACTTC
Organism: Engystomops pustulosus; assembly: GCA_019512145.1. Classification (NCBI taxonomy): domain Eukaryota; kingdom Metazoa; phylum Chordata; class Amphibia; order Anura; family Leptodactylidae; genus Engystomops; species Engystomops pustulosus. The sequence goes on along the minus strand of WNYA01000348.1, from coordinate 46,343 downwards.
TCCCAGTCCCTGGTTAGGCTACAGATGAAATCTATGGGTCCCTGTAATGACTACAGCACATACCTCCTCTCCTAAATGATTTAGCACCTCCTCTCTGTCCCTGCTGCTGTTGCTGATGCTGCTGCTGCTGCTGAATTCACAGCCAAGCAAAGCAGCTCCAGATTTGGGAAGCAGAAGACAGAATCTGCAACCTTAAAGACTTCAGACACTGGATCCCCCCCTCCACCCCCTCCTCCCCTACCCCACCTTCTCCATCCTTCCAGCTTTATGTAGTGATGCTGAGAGCTGGGGAAATGCAGTAGAATAGGACACAGGCAGAGGCAGCAGTTACTGGGGCTGATGGAGAGGCTGCAGCAGAGGAAGCCCTGCTCCCCCTGGACTCTGTGGGGGTGACTTCTCCATGCTGACCCCCTCCTCCCTCCATACTTGATCTATGTGGGATATACAGGTGCTTGGAGGAAGACTCCTGGATTTGGTGTGATATCACTACAATGCTGGAGGTGGCCATGCCATCTGCAGGAACAAGCCTCTTGTGTGCAACTCCAGGCTGTTATCCAAAGCTGTGATCCTGTCCTCTCCAGCCTCAGCCAGGGACATGCTGCTGCTGCTGATGCTGAGGCTGTGACTACCCTCATGGAGTGATTTTTTTTCTTTTCTTTGCTTTTTTCTTTTCTTGTCTTTAAACTGCAAGTAGTGGATGAAATAAAAAGGGAATCCTTCCAATCCCATCAATCCATATCCAACTAGGTCTTTTTTTTTATGGTTCTTCCATGTGACTTACAAAACTGATAAAAACATACAGAGTGATGGAGGAGAAGACATTCCCCTAGACAAGCAGGATCAATATCTTGTCAAATGGGTAAGTCATGTTTTCTCTTAGCACATTACATTTGTATTATTCCTATGGGAAGCGCGTTTTCTGCTCTCACCATAGTCTATCAGCCTCCAGCACTGGAGGACTTGACTTGTCCTTCTATTATTGGGGTTATCCAGGGTTGGGGTACAACTAGGGTTAAGTATATCAGTTACATTGTATATTGGATATTCTTATGCAGGAATATAAGATGTTGTCAATGTTCTGCTTGGATTTGCATGACTCACTGTGTCCTATAGCTCCCGACTACAGCTCAGGTCCCTTTTATGGAGGATTATTATGTTTCTGCTGCTGATTTTTAATGTCTATCTATATATCCTTCTAGACTTTATGGCAATTACACCATTTCTAGATTTCCTAGAACATAAGCTGAAAGATCACTGAAGTATATAGATATTATGAATCCATATAAATGAATTGTATATTAATAGAATACATTTGATACATTATATTTATATTTCATTCATAGAATATGTGAAGTTATTATTATCATATTTATTATTATTATAATTATTATTATTATATTTAACATTATTATTACATTTAATATATAAATATGTATTTTTCAGACCTATTCTCTCTATTAGTAATAGTAGAATATACTTTGCATATAATAAAACTTGTGTATAGTAAATATCTGACCAATGACCAATAATATATAGGTCCAGGTATCATCAGCAGAGCTGACATAGTTAATAGTCCTCATTAGAAGCCTGCTGATACAGGTCTTACAAGTAATAGGTATGGTAATTCAGATGACATCAGTGGTGGCTTATTACATGGTTACTAGATCTTGTAAGTAGCAGGTATCATCAGCAGAGCTCACACAGTCAATGGAGGTCCATTACATGGTTAATAGTGACTTATACAGGTCCTGTAAGTACTAGGTACAGTATGAGCAGCAGAGCTCACACAGTCAATGGAGGTCCATTACATGGTTAATAGTGACTTATACAGGTCCTGTAAGTACTAGGTACAGTATGAGCTCACACAGTCATGGTGGTTCCATGACAGGGTTAATTAGTGACTAATACAGGTACAAGTACTAGGTACAGTATGAGCAGCAGAGCTCACACAGTCAATGGTGGTCCATTACATGGTTAATAGTGACTTATACAGGTCCTGTAAGTACTAGGTACAGTATGAGCAGCAGAGCTCACACAGTCAATGGTGGTCCATTACATGGTTAATAGTGACTTATACAGGTCCTGTAAGTACTAGGTACAGTATGAGCAGCAGAGCTCACACAGTCAATGGTGGTCCATTACATGGTTAATAGTGACTTATACAGGTCCTGTAAGTACTAGGTACAGTATGAGCAGCAGAGCTCACACAGTCAATGGTGGTCCATTACATGGTTAATAGTGACTAATACAGGTCCTGTAAGTACTAGGTACAGTATGAGCAGCAGAGCTTAGATCGTCAGTGCTGGCCTCAATCAATGGTTACTAGAGACCAATGCAGGTCTTGTAACTAGCAGGTATCATCACTTGGCTTATGGTGGACTCATTACAGTGTTAGTAGGGACTGATATAAGTCTAATAAGTACTAGATATCATCACCAGATTTAATATAGTCCATGACTGGCTCATTACATGGTAGATAGTGAGAATTGTAGGTCTTGTAATAGTAGTAGATATCATAACCAGAGTTCAGATAGTCAATGGTGGCATCCTACATGGTTAGTAGGTCTTGCAAGCTCTCGGTATAATAACCAAGGCTCATAATGGTCTCATAACATGGTTATTATGTAGAGGTTATATAGACTAGATATCACGACCAGAGCTCAAATAGTCAATGGTTATGGCTCCTCTAAACTCTTGGTATTATAACCAAGGCTCCGATGGTCAATAATGGTCTCACAACATGGTCATTAGTGACTTATGTAGAGGGTTTAAAGACTGGATATCAAAACCAGAGCTCAGATGGTCAATGGTGGCTTTATAGAGGGTTAGTAGGTCTTGCAACTACCAAGTGTCATCACCAGAGCTAATGGTGGACTCATTACATGGTGCGCAGTGACTAGTGTAGGTCTCGTAAGTACTAGATATCATCACCAGATCTCAGATCATCAATGGTCACTTCTTACATGGTCAGTAGGTCTTATGTAGAGCGTCTAAAGACTAGTTATCATATCCGGAGCTCAGATTGTGTCAGTAGTGGCTTTTTGCATGGCTGGTAGATCTTGTCATCTCAAGGTATGATAACCAAGGCTCCGATAGTCAACGATGGACTTACTAGTTGGCTAGTGACTAATGTAGGGCTTGTAGGCATCACCCAAAGTGCTCAAATAGTTAACGTTGGCCCATTACAGGATGAGGGATGACTAATGCGAGTCTTGTAAGTACTAGGTACAATAACCACTGCAGAAATAGCCAATGGAGGCTCATTAGATACCTGGTAGGGACTAGTGTAGGGCTTGTAATGGCCACATATCCTCCATGTTCAGACGGTCCATGGTGAGCTGTTTACACATTGAGTAGGAACTTACTGTATGTAAGTCTTGTAAGTAGTACTTACCACTAGTCTTTATATAGTCAATGGTGACTCATTACTGGTTCTGTAAGTTATAGGTATCATCACCACGGCTCAATAGGTCTGTGTTGGGTTCATTACATTGTAGGTAATGACTGATATATTGTAGAGCTTGTAAGTACCAGTTATCCTCACCAGTCCTCACCAGTGCTCATATACTCAATGGTGGGAGCTTTATAGGGTAAGTAGTGATTTATCTAGGTCTTGTATGTGCCAGATATGACAACCGGAGCTCAGGTAGTCAATGGCCGACCCATTGTATGGTGAGCATTGACCTACGTAGAGCTTGTAAGTACCAGGTATCCTCACCAATGCTCATAGTATCAATGGTGGGCTCCTTATAGGGTAAGTAGGGATCTATGTAGGTCTTGTATGTGCCAGGTATGACAGCCAGAGCTCAGATGGCCGACCCATTGTATGGATAGCATTGACCTACGTAGAGCTTGTAAGGAGCTTGTAAGTACCAGGTATCCTCACCAATGCTCATATACTCAATGGTTGGCTCTTTATAGGGTAAGTAGTGATTTATCTAGGTCTTGTATGTGCCAGGTATGACAATCAGAGCTCAGGTAGTCAATGGTGGGCCCATTCTATGGTGAGCATTGACCTACGTAGAGCTTGTAAGTACCAGGTATCCTCACCAATGCTCAGATACTCAATGGTTGGCTCTTCATAGGGTAAATAGTGGTTTATCTAGGTCTTGTATGTGCCAGGTATGAAAACCAGAGCTCAGATAGTCAATGGTCGACCAATTGTATGGTTAACATTGACCTATGTAGAGCTTGTAAGTACCAGGTATCCTCACCAATGCTCATATTATCAATGGTGGGAGCTTTATAGGGTAAGTTGTGATCTATGTAGGTCTTGTATGTGCCAGGTATGACAACCAGAGCTCAGATAGCCCCTTGCATGGTTAGCATTGACCTACGTTGAACTTGTAAGTACCAGGTATCCTCCCCGTTGCTCAGACAGTCCACAGTAAGCTCTTTGCAGGGTGAGTAGTGACCTTTTGTAGGTCTTGTAAGTACTAAGTCTCATCCACAGTGGCTAATATAGTTCTTCTAAGTACTAAGGGTCCTCCCCGGTTCTCAGTCATTGATGAGCCCATTACATGGTCCGTAGAGAGGAGAACTGGAGTTTGGCAATGAAAGAGTTCATTGAAAGCCCTAAATGAATTAATGGTGAGCTCCTTCAATGAGAAGCCTCCAGCAGCCTCTCAGTCTCTGCTTTGTCAAAGCCTCGGCCCCTTCCTGCTCAGGACTTTGTGTAGTAAGATGAAGGACATTATTATACTCTTCTCCTCCAGCTTCCCATCTCTCTGCTTTTGGCTGGGAGGCAAGAACATCCAAGAAAACACACAAGTCTTACATGAATGCAGCCTCCCCGGGCCCCATGCATGGTCTCTGGGGGGGGGGGGGGGGGCCCGGCTGGTGCAGGAGGTGATGGAGCTGCGGATACTGTATCATGGCCATTTCATTAAGTTAAGCAGCGTTTCAGTGTGTCAGCAGCAGGATGGATGTGGAATGGCCTCTCCAGGCGCGCAGCACCGGCTCCTATCAGCAGCTCCTTCTGTGTAGTGTATGGCTGATGATTATTCACCTAGGAAACTGCAGCCTCCACTCACACACAAGGAGCAGATAGTAAGCTCTGCAGTCCAGCCTGTGCCCACCCTGGATGGAGGCTGTGATGGGGAACCTCAGGGCTGGCAGCGCTCCTGCACGGATATTTCCAGATGCTATGGAGACACATGGCACCAGCAACCCGTCTCCAAGGCTCATCCTACACACAGCAACCGGGGAGATCTATGGGAATCCTAGGAAAAGACATAAAGAGGAGTCTATGCTCCAAACCAGAGCTGTACATCTATCTATCTATCTCATATCTATCTATCTCATATCTATCTATCTATCTATCTATCTATCTATCTATTTATCTCCTATCTATCTATCTATCTATCTATCTATCTACCTATCTATCTATCACATAACAACCTGTATATAACATTTACTTCCTCACACATTTCGTTGATCGGTGTTGGGGGCCGATCCTCTTAGACTCACGGATATTTCTGTTTCCATGGTAAAACATACTTCTCCAGAAATTATTGTGGCTGGTCCCAACACGACAGTAAACGTCGATTCTCTCTCTGGAGTGGCGCGGGCCCGGCAGGCATATTGATTTTGTCAAAAAATACAAAGTCTGGAACACCTCATTAAAAAATCTACTTTGTAATTTGTGAAGAATTGTGAGACCGTCCTGGAATATAAAAATGGAGAAAATTGATGGGAAAGATTCTCTAAATTGTTCAGTAAATGCATTACTGGAGCTTCTATCCACGCTGTCCAAATCTGGAGCGTGACTGGCATGAAGAATGTGAGGGAACATACAGAACCAGGGGGCACTGCCAGGAATCCGGGCCACACAGCTGCCAGGGGCCCAGGAGGTCCAGGGGGCCCGAATATCTATGAGCCTCAAATTTACACTGTGCAACATCTCCTCCACCAGGGTCATGTCATGTGTAATGGTAGTAATTACCTGTATCACGAGGTGGCAGCATATAATAGATAGTTATGAGATAGATAGATAGATAGATAGATAGATAGGAGATAGATAGATAGATAGATAGGAGATAGATAGATAGATAGATAGATAGATAGATAGATAGATAGATAGAAGATAGATAGGAGATAGATAGATAGATAGATAGTTATGAGATAGATAGATAGATAGATAGATAGATAGATAGATAGGAGATAGATAGATAGATAGATACGTACAGAAAGTCCAAGCAGCACATTCAAAAAGGTCTTGTTGGTGGGTGCAAGCTTCTAGGGATTGGGCCTTGAATCCTTTAGCGATATATATAGAAGCGACGTTTCGGCTACAGGTAGCCTTCCTCAAGCCATTTAACAAGTGTGAATGGTGGACATATATACTATAGTGAGAGGTCACATGACCTCATAAGTGCCGCCCATCATATTATCATATTTGTGTTACAATAGTCAAAAACAATTCAATCTCATAATGCATAGATACAATTTATATTTAAAATTGGGTAAGTACATATAGTGAGTGAAAATACAATCATAGTAAATTTATATACAAAGTAAAGTGCATATGCCATATACTGATATACGGCAGATCCCCCACAATAAAAGTGATAAAGTGCCAAGTGCATCAAGTGTATCCTCCTACTGTGTGTGGTTGATGCGTCCCCGGTTGAGCTGCGGACTCCGATCTGAAGCATCTTAAAAACTTGATCATGAAAAAGAAAGAAAAAGGCTGTCTGGAACGCACCAGTGGAACGCACGCCATAGCGGCCGCAGTGCGCATGCGCCGTGGTTGTTGTGGAACTAGACGAGCGTCATAGGAACCACTCCGCAGCCATGGTAACCTACAAGCAAGACTCAACCATAAGTATGCTTCAAGAACTTCGCAGATGCGATATGTAACTTAATCGAAATGATCATTAAGGATACAGAAGCATAACAGTGCGCTATAATAATGCGCCATAATGCACTATTCTGTGTCCCATATATTATATAAGTGCCTGATTCCTCAGTTATCAAGGGTGCATATAGCAGAGAGTGTGACCGAAGCAGGGGTGGGATGATTAACCCCTCCCGGGGAAACCATCCCCCTAAAGGGTGACAACATAACTGGAAGCTTCCCAATAACGGGTATAATCCAGTGTGTCACCTTAACCCTGATTTATGGTCATGGGTATAATAATAATTCGTAATGGGCACATTTACTAAGGGTCGCTCCCTACACTTTTGTCGGACAGTGCACGTTCTTCATAGCTAAAATGGCTTGCACAGGTATTTAAGAAGTCTATACGCTGCAATTGCGCATGTGACCCTTTGTGGTGCAGCTGCGCTGGCTTCCATACAAATTAGTGGCCGTGCTGTCTAGCTGTCAAGCGTGCACTCCCTATATTAAAGGTGCCACAAATAAGATGAACTGTCGGACCATTGCGGGGAAGCGCCAGATTAAGGATTTCTGGTGGACAGTGTAGTGATGTAAGAACAGAGTGGGTCGGGAGGAGCGTAACGGCATGACGTAGTCACGCTGCACGCCGGATTCTCGCCCGCTCTCTCGATCCCCCTGATGGCCGTGACGGGGGTAATAAGTGAAGGAGCTACTTGGCCGGGGAAGATACTCCGCTCAGCTGACAACCGCTAGCCGGCTGTATGCGGTACCGGCAGCGGCTGACGAAACGGCGGCTGATCCGAACGCTGAGGTGAATGCCGGCGTGTGCGGAGCTGGCTTGCTTTGTTTGGTGAGGAGGCCCTATCTGAGAAGCTAGGAGAAGCGGTGGAGGCATTGAGGCGGGGACGTCCGTTGGTCCGTGGGAACACTACCACGTGTGGAGGATCCTCGGGTTCGGAGCGGGAGCGACGAGACCGGAGGAGGCTTCAGCGAGGATGGTGTGACTGGACTGCTGGGCAATCTTTGTCTTTTTCTACAACTGCTGCTCGCCTACAATGAAGCTGTGGAGCACGAAGTGGCGTATACACAGAGTGGTGAGATGATCTGGCTTATTATTTTCCTATCCAGTGGCTACCACTAATTCAGGTTACTGGATTTTGGATGGGGCTCCTCTTATTTATGTGTTGAAGACTAACTGGCATTCGAAATTAATTATTGAACGTTTTTCTGGGACGCTAACAACTAACTACTAACTAACTTTTCCTTCACCTGGATATTCTGCCTTGTCGCTTAATTACGAGACTGCTATATGGCATTATGTAGCAGTGCTACTAACTACTACCAACTACTAACTGCTCAGGCTTTTGCTCTATGCCTCTAATGTGGCAATGCTATTAATCTACGAAACAGATTGAATAGATTTATAGGTTGTCACCAACCCATACCAACTATTATACGCTGCATTTAATAACTCGTCTACTGCAATACACTGTGCGCTAAAACTCGCTAAAGTGTTTAACGGGCCTGTTATTAAGATATACTGCCTAATACTGGTTAAAGGTCTGACATCTGGTGTAGCGCAATAAGCCCCAACGAGAGAGCTTGATAGGCGGTTTATGTTGTGATTACTTAGGTTGACTACAACTTTTTGTGGCTATTTTAATATTTTGTGGTTATGTCATCTGTATGGGGGAAATCAGTTTGATACTATAGAGATTCATTACATGAGTATTTGGGACTCAAATTCCTGAATCAACGGGTCTCCACAAATAGGAATATCTAATACAGTTTATATATGGTACTGGGGGTATAGGTGGCCCTGTGATTTAGGTTACTTTACCTAACATTAGATCATATACCCTACAATTGTGCGCTGGTTATTCCCCGAAGTCTCCAAGGTAGGGTTTTATAATGGGCCCCAAAAACGCATCAAGAAAATCGCTGGGGTCATCCTCCCCGAAAGAGAAGGGGGGCTCAAATAAAGCTGATAACTCAGCAAAAATAGATAAATTGTGGAAATCCCCACCAGTAAAAACAAGAACACTGGTTAAAAATCAGGGAGCAGAGGGTCAAGACCCCAGAACGCTGAGGTGAATGCCGGCGTGTGCGGAGCTGGCTTGCTTTGTTTGGTGAGGAGGCCCTATCTGAGAAGCTAGGAGAAGCGGTGGAGGCATTGAGGCGGGGACGTCCGTTGGTCCGTGGGAACACTACCACGTGTGGAGGATCCTCGGGTTCGGAGCGGGAGCGACGAGACCGGAGGAGGCTTCAGCGAGGATGGTATGACTGGACTGCTGGGCAATCTTTGTCTTTCTCTACAACTGCTGCTCGCCTACAATGAAGCTGTGGAGCACGAAGTGGCGTATACACAGAGTGGTGAGATGATCTGGCTTATTATTTTCCTATCCAGTGGCTACCACTAATTCAGGTTACTGGATTTTGGATGGGGCTCCTCTTATTTATGTGTTGAAGACTAACTGGCATTCGAAATTAATTATTGAACGTTTTTCTGGGACGCTAACAACTAACTACTAACTAACTTTTCCTTCACCTGGATATTCTGCCTTGTCGCTTAATTACGAGACTGCTATATGGCATTATGTAGCAGTGCTACTAACTACTACCAACTACTAACTGCTCAGGCTTTTGCTCTATGCCTCTAATGTGGCAATGCTATTAATCTACGAAACAGATTGAATAGATTTATAGGTTGTCACCAACCCATACCAACTATTATACGCTGCATTTAATAACTCGTCTTCTGCAATACACTGTGCGCTAAAACTCGCCAAAGTGTTTAACGGGCCTGTTATTAAGATATACTGCCTAATACTGGTTAAAGGTCTGACATCTGGTGTAGCGCAATAAGCCCCAACGAGAGAGCTTGATAGGCGGTTTATGTTGTGATATTTATATTACTTAGGTTGACTACAACTTTTTGTGGCTATTTTTATAATTTGTGGTTATGTCATCTGTATGGGGGAAATCTGTTTGATACTATAGAGATTCATAGGCATATACATGAGTATTTGGGACTCCAATTCCTGAATCAACGGGTCTCCATAAATAGGAATATCTAATACAGTTTGTATATGGTACTGGGGGTATAGGTGGCCCTGTGATTTAGGTTACTTTACCTAACATTAGATCATATACCCTACAATTGTGCGCTGGTTATTCCCCGAAGTCTCCAAGGTAGGGTTTTATAATGGGCCCCAAAAACGCATCAAGAAAATCGCTGGGGTCATCCTCCCCGAAAGAGAAGGGGGGCTCAAATAAAGCTGATAACTCAGCAAAAATAGATAAATTGTGGAAATCCCCTCCAGTAAAAACAAGAACACTAGTTAAAAATCAGGGAGCAGAGGGTCAAGACCCCAAGAATAGGTCTCAGGGTTCGAGATTTGGGGTATTAGAGGGTGAAGAGCAAGGTGAAGAGGAGATAGAGGCTGGTGGGGGAAATGCAATGTTTAAGGAAATATTAGCCTCGATCAAAGTTTGTAGTAATGCAATTGGAGAACTAACAGAACAGGTGGGGGCCCTAAGAGGAGATGTTTCCCTGTTGAGAGAGGATCTTAACAAGGTTAGAGAGAAACAAAAGTTGTCAGAAGAGAAAATATCCAAATTGGAAAAAGAGGTTAATGTTATAAAGAAAAATATGAGCTCCATGGAAAAAGAGAACACCTCTCTTAAAAATAGATTGACAGAGTTAGAGGACAGGTCCAGAAGGGCTAATTTAAGAATGGTAGGGGTCCCGGAGCGATCAGAAGGGGAGAATACGGTTAATTTTGTCAGGGACTGGCTCATTGAGAAAATAGGTAAAGAGAATCTATCACCCAATTTTGATATAGAGCGAGCACATAGGATCTCGACGGGATCGAAAATTCCCGGAAATACTCCACGAACCATTATATGTAAAGTGCTTCTCTCTAGAGATAGGGACACGATACTCAGACGAGCTCGCGATCATAAAGAGCTTACAGTCCATGGGGTCAAAGTTGCGTTGTACCCTGATTTTTCTAGGGACACCTTACAAAAAAGAAAAAGTTTCTCTGAAGTAAAAAGAAGATTAAGAGAAAAAGGTGTTATCTATTCTCTCTTACACCCGGTAAAACTAAAAATTCTATATCAAGATCAGTCCCATTTTTTCAGCACTCCGGAACAAGCTTCTGAGTGGATGGATTCAAAAGGGCTGTGACATAGACAGGAATATGCTTTGATAAGGCCATCACTATGAGGGGGTTGGGGAGCGGGTGGGAACGGGTTAGTGGCTCAAGTAGGTAGAGTTCTACAATTGTAGGACAGGTAGTAGGGAAGGGGGGGGAGGGTAGGGGGGAGGGAGGGTTGCTGGAGATAGAAAGGAGTGGGGTGTTTTTTTTTGTTTTTTTTTCTTTTTTTTCTTTTTTTCTTTTCTTCTCTTCCTCTCTCCTCCTACTTGTGATGAAAAATGGGAACTATTAGGATTATCTCATGGAATATAAGAGGGATGAAGGACCGGTTGAAACGGTGTATCATTTTTGATTATATTAGTAAACAGTTGCCTGCTATTGTTATTCTGTTGGAAACACATCTTAATAAAGATACTACATATTTAATAGAGAGAAGATGGGCAAGCCAAACCTATAGCTCGGTTTTTTCATCCTTTTCCAGGGGAGTTTCAATTTTGATTCATCGGGCTATTGAATTTAAAGTAATTGATTCCCAATGTGACATGGATGGGAGGTACGTTTTCCTCCATGGTATATTGGGAGGTACTAGATGTGTTCTCGCAGGGATTTATATACCTCCCCCCTTTAGATATGCGGTTTTATTGAGTTTATTACGGTTTATGGAGAAAGTGGGAGAATGTCCTGTACTGGCGCTAGGGGATTTTAATTCAGTATTCTCTGACAGGGAAGACAGAATGGGGAAAAATCAGCCTGTAAAATTGATGGTTAGGGATTCCCCCTTTTCTAGATTTTGCCATGAAATAGGGATGCTAGATGTATGGAGGCTGTTATATGGTGAAAAGCCAGCCTATTCTTGTTTTAATCGCTCTCACGACTCTCTGTCTAGAATAGATCTGGCTCTTGTGAATGAAGCCGCATGTGCCTGGATAAGGAAAATGAGATATGATAACCGTCTGATCTCTGATCACTCCCCGATAGTTCTGGAGCTACTTGGATCTATTGTACCACCTTGTCGATTTTGGAACCTCAACCCACATTGGTTATCTTTGATAACGAATGAAGATAAAATTAAGAAAGATATAGGGCATTTTATTGAAGTGAATAAGAATGGTAATAATTTGGCTCTGTTATGGGACTCATTAAAATCCTATTTGAGGGGTATTCTTAATTCGGAGGTGATTTTTCTCCGAAAGCAGTTTGCAAAGGGGGAAAGACTGCTGAAGGAAGAGGTCAGAAAAAGTGAGATGGACTTCCAGGGGAATAGATCACAAAATGCTTTAGATAAGTTTAAACAGGCACAAGAGCAGTATAATAAATTTATTGCTAATAAAGCAATGCAAAAACTTCTTTTTCTGGACCAGACAGCACATTGTGAGAGCGGGTTATCATCTAAAAGACTCCTACAGAAAGTTAAAAAACAACAGGAGGTAAATAGAATACAGACAATCAAGAATAACGCTGGGGAAATAGTATACAGTCAAAGTGAGATTAAGGATGCATTCTTACAGTTCTTTCAAAGTGTGTACACATCTGATTTGGAGGTGTCTAGGGCTAATATAAAGACATACTTAGATAGTATTGATATACCTAAACTTCATGTGAGTAAGAAAGATCAACTCTTCTCCCCAATTACGATTAAAGAGTTAGAACAGACAATTTCCTCCACAAGACGTAATGCCTCACCCGGCTTAGATGGATTACCGTTAGAGATATATGAAAGATTCGGTGCTATACTCCTCCCTCTCTTGGTAGAGGTCTGGAAGAACGCACAGGTTGTGGGACGACTCCCCGAGTCTTGGTATGAGGCAGGTATTGCACTGATTGGGAAAAAGAATAAAGATCTGGCTGAAAGAGAATCCTATCGCCCAATCTCGCTCTTGAATGTAGATGCAAAATTAATGGCCAAATTGCTGTCTAACAGATTGAAAATGGTGGTACCATCTTTAGTACATCAAGATCAGTGTGGCTTCGTGGGAGGGCGCCACATTGGAACTAATATTAGGCGGCTCTTTATGAGCTTGCAGATGGGACAGGGGGTGTCCCGCACCATCCTGTCGCTGGACGCTTCGAAGGCCTTCGACAGGGTGGAGTGGGACTTCCTCTGGGAAGTGTTGGATAGATTTGGGTTGGGAGATGGATTCGTGGAGTGGATTAAACTTTTTTATGTTGACCCCAGAGCCTGTATTAAGATAAATAGGGATTTTTCTTCCTTTTTTGCTTTAACAAGGGGCACTAGACAGGGGTGTCCCTTGTCCCCTCTCCTATTTGCCATGTTCATCGAACCTCTGGCAATTAAGATTAGGGCTAGTAGAGGGATTGGTGGGGCAGGGGTTGGAGGCCCAGACGATAAGATTATGCTCTATGCCGACGATATTCTCCTTTGTCTAAAAGATTCAGGAGAGTCAGTTCCGGCTGCACTGAGAGTGATCAATGAGTTCGGTAGGTTCTCCGGTTTTGAGATAAATGTTCAAAAATCAATACTGATGCCCCTAGATGATGACTCACTGGTTAATCTAGGACAAGTAGATCTGAAAGTCTCCTCAACCATGGAGTATTTGGGTTTAAAGATCGGTACTAGGGTGGGCGATTACATAGCACTGAATCTGGTTCCGCTATTGACCAAGCTGAAATGCAAGGTAAATACTTGGAGCTCCCTGCCTCTGAATAGAGCAGAGAGGGTTACCTTAATGAAGAGTATTCTATTACCACAATTACTATATGTGTTGTGTAACTGTCCATGCTGGATTGATAAGAAATGGTATGCCTTTATTCGAGCTATCATCAATAAATTATTATGGGGGAGGAAAAAAGTACGTATCAAACAAGAATATTTGATGAGGGATAAGTGTAAAGGAGGTCTCTCTCTCCCGTCTTTTTATCATTATTTTTTAGCCGCTCAGATTCAGTTCCTAATCGAAAATAAGCATAGCACGTTGTTTGAGATACTTTCTGATAGGGTGGGGAGGAGATTTAAATCTATTTTTGCGTTGCTTGAGTCAGGTCAACTAAAGACTCTCAAGAGGAAAGAACTTCCAATAGCAGTATTGTTGATAAATACATGGAAAGAGGCGAAGGGGATTTTAGGGATTCAAGGGGGTTTTAATTTTACACCTTTATGGGGTAATCTGAATATTCCAGAGTTCTATAAAATGGAAGAAGTGGCATTCTGGGAAAAAAGGAATATTACCTGTCTGGAGCACTTGGGATGGAATGGGGAATTACCTCCCTTCCAATATTGGGTGGATAAGGGTATTCTTAAAAAAGGGGAGTTATTTAGATACTGGCAGTTTGCTCACGCATACAGAAGTGAAAATCAAGATGTATTTAAGGTAGAGGGAAGTAGTAAGTTCACATCACTGATAGAGTTAGGAGTAATGCCAAAAAATTTAGCTAGGATATATCGTTTTTTTCGGAATAATACGGATATGGTAATGGGGCATATTAGTCAATCTAAATGGTCCAATCAGATTGGTATCATTAACGAAACACAATGGGGGGAGATTTATAAGAATGTGGTTAGGTGCACGATTAATCTAAATCATAGATGTACACAATTAAATATATTATATAGGACACTTTTTTCTCCACAACTTATGTTTAAGACTGGGTTAAAGGATAATTCAAATTGTATGAGATGTAAGACAAACAATGCTGATGTTCTCCATGTTTTATGGGAGTGCCCGAGGATTGGGAATTTTTGGAATGAAATCTTTGAGTGTGTTGAGGCTCAGGCAGGTTGCTCCTTACCACGCATAGTTACTCTTGGTATCCTGGGCTTAATCCCAACTGATATAGGTTCGAGACGTAAAAGAGACCTGGTATTAAAAGTGTTATTTTTGGCAAGACTGGTTCTGATTAAACATTGGAAAGAAAAAATGTGTTGCGAAAATTACACTTACGTTCACCAGGAATAGGCCGGTGAATTTCAGGACATTCCAGCGCGCCTCCGGGGAACTTCAGCGCAGCAGCGCCACCTGGTGGACGGCGGAGGAACTGCCTTAGTGAATCCCAGCCGGACCCGAATCCACCGCAGAGAACGCGCCGCTGGATCGCGAACGGACCGGGTAAGTAAATCTGCCCCAGTGTTGTGAAAATGATAGATTTTTTTTAGGTTTTCTTTTTTTTACATAATGTTTGATCATAATTTTTTTTGTTGAATTTTTTGGAAAGTTGGTAGAACCTTTTTGTGACAGAATCCAAGGTCAAGTGCAGGTGATGGCTTTGGGCTCTACTAACCTCTACTAGAAGAAGACGTCATGAATAAGCTGAGATGAGTGGACCCCTTGTTTCCGGATGAGCAGACCCAATTGGCCACCGATCCTGGAGTATGTCCGGGTCAGGCTGGATGGTCCACTCATCTCTAGTCATGAGAGTTTCACTAACAGAGTTTGGAACTGGGTTTTTTTAACAATCCATCTACAGGTCAAACCAAGGAGTCTTCAAGGTTGTCTGGGATTGATATTTCATGGTCTCTCTGCAATATAGAGTCACAATTATTGATGTGTGCATCTGCTCTGGTCCTGCCAAAAGTTGGAAAGCTCGTGAACCTGAATGTTCAGCCCCAAAAGTAACACCAGCTGCCATTTCCTTAGGAACGTCACTCCATATGTCATCATCAGTGGGCCACCGATTGCGGATGTTACCGGAACCCGAGTCTGGATTAGGCTATGTGTACTTGAACTTACAATGTTTTCCATGGACTCATATCCGGCCTTGGGTCCACCCATCCATAGTCATAGTAGAACTTCCCATATCATCATAACCTGCATCCAGCAGTTGCCACCCAGACGTTTTGGGTTGTACATGGACTATGAGACCTTAATTAAGCCAAGTTAGGACATTCTGAGTCGTCTATGCCCCCACAAGTTAATGGAATACAGATTACGTTTTTCTCCCCATTGTTAGTTCTCCCAGAACATTGAAAAACATCACTGTTCAAGATAACAAATTGGTGGTGGCTTGTGGCCCTAAATCTTCATGCCATGTTCCCTTTAATGGGTCGGAGATTGACTCATGTGGTATCAAGAGTAGACAGTTCTTTTCCATTTAGATAGTAGATTTTCTAAGATTTTTCCAAGGTCTGTAAGACTCCCTACTGAAGCTCTATCTCTTCGAGGAGGACCTTTACCTTCTCAAGAACAGAGGGAAGAAGCTTAGATCTTTGGTTGAAGATTGGTGTCTCCTTTGTATAGTCTTCCCTCCATATTAACCCTGTACATAGGAGCCCTTCTCACCGAGCCACATCCCGCACCGCCGACTCCAATATCAAAGCAGATCTTGCACGAAAAGGATCTACATCTCCAACCTTCGATGTGTCCCCCCCCCCATCCACTCCTGCCGGTGGCCTGCTGATCCCGAGGAGATGGATTAGCTTACCAGACCTTTGAAAAGCCATCAGCGCACAACAGCGAGCCACAGCTTAAATCTATCTGGCCATTTGTTTCAAGGTGCATGCAAAGATAAATTCCCCCGGAGCAGGAGTCAAGGATGTTGTATGGATTTGCCTGATGGCTCGTGAATACCAAGCCCATTCCGAGCTTCTCTCCAGTTCCGAGGAAATAGAAATCATTTATTTCCACGTCTGGAGCCGAATTTACAGGTGCAATGAACCACCTCCCGCCACAGCTTTTCCTGTGCTTGATTTCAGAGATGATGAACAATCTCGGCCACCGCGCTCTAATGTTCCCGGTCACATCATATAGCAATCCACCCGTATACTGTAATCATCTCGTACATATGACACAATATACGCCGAGCTCCGTAACCGGCTTAAAGACGCTCAATAAAATCTCAGCGAACAATCTAATTCTTACTACATAAAAGTTACTATTAATATTTTATTGGCCGTCCTCTATCTTAAGCCCGGACTCGTCATGCAGAAGCGTCATTAACCACCGCACAGGACTGAGACCTTTATGGAAAGAAGCTATTAGTTGGTGCCATATTGGTTTGAGAAGGAACCTGTCAGCAGGTGTGACCATTCCGACGGCATCTTCTCTTGGAACCTTCAAAATGAGAAATCTGCATTAGTCTATGACAGTGATGGCGACCCTTTTAGCGACCGAGTGCCCAAACTGCAACCCAAACCCCCCTTATTTATCGCGAGGTGCCAACCAAAAATTAAAGCAGTACGTTTTTGCTCCCTGTCCTTCAGCAACTTTCGATTGGCCTCCTAAGGACAGTAACACAATACAAAGATGGAAAAGTTGCATCATTTTAGCTTCTTTCCAGTGCCCCTAAGTACACAGAGAATCGTGGGGCCAGCAGGAGTTCCTCCAAAGATAATTCGGCCCCCGTCTACTCATTTTCCCTCTTCCTACAGTTCTGAGTAGAGAAGAAAATATCAAAATATGTCTGAAAGCCGCATCTTTTAAGTGGCTTGCAACTGCAGGAAGATTCTTTGAGTCCTGTCTGGTGTGCTGGGGTGATGGCCCAAGTGCCCACAGAAAGAGCTCTGAGTGCCACCTCTGGCGCCCGTGCCATAGGTTCGCCACCACTGGTCTATGATATTTTATGGACACATAGATAATCCAACCAAAGAGTAAGCCAATCCCATCTGAGATCCCATCGGCTTCCATCCCAAGAACTATAACATTAAGTCCTGACTCTTAAGTATTCGCTACACATGAGCTGGAGAACCCCAGAAGACTTTGTCCCTAGAAACCAGTTGAGAAATGTATATTTAGTAGACTAATGTTTTAAAGTTGTTCTGGGAGGTTGGAACATTGTTGACCATGTGGTGGTGTGCCGTATGGTCATCTTCTGGTTGGGAAAGGTTGTGCTGAAGTCACAGAAGATTCTTTAGCTTCCTATCTATTGGACTTTCTTCAGATGGCTGTGCAATAGACATATGTGTACCCTATAAATCTGGTAAATCTCTCACCCGATGAGTTAATAGTGATACAATGAAGGCTCTGATGAACCAAAGAACATTGACCATGAACCATGATCCCAATGGCTTCCACCCTACATATCTTTTCGACTTTTTAAGCACATCTGTGAGTCAGGATTAATACCAGTCAAATCTTTTTGGGAACCCCCTACAATCCAAATCTGCATGTTTTATGGCCACATAGTAAGGTAATCCCACCAAAGAGTAAACCAATCCAATGAGACCCCCATCCAGACTTCAATCCCAAGTACTATAATATTAAAGGAAACCTACCACTGCTCGCCGGCCGGCTGTGCGAGAGTTAGTATCTGCGCATGCGCGATAGGTGCCGAGAGCTTGGTGACGTCACGGCTCTCGGCACCCGAAGGAGGACGGCTACAATGAAGGAGGCGGGAAAAATTGAAGATCGGAAGCCATCTCCCTTCCGAAGATGACATAGGGTAGCACCAATGGGCTATTTACATATGTAAGTAAGTTAGCTAAACTAACGATCGCCGTGCCTAACTAAAGTATGTGCCGGCATCAGTATTAAATAGCCTACCGGGTGGTCTGCTCGCAGGTAGGTTTCCTTTAAGGTCTCTCAACCCAGGAGCTGGAGAACCCCAGAAGACTCCTCCCCAAGAAACTACTTGAGAAATGTATATTTAGCAGACTAATGTTTTAAGAGGTGGGTTGGGAGGTTTGGGTCTTTGTTGACCATGTGGTGGTGTGCTGTGTGGTCATCTTCTGGTTGGGGAAGGTTCGGCTGAGGTCACAAAAGATTCTATAAGTTCCTGTCTTTTTGATTTTCTTCAGATAGCTGTGCAATAGACACAGGTATAATCAGAACCCTAGAAATCTGGCAAATCTGTCTCATCCAATGAGTTAGTAGTAATTCGGTGAAGGTGCTGATGAACCAAAGAACATTGAACTTGTTCCCATCGGCTTTTGCCCAACATATCTCCTGGACCTTCTACGCACATCTGTGAATTAGAATTCCTACCAGTCATATCTTCTCTTGGAACCTCCAACCCCACAATTCCAAATCTGCATTAGCCTTCGATGTTTTATGGACACATAGTAATAATTAACCATTTGTATATTATAATGAACCTGAAACAGATTGATTCACATCGGAGATCCCACCGCTTCCACCACGCATAGTGTATTTTTCACTCCTTCCTTCGCCATTGACCCTTGAGCCGGAGGACACCGGGAGACGCCTTGTGGAGAGATGTATTAATAATACCACACTAATAGTGGTTGGGGCTGCGGGCCAGGAGGTCCTAGGGGAGATCCGTTGGTGAGAATGGATGAGAACAATATCCTAGATTGTTTTTCTTCTCATTTCATAGTAGTTGGCATGAGATCCTTCTATGGGCGCGCTCTCAGTGGGAGCGATATACTGAATTTCATTTGCCCTAGTTGCAGACGGAAATCTCTTCTACCAAATCAAGATTTTCCATCAGCGCCGAGATAGACTAATTTCATTCCACAGAAGGATGTAACACATTTATAGAGGTACACTGCTGGATGTTGTGATGGAGCACTGAATATTGATACAGATGAAACCTGTTTCACATCTTTGCTAAATTAAATTATCGTCGCGGCCTCTTCCAGGAGTCGGTGATCGGAACTCTCCGGTGCGCTAACAATTCCTGCCTCCCGCTACAAATCAGAGGTAATGCGCCGCTACAGTCAGTAATCTGCTGCTGATGAAGATATTTGGGTTATGCGCTATGGATAGGGGGAAGGGGAGGAGAAGCGATATGAAACTAACTGGGGGAACATCCAAATGCTATGGATTAGAATCAAATCAAGACTTTGACAATGTGGCATGTTTGGGGTTCACCGAGTTCGTCCAAACCCGATCCTAAAGTTTGGTTCAGGTATCCAATCCTGAATGCTTACTCCCCAATGGTAACGACCAGACTATCATTGTCCTTAGGGTCACTTGGTCGGCGACATCACCTGTGGGAGGGTCGATCTAGGAATAGGAGGCATTTTCTTTTCCCGATGGCATTGAAGAGTGAACCCCCATAAACCCAAACTTCTTGCTAATAAACCTTGAGGATTTCGGGCCTATTCATCTCTAGTTTGGTCACCAAGACAGAAAGTCAAGTATAGATATAATGGGGCAGATTTACTTACCTGGTCATTCCCGCGATCCAACGGCGCGTTCTGTTTGGAGGATTCAGGTCTTCCGGAGATTCACTGAGGGCTAATCCTCCGACGTCCACCAGTGTCGCTGCTGCGCTGAAGTTCACATCGGAATGCACTGAACTTCATTTAAGCCAGCCAGGTGCAGGTAAGTGCGTGTGAACAACACTTTTTTTTTTTCAAATGCGGCGGTTTTTCCGAATCCGGTCGGGTTTTCGTTTGTTCGAGCGGACCCACGCCCCCAATTTCCGTCGTGTGGCACCCAGCGCCGAGGCACACAATCCGATCGCGTGTGCGCCAAAAACCCGGTGCAATTCAGGGAAAATTGGCGGCAAAACGGAAAATTTGGGTAAACCGCATTAAAACACGCGATTCGGCCCCCTTAGTAAATGACCCCCATTGTAGTGTTTTACTTTTGGGTAATTTCATGTTAAAGATTGGAATACACAGAGGGGGAGTTTGTATTTCTGGAGCCCCAACTAAACGGAATGTCTGAGGACCCCTAATTTATAGCTGAACCCCCCGATGGGCAGGTAATAAGTGTTAACTCGCTTCCCCTCTACCATAATTTAAACTTATTGGATTCGAGGATGTCATTGTGTGGGGTTCCCCCAATTTCTAGGCGGCATTATGGGTAAATATGCCCCTGGCTACAACTGGCCATGTTGGTAACTGATCTTGAGTGTGTATTTGTCAGAAGACCCTCCGTCATTGGTCTCTACTAGAGAAGCCGTTGACTCTTCTAGGAGAATGGGCTCTAAGTCACTTGGACAGTGGAAGGGACATGTCTGTGACCACTTCCTCATAGATAACTTCCTTTTAGAGCGTGCCCGGTGTTAGGTATCCAGCAGGAGAGAGGTGAATAAAGCATGCAGGTACCTGAAGAAGAATGGAGGGCGGCTACAATTTGGACACATGGGGGTCATTTATTTACCCGGTCCTGTCGCGATCCAGCGGCACGTTCTCCGACAGGATTCGGGTCTCCCGGCAATTCACTAATGAGTCTTGCGCCCGATGTCCCACCAGGTGTCGCTGCTGCAGTCGCCGAGGTCGCTGAGTTCGCCAGTTCACCACCTATTCTCTGGTGCATGGTGAGCAATTGATTTTAGGCGACACAATTCGTTTTTAAATTCCATGTTTTTTCCGAATCCCATGGGTTTTTCCGACGGCCACGCTCCCCCCCCCGGCGAATTCGAGCTCAAAACATAAAAATTCGAGAACCCAACGAAAGTGCGCCCCCGGACGCCTTAGTAAATGAGCCCCATTTTGTAGGTCATATCTACTGTTTGGGGTGGAGGGTTCCGCGGTTGTACAAAAATTAACCTATGATAACATCTTTAATCTCCCAACTCTCCCTCAGTGCTTCGCTTCATTGGCCATTATCCTTATTGATCTCTGCATCATCTACACGGAACCCGCTATAGCCAATCACGCCCTTGTTGAGGGTATAATCATGATCCTCTTTACAGGAAGGACCAATGAGTATAGCAATGTAAGCAGGGATAACAACTACTCCAGGGGGTCCTCCTCCTTTAACCACCCTAATAATGTAAACCCGGTAACAAGGTGCCTCTATCCCTGCAGCACCCCCGGAGGAGAATGAAGCATTACATGAATCCATTCAAGTCATGTTCCATTATGTAACTATGTCACCCTGGACAACCCCTTTAAGTAACTTGAGAGCCAATTACTGTAAAGTCAATTGACGGCACATCTTTGTTATGTTATAATTCTACTAGTGATTGTGTTTTACAGAACAAAAGTGTAAAATTGAAAACCTCCATTAATGTGAGAGAAGTAAATGGTCCAATAGCCGCTACGTAGTCCGTTTAACGATTGAGCAGGTTGTTTGGCTTCCCCTGCGTTGGTGTGAGTCTGCAGCTATACCTAATGATGGAATGAATTTATACTTGGTGTTTGGGGGCAGGCAAAGCTCCCCTTCGAGGACTGGATCAGTAACAGCTCAGCAGCATGAAATTGTCCACAAGAGCCAATCTCTCCCTCTCCTGAGTGTCGCGGACCTGTTACTTACAGAGGGAGAAACGAGATCCACTCATTGCGGCAGAATCTGTTTCACCCCGATCACTGGCCCGCTCGTAATATGTCTCTCTCATATACAGTGTCTGTGGATCCTGCTGGCGCTGAGAGGTTAAACCTAAAGTTACTTCCTCTATTTCTTCCTCTCTCTTCCTTTCTCTTAGGTCACTTCCTCTCCCCACCATACCCTTCCTCTCTCTTCTTCTCTCTCTTTCTTTTTGTTTTAGACTTTCTCTATTGCCTTTTCTTCATTCTATTGTAACATTTAATTATTCCCCACTCGTCAAATGTTTTACTCCCCGTTTCGCTGCTTTATTTCTTTATAGTTTTCTCTCTCGCTCCTTGCTCCTTATTTTTTTTTTCCTTTTTTCATTCCCTTGTCTTATGGGTTTCCTCCCTCACTGGCCTGATTTTGTCACGTTCCCAAACCTTTCGCTTAATGATGCATTCCCTCTCTCCTGCCCCCTTTCTATCATTCTTAGTTCCTTCCTTTCATCATCTATCTTCTGTCCTTTCCTTGCTTCCATCCTATCTTCTGTCCTTGCCTTCCTGTCTCCTTCCTATCTTCTGTCTTCCTTCCTCCGTCTTCCTTCCATCTTCTCGTCGCTTCCTCTCCTGTCTTCCTTCCTATCCCTCTGTCCTTCCTCCTGTCTTTCCTTCCAATTTTGTTCCTCCTTTCCTTACTTCCATCTTCTGTCTCTTTCTTCTGTCCTTCCTTTCCTCCTACGCTTCCTTCTCCTGCTGCCTTCCTTCTTGCCTTCTTTCCTATCTTATGACCTTCCTTCCTTCCTTCATGCCTTCCTTCCTATCTTATGACCTTCCTGGTCGCCTGCCTTCCCTTCTTCCTTCGGGCCTTCCTTCCATCTTATGCCTTCCTTCTGCTCCTCTTTGTCCTTCTTCCTCTGCCTCTATCTTATGACCTTCTTCCTTCCGGCTTCCTATCTTGACCCTTCTTTCCTATCCATCTGTCCTTTCGTCCTACTCTGTCTAACAAAACAAATAACTCTATCTTCCTGTCCTGCCATTCTCTACTTCTCCTCTTCTTCTATCCTGTCCTTCCTTCCTGTCCTTCCTTCCTAATCTGTCTGTCTTTCCTTCCCGCCTTTCCTTGCCTATCTTCATGCCTCCATTCTGTCTTATCTTCTGTCCTTCCTTCCTTCCTGCCTTCCTTACTAACTAGTGACCTTCCTTCCTTTCTATTTTCTGTTTCTTTCCTCCTGTCTTCCTTTCTATTTTCTTGTCGCATTTCTGCTCCTTCTATCTTCTGTCCTTCCTTCCTATCTTCTGTCCTTCCTTCCATCCTATCTTCTGTCCTTCCTTCCTTCCTATCTTCTGCCCTCCTCTTTTTTGTCTTTTTTTTCTTCTTTTCTTTTCTTGTCCTTCTGTCGCTTCCTTTTCCTCCTACCTTCGCTTCCTATCTCACAGTCCTTTCTTTCGTCCTCTACTTCTCTCTCTTCAATCCCTTCTTTGCTTCCCTTCCTGCCGTCCTTCATACTTTCCATATACCCTTTTTCCTTTCCTTGCGGTCTCGCCTCCCATCTTTTTTCAAACCCTTTCTTTTTTTCCTTCCTTCACTCCTTTTTTCCTTTCTTCTCTCCTTCTTCAAACCCTTCCTTTCTCTCTTTCATCTTGTCTGGCTAAAATTCCATTACTGAGTGATGCTCTCTCCCTCGCATTATTTTCTATTCTATTCTTTCCTTTCTCAATTTTTTTCCCATTCACTTGCTACTTGCTTCCCTGACCCTTATTGGTTTTTTTTCGCATTCTCTCCGTTCTTCCTCCTATGACTCCACTATTTTCCTTCCTGATAGATCTCATTTCGGAGTTACTTCTTTCCTTCGCGTTCCTTTCCTCTCTCCACACAGTATTCCTCCTCTTCTCGCTCTTGTCTCGTCTCTTCCTTTTAGCATTCTTTTCGGCACTGATTCTGGTCCTCCCTCACTTCCTCTTCCTCGTCTGAAGTCGCACTAGGTTTCAAGCTGTCACTGAAAGAAGTTTTGGAGTCGGAACAGTGGACGGGGATGAATTTTGCCTCGCAGCAGTTTGCTTCCAGATGGGGGTTCATGGGATCTGGCCTTTCCAGTGTCATTAGGCCCCTGGGTGGTGCAGAGCCTCGTGGGGCTCCTTTGCATTGAACTCACATGCACATAACAATTCCAGCACTAACATGTCTTCCATGTTCCTAAATATTCCCTAGTTTATCATCTCATGTTTTATTATAATATAACCCAACCCATGGGATTCCAATGTACAGCCCTATGTTGCCCCGCCCCCCCCCCCCCCCCTCCCAGCCCGCCCCCAGACCCTGGCCCCCGGCACTTTGCCCATGTACTGCCCATTGCTGTCGTCCCGCCCCAACCTCATTGACACCAAAGAAATAACCTATAAATATCTGTGAATTCAGGAGGTCTTTGCGGGTGTAGGGGAGACTTTTCTCCCAAACGTGGATTTTCCGCCGCCTCTCGACATGTTTCTAGAATCTGAGTCATTAAGAAACCACATTTTTCCAGATGTGAGCGAAGGTAAATGATGATGTCTTTCTTTCTGCTTCGTCCCAGGCTACAGGCCTGGGCTCCCCAGAAGAATCTCATCAAAGCCGGCTGTGCCCAAAATCTATAGATGTATTTGGCCCAGGAATTATGTGTAGCTCATGGAGAATCCTACAGAAAATCCATGGTCGCTCCCCTCCTCCTTTCAACTCTCGAGTCCCTCAGGTGACAAATTCCTCCTCGTCAGTCTCCTCCTCCGTCATCAGAGGCTCCAAGGAGACCGAGAGTTTTCAAGGACTAACAGCATTTCGTATACTTCCATTGGAGATATTGGGTGTTTGATGGCAGCGTGCGTCCTCCACTGATGGATACACACGACATTCCGGAATGGTTAATGGGTTTTTGTTTTAAACTTCAGCCCCGCACGTGTTGGCCTCCCGTTCCCGCCCGACCTTTTATGGAGAGCAGATTACATGCAGTTCTCAAGATTCACAAGGAAAAGTTTGATATTCAGAATTTTTAAGGGTTTTAAGAAGTAATGGAATATTTTACCTAAAAACCCGAAGGCCAAAATCGTTACAAGCTAATAACAGAAGGTCGCTATAAGATCCTCAATCTCCTCATGTGTTCTCCTCTTTGTGAAAGATGTGTAATATGCCAGCCTATTAGGGGGTATTATTAGTGTACTGTAACTCTATGTACCATCTTCTCCCCTCGATATATCAGGGAGACCTGACTGGCATTTGCTCTATAACCTTCTCCAAACAGGATGTGCTAACCTTGGTCAGCAGATTAAACAGGGCATCGTTGCCCCTCCACAGCACAAGCACTCCCTGCCACCTCCCATCCAGCACTGGCCCCTCCCTGGCCTCAGCACTTCCCCCTCTCCCTCATCCAGCACGGCCCCTCCCGGCAGCCGGCAGAAGCTGCCCCCTCACCCATCGCAGCACTGCCCCCTCCCCAGCCAGCACTGCTGCGTCGCTCCCCAGCCCCGCACTGCCCCCTCCCCATCCCGCACTGCCCCCCCTTCCCCGTTGGCACGACCAGCACGTGCCTCCCGTCCCTCAGCCACACCCTATGCCACCCTTCCCTCAGCCCCTCCTCTGCTGTCCCCGGTCGCCCGCTCTCGCCAGTGCACTTAGGCCCCCATGGTGAAAAGTCCCCGTACGCAGCCCCTGCCCCCGGAGTCCCTCCTCCCAGCACTGCCCCACCCCACCCATCACTGCTGCTCTCTCCCCTGGCCCAGCACTGCCCCCATTCCGCGGCCCAGCACTAGCCCCCCTCCCGTCAGCCGCAGTCACTGCTCCCTCCCCGGCCCAGCCCTTTGCCCCCCCCATGCCCCAGGCCCAAGCACTGGCCCCCGCCCATCCCCATTCCAGGCACTGGCCCCCCATCCGGCCGCAGCCCAGCACTGCTCCCTCCCCGTCCCAGCACTCAGGTGGCCCCAAGGATCCCTGGGCCCAGGTCCCGCACTAGCCCCCTCGCACCTCGCCCTTCAGCTTCCCCCAGTCCCAGGCACTTCCTAACCCCTGATGACCGAATGTGCCCAGGTCGACATAGAGTATCCCCCGTCCCCATCCCCATCCAATGTGCCGCCTCTCCACTCAAGTACATAGGGGGCAGAATAGGAGTAACTCCAACTCTGTCGTTCAGGAGTGTTTCCTGCTGTTCTTTGTAAGCAGATCACGGTATAAACAGTGATGGTCAAGCCCTTAGGTCTTTGTTAATGATCTGTATTGTACAGACAGGCAGATGGGATGCACATAGGCACAAGCATCTAATCTTCCCTGGCTGGCGCTCGCTCCTAAGGAATCCACCCTGTATCAGCCCTGTCACGAGGACAGGATCAGGCTGTCATTCTAACTTCCTAGATCCTGCCCTTGAGTGCAAGGATGAAATGGTGCCATGTTAAAAGCAGAGGTCTCTAACGTGCTCCAGCTCAGGTTGCCTCCTTCCTCGCGCCAAACATAGAACGTCATGTACCGAAGCCCTCTCTGAATAACTGTGCTCCGGTCACATGACCTTTTTATTGCCGGCGCTTGCTGGGGGGGGTGAGCTGGCAGCAGTGAAGAAAGTGCTTTAGTTTGGCGGCTCTGACGGAGGGAGAGAAAAGTGTCATGTGATGTACCAATATACATTTTCAATAAGTAAAATTGGCATCTACTTGAATGCACAGGTGACTTCTGATTCCTTTTTCATAATCAATGTCTATTCAAATAATTCAAGTTAATGTCCCCATTATCTATCTATCTATCGATCTATCCGCTTTCTATCTATCGATCTATCTGCCTATCATCAGCCCTAGCTATCTATCTAGCTCCTATCGATCTATCGTCTCCGATCGATCTCTTCTATCGATCTATCTATCTATCTAATCTATCTATCGATACCTATCTATCCCTCATCTATCTCTCTCCATCTATCTATCTATCTCCATCTATCTATCTATCTATCTCCTATCGAATCTATCTCTAATCTATCTTCTATCTATCTCCTATTGCTATCTATCTAGCTATCTAGCTACTATCTATCGCCATCTATCTGTGCTATCTCCTATCTATCTCGCTATCTATCTATCTCCCTCTATCTATCTACTATCTCCTATCTATCTATCTCTATCTATCTATCTATCTACTCCTATCTATCTCTTCTTCCTATCTAATCTCCTATCTATATGGACACATAGTAAAATAATTAGTAATATTATAATGAACCTGAGAACATTGATTCCATCGGAGATCCCACCGGCTTCCACCACGCATAGTGTATTTTTCACTCCTTCCTTCGCCACTTGACCCTTGAGCCGGAGGACACCGGGAGACGCCTTGTGGAGAGATGTATTAATAATACCACACTAATAGTGGTTGGGGCTGCGGGCCAGGAGGTCCTAGGGGAGATCCTTTGGTGAGAATGGATGAGACAAGTATCTAGATTGTTTTTCTTCTCATTTCAGAGTAGTTGCATGAGATCCATTCTATGGCGCGCTCTCAGTGGGAGCGATATATCTGAATTTCATTTGCCCTAGTTGCAGACGGAAATCTCTTCTACCAAATCAAGATTTTCCATCAGCGCCGAGATAGACTAATTTCATTCCACAGAAGGATGTAACACATTTATAGAGGTACACTGCTGGATGTTGTGATGGAGCACTGAATATTGATACAGATGAAACCTGTTTCACATCTTTGCTAAATTAAATTATCGTCGGCGGCCTCTTCCAGGAGTCGGTGATCGGAACTCTCCGGTGCGCTAACAATTCCTGCCTCCCGCTACAAATCAGAGGTAATGCGCCGCTACAGTCAGTAATCTGCTGCTGATGAAGATATTTGGGTTATGCGCTATGGATAGGGGGAAGGGGAGGAGAAGCGATATGAAACTAACTGGGGGAACATCCAAATGCTATGGATTAGAATCAAATCAAGACTTTGACAATGTGGCATGTTTGGGGTTCACCGAGTTCGTCCAAACCCGATCCTAAAGTTTGGTTCAGGTATCCAATCCTGAATGCTTACTCCCCAATGGTAACGACCAGACTATCATTGTCCTTAGGGTCATTGGTCGGCGACATCACCTGTGGGAGGGTCGATCTAGGAATAGGAGGCATTTTCTTTTCCCCATGGCATTGAAGAGTGAACCCCCATAAACCCAAACTTCTTGCTAATAAACCTTGAGGATTTCGGGCCTATTCATCCTCATTTTTTGGTCACCAAGACAGAAAGTCAAGTATAGATATAATGGGGCAGATTTACTTACCTGGTCCATTCGCGATCCAGCGGCGCGTTCTGTTTGGAGGATTCAGGTCTTCCGGAGATTCACTGAGGCTAATCCTCCGACGTCCACCAGGTGTCGCTGCTGCGCTGAAGTTCATCGGAATGCACTGAACTTCATTAAGCCAGGCCAGGTGCAGGTAAGTGCGTGTGAAGCAACACTTTTTTTTTTCAAATGCGGCGGTTTTTCCGAATCCGTCGGGTTTTCGTTCGGCCACGCCCCCCAATTTCCGTCGTGTGCAACCCAGCGCCGAGGCGACACAATCCGATCGCGTGCGCCAAAAACCCGGTGCAATTCAGGGAAAATTGGCGCAAAACGGAAAAATTTGGGTAAACCGCAGTAAAAACGCGATTCGGCCCCTTAGTAAATGACCCCCATTGTAGTGTTTTACTTTTGAGTAGATTTCATGTTAAAGATTGAAATACACAGAGGGGGAGTTTGTATTTCTGGAGCCCCAAACTAAATTATGTCTGAGGACCCCTAATTTATAGCTTGAGCCCCGATGGCAGGTAATGAAGTTAATCGCTTCCTCCTCTACCATAAATTTAAACTGTATTGGAATTCGAGGATGTCATTGTGGGGTTCCCCCAATTTCTAGGCTGCATTATGGGTAAATATGCCCCTGGCTACAACTGGCCATGTTGGTAACTGATCTTGAGTGTGTATTTGTCAGAAGACCCTCCGTCATTGGGTCTCTACTAGAGAAGCCGTTGACTTCTTCTAGAGAATGGGCTCTAAGTCACTGGGACAGTGGAAGGGACATGTCTGTGACCAACTTCCTCATAGATAACTTCCTTTTAGAAGTCGGTGCCCGGTGTTAGGTAGATCCAGCAGGAGAGGTGAATAAAGCAATGCAGGTACCTGAAGAAGAATGGAGGGCGCTACAAATTTGGACACATTGGGGGTCATTTATTTACCCGGTCCTGTCGCGATCCAGCGGCACGTTCTCCGACGAGGATTCGGGTCTCCCGGCAATTCACTAAGGTCGTGCGCCCGATGTCCACCAGGTGTCGCTGCTGCGCCGAGGTCTGCTGAGGTTCGCCGGAGTTCACCAACCTATTCCTGGTGCATGTGAGCAATTGATTTTGCGACACAATTCGGTTTTTAAATTCCATGTTTTTTCCGAATCCATTGGGTTTTCCGACGGCCACGCTCCCCGGCGGAATTCGGCTCAAAACAGAAAAAGTCGAGAAACCCAACGAAAGTGCGCCCCCGGAGCCCTTAGTAAATGAGCCCCATTTTGTAGGGTCATATTTACTGTTTTGGGGTGGAGGGTTCCAGGTTGTACAAAAATTAACCTATGATAACATCTTTAATCTCCCAACTCTCCAGTGCTTCGGCTTCATTGGCCATTAGTCCTTATTGATCTCTGCATCATCTACAGGAACCGCTATAGCCAATCACTGCCCTTGTTGAGGGTATAATACATGATCCTCTTTACAGGAAGGACCAATGGAGTGATAGCAATGTAGCAGGGGATAACAGACTACTCCAGGGGGTCCTCCTCCTTGTAACCCTAATAATGTATAACCCGGTAACAAGGTGCCTCTATCCCTGCAGCACCCCCGGAGGAGAATAGAAGCATTACAATGAATCCATTCAAATCAATGTTCCATTTATGTAACATAATGTCACCCTGGACAACCCCTTTAAGTAACTTGAAGAGCCAATTACTGTAAAGGTCAATTGACGGCATCTTTGTAGGTTATAATTCTACTAGGATGTGTTTACAGAACATAAGTGTAAAAATTGAAAACCTCCATTAATAGTGAGAAGAAGTAAATGGCCATACACAGCTGCTGTGTCGTTACAATTGAGCAGGTTGTTTGCTTCCCCTGCAGTGTGTGGTCTGCAGCTATAACCTAATGGATGGTGTGTAATTTATACCTCGGTGTTGGGTGCAGCGTCTCCCTTCGAGGGCTGTGATCAATAAGCTGCAGCAGTGAAGTGTCCACAAGAGCAAATCTCTCTCTCCTGAGTGTCCGGCCTGTTACTTACAGAGGAGAACTAGATCCATCATGTGCCGCAGAGATCTGTGTCACCCCGGATCACTGGCCGCCTAATATGTCCTCTCATATACATGTCTGTGATCCTGCTGGCAGCTGAAGGGTTAAACAGAAGTTACTTCCTCTATTCCTTCCTTCTCCCTTCCTTTCTCTTTCACTTCCTCACCCTACCATCCCTTCCTCTCTCACTTCTTCTCTTCTTTCTTTTTTTTTTTTGTTTTTTCTTTTTCCTTTTTTTTTTTTTTTTTTTTTTATTTTTTTTTTTCTCTCCCTCACAATTTTTTTTTTCTCCTTCCTGCTTTATTTTTCTCTCACTCCCTTCTCCTTATTTTTTTCCTTTTTCAGTTCCCTTGTCTTATTGTTTCCCACTTGCCTGATTTTGTCACTTTCCCAACCTTTTCCTTTAATGATCATTCCTCTCTTCCTGCCTCCCTTCCTATCTTCTGTAGTTCCTTCCTTTCATCCTATCTTCTGTCCTTCCTTGCTTCCATCCTATCTTCTGTCCTTCCTTCCTGTCTTCCTTCCTATCTTCTGTCCTTCCTTCCTGTCTTCCTTCCTATCTTCTGTCCTTCCTTCCTTCCTGCCTTCCTTCCTATCTTCTGTCCTTCCTTCTGTCTTCCTTCCTACTTCTGCTTCCTTCCTTCTCCTTAACTTCCTTCTCCTCTGTCCTTCTTCCGTCTTCTCTCAATTCTGTCCGTTCTTCCTTTTCTCCCGTCTCCATCTCTGTCCTTCCTTCCTGCCTGCCTTCCTTCTTGCCTTCCTTCCTATCTTATGACCTTCCTTCCTGCCTTCCTTCTTGCCTTCCTTCCTATCTTATGACCTTCCTTCCTGCCTTCCTTCTTTCCTTTGGGCCTTCCTTCCATCTTATGCCTTCCTCCTCGTCCTCTATCGTGCCTTCTCCTTCCTTCATCTTATGACCTTCTTCCTTCCGTTCTATCTAGATCCCTTCTTTCCTTCCATCTATCCTTTCGTCCTACTCCTTCTAACACCAAAAAAAAAAATAACTTCTTTTCCTGCCTTCCTATCTTCTCCTATTCTTCCTATCGTCCTTCCTTCCTGCCTTCCTTCCTAATCTGTCTGTCTTTCCTTCCCTCCTTCCTTGCCTATCTTCCATGCCTCATCTTCTGTTCTTATCTTCTGTCCTTCCTTCCTTCCTGCCTTCCTATCTAGTGACCTTCCTTCCTTCCTATTTTCTGTTCTTCTTTCCTTCCTGTCTTCCTTTCTATTTTCTGTCCTCCTTCTTATCTTCTGTCCTTCCTTCCTATCTTCTGTCCTTCCTTCTATCTTATCTTCTGTCCTTCCTTCCTTCCTATCTTCTGCCCTCCTCTTTTTTCTCTTTTTTTTCTGTCTTTTCTTTTTCTGTCCTTCTGTCGCTTCCTTTCCTTCCTTACCTTTCCTTCCTATCTCACTAGGTCCTTTCTTTCGTCGCTCCTACTCTCTCTCTTCATCCCTTCTTTTCTTCCTTTCCTCGTCCTTCATACTATTCCATAACCCTTTTTCCTTTCTTGCGTCGCCCTCCAATCTTCTTTTCAAACCAACCCTTTCTTTTTTTTTCCTTCCTTGCACCCATTTTCCTTTCTTCTCTCCTTCTTCAAACCCTTCCTTTCTCTCTTTCATCTTGTCTGGCTAAAATTCCATTACTGAGTGATGCTCTCTCCCCTCCTCCCATACTTTTCTATTCTTCTTCTTTCTCTTTCTCAATTTTTTTCCCATCACCCTTGCTACTGCTTCCCTGACCCTTATATGGTTTTTTTTTCGCATTCTCTCGTTTCTCCTACTGACTCCACTTATTTTCCTTCCTGATTCTGCATTTCGGAGTGTACTTCTTTCCTTTCCTTCCTTTCATTCTCTCCACAAGTATTCCCCTCTTCTCCTTCTTTCTCTCCTTCCTTTGCATTCTTTTCCACAATTGATTCCGTCCTCCATCACTTCCTCTCCTGTCTGCAAGGATCGCTACTAGGTTCAGCTGTCACATGAAAGAAGTTTTGAGTCGGAACAGTGGACGGGGATGAAGTTTGCGCTGCGCAGCAGTTGCTCTCCAGATGTGGGGTTCACTGGGTCTGGCTTCCAGTTCATTAGGCCCCTGGGTGGTGCAGAAGCCTCGGGGGCTCCCTTGCAGTGAAACTCACATGGCAGCATTACAATTCCGAGTCAGCTAAAACATGTCTTCCATGTTTCCTAAATATTGCCCTAGTTACATCTCATGGTTTTATTATAATATAACCCACCATGAGATTCCATGTACAGTCCCTATGGTGGTGCCCCGGCCCCCCCCCCCCACCCCCCCCCCCCCGCCCAGACCCTGGCCCCCGGCACTCTTGCCCAGTACTGCCCATGCTGTCGCCCGCCCCTACCTCATTGACGCCAGAAGAAATAACCTATAGATATCTGTAGAAGTCAGGGAGGTCTTTGCGGGGTAGGGGAGACTTTTCTCTCAACGTGATTTTCCGCCGCCTCTCGACATGGTTTCTATGAATCTGGTCAAGAAGAAACCACATTTGTCTCCAGATGTGATAGCAAGAGTAAATTGTGAATGTCATTTCTGCTCGTTCGCCAGTGCTACAGGCCTGGAGCTGCCCGAGAAGAATCGTCTCAAAGCCGCTGTCCCAAATATCTATAATGTGTTTGGCCCAGGAATTATGTTAGCTCATGGATTGGAATCCTACAGAAAATCCATGGTCCTCTCCTCCTCCTTTCTAACTCTCGATCCCTCAGGTGACAAATTCCTCCTCGAGTCTCCTCCTCCGTCATGCAGGAGCTCAAGGAGACCGCAAGTTTCTCAAGGACTAAACACATTTCGTACTTCCGTTGGCAATATTGGGTATTTGATGGCAGCGCGTCCCCACTGATGGATACACCGGACATTCCGGAATGGTTAATGGGTTTTTGTTTTAATTACCCCCACGTGTTGGCCTCCCGTTCCCTTCCCGCCCGACCTTTTATGGATGAGCAGATTTACATGCTTCTCAATTCACACAGGAAAGTTTGATATCAAATTTTTAATGAGGTGTTTAAAGAAGTAATGGAATATTTTAGCCATAAAACCCAAAGGGCCAAAATCGTTACAAAGTGATAACAGAAGGTCGCTAATAAGACCTCAGATCTCCTCAGTGTGTTCTCTCTTTGTGAAAACTGTGTAATAGCAGGCCGTATGTAGGGGGGTATTTTGTGTACTCTAACCTCTTCGCCATCATTCTCCCCTGATATGATCAGGAGACCGCCTGCATTTACTCTATAACCTTCTCCAAAACAGGATGTGCCAACCTTGGTCAGGCAGATTAAACAGGGCATCCGTTGGCCCACTCCACAGCACAAGCACTCCCTGCCACCTCCCATCCAGCACTGGCCCCTCCCTGGCCTCAGCACTTCCCCCTCTCCCTCATCCAGCACGGCCCCTCCCGGCAGCCGGCAGAAGCTGCCCCCTCACCCATCGCAGCACTGCCCCCTCCCCAGCCAGCACTGC
Source organism: Engystomops pustulosus (assembly GCA_019512145.1). Classification (NCBI taxonomy): domain Eukaryota; kingdom Metazoa; phylum Chordata; class Amphibia; order Anura; family Leptodactylidae; genus Engystomops; species Engystomops pustulosus. The sequence continues at coordinate 12,545 of WNYA01000348.1, read as the reverse complement.
TGCGTCGCTCCCCAGCCCCGCACTGCCCCCTCCCCATCCCGCACTGCCCCCCCTTCCCCGTTGGCACGACCAGCACGTGCCTCCCGTCCCTCAGCCACACCCTATGCCACCCTTCCCTCAGCCCCTCCTCTGCTGTCCCCGGTCGCCCGCTCTCGCCAGTGCACTTAGGCCCCCATGGTGAAAAGTCCCCGTACGCAGCCCCTGCCCCCGGAGTCCCTCCTCCCAGCACTGCCCCACCCCACCCATCACTGCTGCTCTCTCCCCTGGCCCAGCACTGCCCCCATTCCGCGGCCCAGCACTAGCCCCCCTCCCGTCAGCCGCAGTCACTGCTCCCTCCCCGGCCCAGCCCTTTGCCCCCCCCATGCCCCAGGCCCAAGCACTGGCCCCCGCCCATCCCCATTCCAGGCACTGGCCCCCCATCCGGCCGCAGCCCAGCACTGCTCCCTCCCCGTCCCAGCACTCAGGTGGCCCCAAGGATCCCTGGGCCCAGGTCCCGCACTAGCCCCCTCGCACCTCGCCCTTCAGCTTCCCCCAGTCCCAGGCACTTCCTAACCCCTGATGACCGAATGTGCCCAGGTCGACATAGAGTATCCCCCGTCCCCATCCCCATCCAATGTGCCGCCTCTCCACTCAAGTACATAGGGGGCAGAATAGGAGTAACTCCAACTCTGTCGTTCAGGAGTGTTTCCTGCTGTTCTTTGTAAGCAGATCACGGTATAAACAGTGATGGTCAAGCCCTTAGGTCTTTGTTAATGATCTGTATTGTACAGACAGGCAGATGGGATGCACATAGGCACAAGCATCTAATCTTCCCTGGCTGGCGCTCGCTCCTAAGGAATCCACCCTGTATCAGCCCTGTCACGAGGACAGGATCAGGCTGTCATTCTAACTTCCTAGATCCTGCCCTTGAGTGCAAGGATGAAATGGTGCCATGTTAAAAGCAGAGGTCTCTAACGTGCTCCAGCTCAGGTTGCCTCCTTCCTCGCGCCAAACATAGAACGTCATGTACCGAAGCCCTCTCTGAATAACTGTGCTCCGGTCACATGACCTTTTTATTGCCGGCGCTTGCTGGGGGGGGTGAGCTGGCAGCAGTGAAGAAAGTGCTTTAGTTTGGCGGCTCTGACGGAGGGAGAGAAAAGTGTCATGTGATGTACCAATATACATTTTCAATAAGTAAAATTGGCATCTACTTGAATGCACAGGTGACTTCTGATTCCTTTTTCATAATCAATGTCTATTCAAATAATTCAAGTTAATGTCCCCATTATCTATCTATCTATCGATCTATCCGCTTTCTATCTATCGATCTATCTGCCTATCATCAGCCCTAGCTATCTATCTAGCTCCTATCGATCTATCGTCTCCGATCGATCTCTTCTATCGATCTATCTATCTATCTAATCTATCTATCGATACCTATCTATCCCTCATCTATCTCTCTCCATCTATCTATCTATCTCCATCTATCTATCTATCTATCTCCTATCGAATCTATCTCTAATCTATCTTCTATCTATCTCCTATTGCTATCTATCTAGCTATCTAGCTACTATCTATCGCCATCTATCTGTGCTATCTCCTATCTATCTCGCTATCTATCTATCTCCCTCTATCTATCTACTATCTCCTATCTATCTATCTCTATCTATCTATCTATCTACTCCTATCTATCTCTTCTTCCTATCTAATCTCCTATCTA
>WNYA01000347.1:168353-183648 GCA_019512145.1 Engystomops pustulosus | reverse complement strand
TGGCACCCGTGCCATAGGTTCGCCATCACTGATATAGAGGATGCGTCAGCTCTCCTGTGTGATGTAGTATATAGAGGATGTGTCAGCTCTCCTGTGTGGTGTAGTATATAGAGGATGTGTCAGCTCTCTTGTGTGGTTTAGTACATAGAGGATGTGTCGGCTCTCCTGTGTGGTGTAGTATATAGAGTATGTGTCAGCTCTCTTGTGTGGTGTAGTACATAGAGGATGTGTCGGCTCTCCTGTGTGGTGTAGTATATAGAGGATGGGGGACATGTACAGTACATACAGGATGTATATGGTGACATCACATGGAGGAGCAGGGGACATGTACAGTACATACCGGATGTATATGGTGACTGAGCGATGGGCGGATGGCCTTCCTTTGATGAAATTGTTCGTCATAACGTAACCAAGCCGTGCCACCGTACACCTTGTAGGCTTCCCCAATTACATCCATGTAACAAAAAAGAGCCGAACAATGTTCGGGCTGCTTTTCCCCAATAACTGATGCTAAGATGGCAAAGGCCTGGAACCAATTGAAAAACGTACGAGGTATCAAGCGATACCTCCACCGTTCTTCCTCCTCCTTCTTGCTCTCATCTAGCCTACCCCTCACCAAATTAAATTTATCCAAGGGCAAAAGGGAAAATATCTCTATATATTCCCCCCGCCAAATCTTCTTCCTAGCTTCAAGTGAGAACCCAAAGGGCCGGCGTAACAAATATATACTTCACAACGCGCCTTGCCTGCCATGCGGACATCCTCAACCGTGGCACTAGGAGCGGCCACTGCTGGATCTGCCTGAACTTCAGAGAAATGATAACGTGCGGATCCAGCCCAGCAGCAAATATGACAAGCACTGGCTAAAGGCGAAGGTGGTCCAGAAACTGGGGCCTCGCACTTATGACGTCGAAACAGAGGAAGGAAGGAGACTAAGGAGAAATCGCAGACATCTGAGAGAAACGCATGAACACTGTGATGCTCGGCCATTTAAACACTATCCAGATATCCAAGACAATGAGACGGCACAAGCCAGGAGACAACAGGGGCAGCTGAGAACGAAGCTGCGAGGAGTGAGGACAGTAATTGTGTGACACAATCAGAAGAACACTCAGATGTTTGTGGTGAAACATCTTATGTTACACGAGCCGGCAGGATGATAAAAAGGCCGCCTCAAGGATTACACCTAAATAGACTTATTACGTTTTTTTTTATTATTGTTGTTTCATGTTTAACAGTTTTCTTATATTTAAAAGAGAAAGGATGTAGCCATATGTTATATGCTATCCTGGCCTCTAGGGGTCTCACTACCTCTATGTGTGTAAAGTAATGCAGGTAACAATATGTTATATCCTATCCTGGCCTCTCGGGGTCTCACTACCTCTGTGTGTGTACAGTAATGCAGGTAACAATATGTTATATCCTATCCTGGCTACCTTCTTTGCCTGCTAGGTGGACAGTGTGAATATTCTTCTCTAATCTGCTGTCTGCTGTCAATCCCATGATGCCTCAGAACAGCATGTCATAAGCAGATAGAGATGATACCTTCTTTGCCTGCTAGGTGGACAGTGTGATTATTCTTCTCTAATTCTACTGTCTGCTGTCAATCCCATGATGCCTCAGAACAGCATCTCAAAAGCAGATAGAGATTTTACTTCTTTGCCTGTTTGGGGGACAGTGGGATTATTCTTCTCTAATCTCTGAATCTAAAATACTGTGGGGGACATTTATTATAAACTGATTTTCCTGCGGCCGGCTGGTGACAAAGTTCCCACCGTTGTGTCTATTTTTTTACATCAGGTCCTACCAGGTGTAGAATTGTGGCAGTTCCTGTGATGGTGCACTGTAGCCAACCCCGTGATGCAGGACTGTAGCCATCCCTGTGATGGGGCACTGTAGCAGTTCCTGTGATGGTGCGCTGTAGCCATTACTGTGATACAGGACTGTAGCCATCCCTGTGATGGGGTACTGTAGCCATCCCTGTGATGGGGTACTGTAGCTGCTACTATGATAGGAGTACTGTAGCAATAACTCATATCGGAGCACCCTGGGTGTCACACTGTGGCTGCGTTTCTCATTCTACTGCCAAATACTTGTACGACCTTTCACAATTTGCAACAATAAACCTCAATATCTGTGAATCTCTGCTCACTGTATTTGATTAAAAAAAACCTGACTACAAGACACAAAAACAACATTATCGACTCAAAATGTTATCTTTTACCAAAAAATAAAATTTTCTGGAAACTCCTCCTCTCCTTTGTTCTCTTCCCAGTAACCTTTAAAATGGCAGCTCAACGAGACCGTGTATCCGCTGGATTTGCTTAAAACAAAAAAAAAAAAATTGGGATGTATAATAAAATGTATTTTGGAGGGAGTTAGCAGGCCTGACCTTTAGCGGTGCAGACAGATGAGGAGACAGCTACACGGCCGGTGACAGGAGCGGCCAGCGCCTCATAAATGAGGATGAATTACTGCGTGACATCACCGATGTGCCCGGGATAGCCCGATTCATCGAAATACCAGGGCGGGAAGGAGAATATATGAAATGTCTAGTCATATTGTACATCATGGCCCATCCTGATCTTAGTCCCTTAGTGATTGCGCTGAATTCATGTTTTTATACCTAACACGGGCATCACAATGTAGCCCGAGCCATGAGGCGGACATCTTGTGCTGTAGGTACACTTGTCTGGGCGCTCGGGTCATGTCACTTCTAGAAGGTCTGGTACAGGGTTATGTAGGTCCTATGGTTGAATTATCCATTGATAGAACCAGACACAGACTGATCTTAAAGGGGTTGTCCACTTTACCTCAAGTTTTCGTAATATATGTGTCAGTGTAGGGGGCAGGATATGATGTAATTTACCAATACACATCTATTACTAGATCTGCTCCACTTTCTTGATATATAAAGTGAAGCCTCCTGTCTTTTACCTCATCAGCCAGAAATTCCTGATCATAAAATGGCCGCCGATGGAGGGTCATGTGATCTCTGACTGTCCATCGCTCTGCCTATTGATTGTATTCATGAATATAAGATGAAGGGTGATTATATTGACAGATAAGACTCTAACTCTAGTCCTAACCCTAAACCCAGAGAGCTACCCACTCCAAGCAAACGTATCCTAAGCTCCATCATCATTTCAGAACACGACATTGCCAAATTCATTGTGACTGTTTCTAAGTGATTAGGAACTTATCCAGTCAATTAGGGAGAGTTGGAAAATATGGATGAACAAGAGTTTGGGAGGAAATTTATCATAAGTTTCTGAGGTAAAATTGTTCTCGCTGCCCATCGAAACCAATCAGAGCTCAGCTTTAATTTTATTAACAGCTGTGGGGAAATGAAAGCTGAGCTCTTATTGGTTGCAAAGGGCAACTAGAACAGTTCTGCTCTAAGAGACTGATGATAAATCTCTCCCTATGGCTCTAAAAGTGTTCTCTTCTTGGGACGATAGTAGGGTCAGTATGGCCCAGTGACAATTAGTTGATCATGAGGTGAAATCTCATGAAATCAGTCTGATGTAATCTGTGCAGAATCCCGGGCGTAAGTGTTTTGCTCCCCTACAGCGCCACCACAGGGGTATTCGCATCTGGGCATTCACATTCAGTTTGGTAAATCTGCCATATATAAACATTTCTTCAATTAGATGTTATTACAAAAAATGTTCCTGTGTGAAGATAATTTCTAATAAATGTTTCCATGTTGTCTATTAGAAACGAGATAGCTTCCTCGGATACGACCACCTCTGCTGGATGGATTTCACAAATAAACAAAAAGTTTTTGTATATAAAATGTCCGTGAGTTACTGCAGCCGTCCTGTGGTAATGATCACTGAATCCTGGAGGTCAGACAGGACTCGATACTGCATATTTGGTCACTGCTGCCAAAATGTGATGTGGTCGTATCCGAGGAAGCCATCTCGTTTCTAAGGGACAACATGGCTATGTTTATGGGAAATTATCTTCAAACAGAAACATTTTTTTTAATAACATCCAATTGAAGAAATGTTTATATTTGGAAGATTAGTGAAACTGAATGTGAATGCCCAGATGAGAATACCCCTTTAAATACTACACAGTGCTAGTCACATTAATGGGTGGTGTGAATGGTGGAGGACAAGTCATGACCTCCAGATCTAAAGAAGTTTATACTGTATTAAAAAAAATAAAATTGGGAAACAGTGTCTAATTACTATGAGTCGGAACTCTTGGACTGCCAGTCAGTGCATCTAATAATATGCATGCTTGGCAACTCCCAGTCCCTTAAAGGGGTATAGAGAAATGGCTGAGCATGCACATATCCGTGCAATGCATGGGAGTTTCTGAATCGAGATGATCAGGATTGCTTTTGAAATTTGGGTCCAGGATTTGGATGCATCAAGACATACTGGGGCACCTTTACTTGCCGAGTCCGAGGAGTTCATAGAAAGTGCATTATCCGACGATAATGCACTCTGCCGCGATTCACTTAGATTGTGCGCCCCATATCCTGCATGTGTCGCTTCCCCGCTCAGGTCCACTGGAGTTCACCTTCTTCTTCCTGGTGCTTGGCCTAGCGATACAATTTAAAAAGTTAGACTGCCCAAATAAATTTAAACCATACCCACCGGGAGCACAGGCCCCTTTAACCCTAAACCAATATTCGCCGATAAAAAACACACAGAGACTTGTATTAAAGTTTGAACATATGTGGGTTGACGTGAGGGTCGGCCACAGCTTTATATATTATTATAATAAACATCTCGTATTTTTTTATATTATTTTTTTGTATTATTAAAACATAATTTGAACAGGTAAACAAATTTAAATAACAACAAACAAAGTGCAACAAAAACCCCTCCCACCTGTATGCCTGTCAGCCAATGGGCATGTAGGCCAAATAACCCAACTAACCGCCAGCTGTGACAAAAGCAACGCCGAAAATACCTTAAACAAAGGGAGGATGGGTGGGAAAACGCAATCAGGAAAGAGGGTGAGTGACGTCTGCAGCCCCTATTTATGCTATGCTCACTTCCTGTACCACCCACAACACAAGCCCGCCCCTTGTCACGTAGCCCCCACCTCCCTGGGATACGCAGGGAGACAGAAAGGAAAGGAAAAACCACCTCAGTTAAAGAGGGCCTATTCTTGTACATAGAACCCCGCTAACTAAGACCCCTTTGTGCAGTCATTAGCCCAACGGCTATACGCCTCCGGGCGTGGAAAATCCCGCGCTCAGTCCAAATCAGTTGGATCGTCCGTCGCCACGGCCCCGATTTCTGAAAGCCAGCGTAGCCGTGCCACAATCCCATCGTGTGTGACACAATCCCCAGTTAAATAGTGGCGCAAATCCCGAAAACTTTGGCAAAAACGATGAAAGTGCAGCCGTGGACCCGTAGTAAATAAGCCCTACTGTGGTGTTGGTGGCTGTGCAGTGAATTGACGCCCCTAGCTACTGGCCATGACTGTTATTAGCCAGGGGTGGCCAATCAAAGCCATGGCTAGTAGGTAGGGGCATCGATTTGCCAGATTGACTGTGCGGCCACCAACACGGCATTCTGTCTTGATCGCATCTGGTCTGAAAATCTGGTCCCCTCATCTCTATTACAGAAGTAACTTCTCCAGTGATTAGATATTTGTCCCCCGCCCCCCTGGAGGACCCAGCCCATTTGTTCATAAAATAATAATTATGATTTTGAGAAGAGTTATGCAATACCTAATTTCACCTATGGAGGCACTGCCGGTTATTGAGCCGGGGTTTGGACCCTACAGCCATTTCTTACAGAACACGTTTGACCCTTCTTAAAAAAAAAAGGTCTAATCTAAAGTGTTCCAATTTATTATTATTCCCTAAACAATAGAGGATGAACAATCTGATTGATGGGGTAAGGGGGTGAATTTTGGGATCTCCACTGATCATGACAACAAGGGATCTACTCACATTAAATGATAAGATTGGGCATGTATCCTGCAGCTCTACTCTATGGGAGTGCTGGACGTGTCTGAGCTCTGTGTTCCTCAACTGTGAGGGTCTGTTCTCATGATCGTGGGGGTCCTAGCAGTCGGACCCACACAGATCATGAAAACGAGGGTCCCACTCTTACTAATTATTAGATTGAGCATGTATCCTGCTGCTACATTCAGTGGCTATGGGAGTGCCGGAGGTGTCTTAGCTCAGTGGGGGTCTGTTCTCAGAATCGTGTCGGACCCCCACCGATCATATGGTTATCCTTTATCCTGTGGATAGGAGGTAACAAGGAAACTTGGTCAATTTCGTGGCGTTCAGCTCCTACCACGTGGGAACGCCATGTAGGGAGAGCACGGATCCTCACTCCAAATGAGAAACATTTTCCAAGGAAACTTGGAAGAACATTCCTTACTTTCATTACTTTTCGGATAATTATTAGAATAGATATATAGGTACAAGGTCGGCGAGGTAACGCAGCGCTATGGGTAGCATCTTGTCTTCCTATAACACTGCTGAAAGGGTTAAGTCTATAGCGTGAGATTCCCCTGATAACACAATGTACGTGTCGCTGGGGTTTAAGGCGACTTTTTCCATGGATTTTCTGTTGTTGTTTTCGGCACCATGATTGACACCTCCATAGTCCATAAATCTGGTCAGATTTAGATGTTCTTCTGCTTCCCGCACTGTTTATAAGATCTTGAATTTTGATGTATGTGTGACATTTACTTATAAAACGCACATCCTAGGGTATTTCTGGCGAGGAAATCCTCCCTGTGCCAGTAGATAGAAAAAAAATCTATGGTTACGATGGAAAAGTTCCTTCCAGGGTAAAAAGAAGTGAAGAAGGACTCTGGAGTCATTAGCAGAGCCCCTCTGTGCTGTAACTTCGCAGGCTGTTACACTGTTTCATCCTCAGCACTTTCCCCATCCCATGAGATTACAGGTGGCAGGGAGGGAAGTGCCAAGGTAGCAGGTGGGAGGGGAGAAATGTTCCAACACAGTGTAATAGCCTGTGAAGCGACAGCATGGAGGGGCCCCCTTTCATGCGGGGTAACAACTGCATGTTTGAAGGAAGAGGGATAGACACCAGATAAGAACTTTGTAAAATACTGTATATGTACATAAGAAATATGCTTCTTTATCCACTGATCAGGCTCCTTTCCTTCTCCTTCCTATGCTTACATTCACTCTGAAGTTTCTGATGAATCCACCTTGTTAGATCAAGACAGACTTGACTCACAGAAGTATCAGATTCATTAGAAGTTTAAGGAAAAGGGATGACTGAGCAAAGGCTGAGGGTTGAAGAGGAGAAATTGGCATAAGAAGAGGTTGCTGAAGCTAATAGTAGGTTTTCTACTTTGCCCACAAGTGGTTTAATCTCGACAGTATGGATCTGTTATTTTCTATAATGTCTTAGATGATCCTACTGTAGGGTCAGAGGAAGAAAGAAGAGACACAGACACATATGGAGGCTGCTGGAGCTAATAGTAGGTTTTCTATTTTGCCCACCAGTGCTTTAATCTCAACAGTACGGATATGTTATATTCTATAATGTCTTATATGATCTTACTGTAGGGTCAGAGTAAGAAAGAAGAGCCACAGGCACATATGGAGGCTGCTGGAGCTAATAGTAGGTTTTCTATTTTGCCCACAAGTGCTTTAATCTCGACAGTACGGATCTGTTATTTTCTATAATGTCTTATATGATCTTACTGTAAGGTCAGAGTACGAAAGAAGAGCCACATGCACATATAGAGGCTGCTGGAGCTAATAGTAGGTTTTCTATTTTGCCCACAAGTGCTTTAATCTTGACAGTACGGACCTGTTATTTTCTATAATGTCTTATATGGTCTTACTGTAGGGTTTAGAGAAAGAAAGAAAAGACACAGGCACATATAGAGGCTGCTGGAGCTAATAGTAGGTTTTCTAATGCCTTTTATGATCATGCTGAAAGAAGAGACACAGCCTGCTGGAGCTCATAGTAAGTTTCTATCTAACACCAAGTAGTTCATTCACATTACTATAGGTCAGTACTGCTCTATGTTGTCCAATATGGTGGAGCTAATAGTAAGTTTCTATCTCACTGCTTCTGAATATAAGCACTAATATTCTAATTCACTGACTGTATGCAGAGATCTTAGAATCTTGAAGATTATTGTTAAATTGTATCACTTCTTTTGTATAGACTGTGTTTTCTTTAGTTGTGTGAATTCTTTCAGAGATTTGCAGTTACATTTTTAACTAGAATTACGGTAAAATACAGAAACGGCCTCGGCTATCGCTCCTGATTACTCTTATCTTTTGGTAAAATGCCTTTTTCATTCACAAACCTATGATCCAGGAGAGATTAAACCAAAGATTTATCACAAGGTGCCGGAGGTTATCGAGCAACAAGTCCGACAAACATCAGTGTAAGCGGCTTACAGAGCAGCGCACAGCGAGGAGGAGGGGTCGTGTGTAACCTTCAATACATCGCTTACATCTAAATATAAAATAATGGTAAAATGCAGCAAAATGCCAAAATTCTTAGTCTTTGGAAAAACTAAAGAATTTTTACCCTCAAAATCCATCATGATAAAGCAGGGACACCTACTCATAGATCCACTCAGCGGGGCTGTGGTAATCTTCTATTTGTTATCCATGGCCTCCTTCCTTCTAAAATCAATGTTCAAAATTATGTTAATGAGTCAGAAGGGCTTTTGGGGCGTTACCAGAGCCCCTCTGTGCTGTAGCTTCACAGGCTGTCGCCAGCTTTTATATCACTAGCCTAACATCCCCCATGATCTAGGTTATAAAATATACTGTTGAGCATTCCCTTTTTTATGGTAAATCTTGCCCTTATTCTATAAAACATTTCTCTACTTTCATATGCAAATGAACTGAGAAGAGTCACTTTTTGACAGAAATAAGTCCCTTTTAGAGGCTGGAGGGGGAGTGTCACTTATGACTATTTTGGGCACAATATCAGCCAGAGCTATGCTTCTGGTGTAATTTTAAAGAAGAGAGTCTCATCTTAGGTTTGTGGTTCTGTGTGTTATGGAACCGGAAATACAGGCAGTTACGGACATAGTTGGGAATGTGAGCGGCAGAACATCCAATTCCTGTATTTAATTGCCTCTATCTCTGTGCACAGAAACACAATCTTGACGTGTTCCCATTTTTTAAAGGAAATCAACCATCAAAATTGTGCTAATGAACCAGAAATGCTATGGGGGTGTTACCAGAGCCCCTCCATTACATGCTCTTAAACTGTCTCAACCTCGGGTGCTCCGGGAATGCCCTCAGAGCCCTTTACACTCCTAAGAATAATTTTAAAAGTTGATTTTAGAAGGAAGGAGGCCATGGATAAAAATATAAGATTATATTATAATATTATTAATATATTATATTATTATTATAAAAATATAAGATTACCACAGCCTGAATCTATGAGTAAGTGTCCCTGGTTTATCATGCTGGATTTTTCCTTTAAAACAACACCAGAACTATGTAACTAACCAAGGGAGTTTATGATCAGATTATTATTTTGTTTCATTATAACAGCGCCACCATTGCTCATAGGCTGTGTCTGGTATTGCAACTCAGATGAAATCAAGTTAAAGGGTTTGTCCCAAGTTTGATTGATATTCTCTAGCTACAGGACAGGTGATACCAATCTGATTGGTGTGGGTCCTGGTCCTGCTGGGATCCACATCAATCACAAGAACGGGTGTCCTTGCTTGGCTACATTTGGCTCCCCCGTAGATATTGAATGGAACAGCAGGACATAATTAAAGGGAACGGGAGAAGGAGGGATAACAATTATACTTAAGCCAACCCATGTAACGTTTTTAAAGCTAAGCTGCAATACCATACTCCGCCACTGGGCAATGGTGGCGCTGTTCCTAGAAATACACATGCTTTTGTCATCTAATCTAATCCTCTTAATGTACTTTTCACTCTCCTCGCTATCAGCTCCAGAATATAAATCAGGCCTCGCGCTGGGGCTGTAAAGTCTGCGATCAATGGCTTCTGTCAATGGAATTAGTCGCCTTTAGATTGCAGGGTATTTATAGAAGGAGCAGCGAGGCGAAGGCGTCGCCTATATTTTACAGTGAGGATCTGTAGGGATTGGGAATTTTCAGTTTTTTCTGAGAGTGAAAATATTCCAGACAATGAGGTAAGATTAATAACGAGACGGAAAAAAAAGTCAATGACAAACAAGTGGATTTCAGAGACTGCTGATTACTGGTAATTAGCTGGAAGTCGTAGAATCAATGAACAACTGCCCGGGGACCGCGCTCTAGTATGGAATGCAACGCTGGAGGGACACACGACACTACAGGCTGGAAACAGGGCACCAAGGGAACCTGTCAGCAGGTAGAAACATACAGACAGTAGCCAGTGTTAGGTATTGTCCCTGGAATGATGTGTAATCATAGCCCTGTGTGTGTTGTTAGTAGCAGCAGTACTGTCAAATACAGTTTTTTATTCTAAGTTTGTAGCTTCTTCAAGTGTACTGGGAGAAGTATCCTCACACTGCTGTGCTCTCTGCTGTCAACAGTCAGTATAAGTCTCTGTTGATATGTGTAATCATATCTCTGTGTATGTTGTTTGTGCAATATCCCCCACCGGGGCTTAGCCTATCTATGGTGGTTGTAGACAACTAGGGCCCAGAATACCGGAGTGGCTGGCGGTTGCGGCCTAGGTCACGCTGATGTCACGGTGCTTGGTATGGGGACCGGAGGGCTGTCCTACAGCCTGGCACGTCTCCAGCGGGTGGTGTGTGCAAGAAATATGGAGGGAGGGGCTGATGTACTGGTTTTCCCTGGGGCAACCCCTGAGTGTCTGTAAGATAGGTCCCTGGGTAATGGATGGGGAACCCGTGGTGGTAACAGCTGTATCCAGGGATAAGAAGGGAGCAACGTTGTGCAAATCAACTCACAGTTCTTTATAGGAACTTGAACAACAGGCAACGGCCTAACATCAGCAGCAGCAGGCTGGAAAGCTGGTAGGAGTTAACTGGTCCGCAGGAAGGATTACTCACAGCCTAGTAATAACTTCAGGCTGAGCTAGGTAAGATGGAGCCTAGTCCGGACATTGGACCTCTGCTCTGGGGCTTAGTCTCCTGACTTGCCCAGGGTGTCAGGCAGCGACCTGAGACACCTCTGCTTCCTGGTAATGTCTGAATGGCAGCTCTGCAGGAGGTCCACACTGGACCTGCTTCTCACTCTGCTAAGATCCATAAGGGCCGACTCTCTGACCATGTGCTCCCGCCCACAAGGGGTTTTTATACTCCCCTCATGAGGTGGCAGCACCCTCCAACCAGCTTCCAGCTCGCTTTACAATAGTACAAAGGATATCTATTTCAAGATTGTAGCTTCTTCACGTGCACTGGGGGGGCGTGTCCTCACACTGCTGTGCTCTGTGCTGTCAACAGTCAGTATAAGTCCCTGTAGATCTGTGTAATGTATTTGCTACGGTAGGAGCAGATACTTGACATGTACAGCTTTGCGGTTGCCCTTGTAGGGATGATTGTGATTGTAGTGCTGTATAAATGTAACTACTAAACAGCTGGAGTAGATGCATTTATACAGTAATAAAATGACCTTTGCCCCCTCTAAGTTTGACAGCCCAGCTCTGACCTAAATGTTAGAAGATGTTGGGAGTAGCGGTTATATTTGATATAATTACACAGATCTCCAGGGCAAATACCTAACACTGACTGATGTTTTGCATAGTAAATACTGCTGACAGATTCCCTTTAAGAAGAAACCAGCTCCAGTTAGAGGATATTTAGGACCTTTCTCAGTTCTGACTCTTTTTATTATACCTCTGCAATGTAGATTCATAACTTGTGTCCTGTAATGTGTTGCTGGTTGTCACACAGCGCCCCCTGTGGGCCCCTATACTAGTTTTCTATCATATCTTCGACCTATGTTACTTTACTTTCTGCTCTATATCAGTACTTTTAAGGCACTATAGTACTAAAAATGTAGGGACCCCCCCATTTGCCACCAAACGCTGTGAGTCATCTATAAATACAAAGTAACAAAAAAAAGTCTGTGATAGAAAACAATATAAGAAATAATTTTTAATGACAGTTTTTGACATTGCACATTCATTACACAGAGAAAAAAGTCTTCATAACCAATGACTCCACTAGGTGACTGGTCTTATGCCAGCAGTAGGATGAGCATAGAGAAGCAATACCTGTCAGGTTTCTTAGAGGGCCAAGGAAAGGCCCAATCCACTGCAGTAATTATTTTGTAACCTTGGCCAGATCTTTGACTTTCCACAATTCTGTATCTGAGCTCCTTGGGCAGTTCCTTAGACCTCATGATTCTCATGTGCTCAGACATGCACTGTGAGGTCTTATATAAGCAGGTGTGAGCCTCTCCTAATCAAGTTCAATCAGTTTAATTAAGCACAGCTGGACTCCAATGAAGAAGTAGAACCATCTCAAGGAGGATCAGAAGGAAATGTACCGCATGTGAGTTAAATATGATTGTCACAGCAAAGGGTCTGAATACTTATGACTATGTGATATTTCAGTTTTTCTTGTTTAATAAATTAGCAAAAATATCTACTTTTCTGTCAACATGGGGGCAGAGTGCACAGTAATAAGCAAAAAAAAAATAACTTTTTTGATCTGACCAATTGGCTGCAATTAAACAAATAGTGAAAAACTTAAAAGGAAATCAACCACTTAGGAACATTATAGGGATAGTTGCTGTATATTACCAGTCATCAAATATAAGTGTAGTTAGTGTGGGTTAATTTATCAGACAGGTTCCCTTTCATTTCTTGACTGGAGGTGAAAAGAGGTATCTTCTCTTTTACTTCGGATTATCTGACAAAACTTGTCATGGAGACCAGAAATAGGGCCCAATACTATGTAGGGCCCATTACTACATGGCTTTGACTTAAGGTGCAAACCTGACATAAGCTACTGTAGCTCAGACAACTTTTAGGACAGAATTTTGCCTTCCATCCTAATCCAAAAACTACTGATATCTTTCAGTTTTCTTATGAAAACCGTATGATTCTAGGGTAAACTATGCCCCTCATTGTCCAACTTCTCCAGAAGTAAATAGTGCTGTACCAATGTCAATACAACCCAAAATACAAATATAATTTGTGCAAATATAAAAAACAATAAGATAGAAAGTGAAGTAATGCCCTTTGGTCCCCAGAGGGATATTGTAGTGCTATAAGTGATGGAATAATGATGAATACTTAAAGGAGTGGTCATGCCTAAGGGACTTATCCTCTAGCAACAGCATGTTATAGAGCAGGAGGAGCTGAGCAGATTGTAGATAGTGTACTATCTGCAGGCAGCATGTTACAGAGCAGGAGGAGCTGAGCAGATTATATATAGTCTCCTATCTGCAGGCAGCATGTTATAGAGCAGGAGGAGCTGAGCAGATTGTACATAGTCTCCTATCTGCAGGCAGCATGTTATAGAGCAGGAGGAGCTGAGCAGATTGTACAGAGTGTCCTGTCTGCAGGCAGCATGTTATAGAGCAGGAGGAGCTGAGCAGATTGTACATAGTGTCCTGTCTGCAGGCAGCATGTTATAGAGCAGAAGGAGCTGAGCAGATTGTACATAGTGTCCTATCTGCAGGCAGCATGTTATAGAGCAGGAGGAGCTGAGCAGATTGTACATAGTGTCCTATCTGCAGGCAGCATGTTATAGAGCAGGAGGAGCTGAGCAGATTGTACATAGTGTCCTGTCTGCAGGTAGCATGTTATAGAGCAGGAGGAGCTGAGAAGATTGTACATAGTGTCCTATCTGTGGGCAGTCTGTTATAGAGCAAGAGCTTAGTATATTGCACATAGTTTTTCTCACTAATGTGCGGGGTACGGCAGATTGTTAAATACTTGCACACGGTCCTCATTTATCTGGCGCCCCCTGCACTGCTCAGGCAGAGTGCACCAACTTTTTTTTGGTAAATCTTTAACAGAGCGTGCAACACAATTCTGTCTAGTTGCTATAATAAATGTGGCGCACAGTTAGAATCGGTACCGGAACGCCGCTTTATAAATACATGTACAAGCAGTTTACACGTTCTTTTCAATGCAAAGTCAGACAGAAAACTGGTGCTAACGCTTTAATAATTGTGGCCAGGCAGCAGGAGGAGCAGTGTACAATCTACTCAGTTCCTCCTAATCGATCATACACTGCCTGCAGATAAGACAGAATGTAAAATCAGCTCAGCTCCTCCTGCTAAATAATGGCAGAAAAGAATGGAGCATGGATCTTCTCAGCCAGATTAGCGATAAGGGGTCCCTTGCCACCATAGTCATCTCTGGCAACAGCTTGTTTTTTGTTCACCTCCTAAATACATAAAGACAATGTAAAGAGTAATATTACATTACCGGAATGTAGTGTGTATAGTGTATTATTACAGGCAGTCCCCGGGTTACGTACAAGAGAGGATCTTTAGGTTTGTGTTTAAGTTAAATTTGTATGATAGTCATTACAGCTATATTTTATAATGGTAACTCCGGACATAATTTGTTTTGTCTTTTGTCCTCTGACAATTGGATTTTTAAATTTTGCGCCATCATTGGAACAAGGATTCTCAATAAAACTTGATTACTGACACCTTTCAGCTGAACATTGCAGCCTGGGACTAAAGTAAAGTTTCCAGAGAGCTTCACCAGAGGTCACAGTGGACAGAGAGGTCCGTCTGTAACTTGGTCCATCTGAAAGCGCTGCTTTCTTTTTCCATACACTGGGCATCCTGGATGCCTGAATCGGACCCCTTACCATTGATACATCTTACTGTATTTAAAAAAGGTGCTGTCTAGAGATGAGCGAACATACTCGTCCGAGCTTGATGCTCGTTCGAGCATTAGCGTACTCAAAACTGCTCGTTGCTCGGACGAATACTTCGCCCGCTCGAGAAAATGGCAGCTCCCGCCGTTTTGCTTTTTGGCGGCCAGAAACAGAGCCAATCACAAGCCAGGAGACTCTGCACTCCACCCAGCATGACGTGGTACCCTTACACGTCGATAGCAGTGGTTGGCTGGCCAGATCAGGTGACCCTGGGATAGACTAGCCGCTGGCCGCGCTGCTCGGATCATTCTGTCTCTGGATGCCGCTAGGGAGAGAGCTGCTGCTGGTCAGGGAAAGCGTTAGGGTGTTCTATTAGCTTACTGTTAGGCAGGAGTGATTCTCAAAGAACCCAACAGCCCTTCTTAGGGCTACAATAACGTTCTACTTTTTTTATTTTAATTTGCATCTTTTACCATTTTGTGAGGAATTAGCAGGGGGACTTGCTACCGTTGTGTTTAGCTCTTAGTGGCACACATATCCATAGCAAAGACCGAAGTGGGAAAATTTAGTAGGGGTTG
>WNYA01000347.1:0-168237 GCA_019512145.1 Engystomops pustulosus | reverse complement strand
TGATTCTCCAAGAACCCAACAGCCCTTCTTAGGGCTACAATAACGTTCTACTTTTTTTTTTTTATTTGCATCTAGTACCATTTTGTGAGGAATTAGCAGGGGGACTTGCTACCGTTGTGTTTAGCTCTTAGTGGCACACATATCCACCTCAAACACCAAAGTGGGAAAATTTAGTAGGGGTTGGATTTCAATTAGGCACAGTCTGCCATTTTTCCTTTTTTATTTTACGTTTATTTTGTTTAATAACTCAGTGTCATCTCATCTGGCATAGTAGTGTGCTTTCATACTTGGCTAGAAAATAGCCATAGGAGAATCCAAACGGCTTACTTACGCCTACAGTAGCGTTATATATTTGATTTCTGGTTGATCTGCTGGTGGCTGTACTTGCTGCAGTGCATCTACTAGCCAATTGTGAGCAATTTGTAGTGAGACTTGCGACCGCTGTGTTTTGCGCTTAGTGACGCACATATCCATTGCAAAGACCGAAGTGGGAAAATTTAGTAGGGGTTGGATTTCAATTAGGCACAGTCTGCCATTTTTCCTTTTTTATTTTACGTTTATTTTGTTTAATAACTCAGTGTCATCTCATCTGGCATAGTAGTGTGCTTTCATACTTGGCTAGAAAATAGCCATAGCAATAGGATAGCATCGTTTGGTTTTAAAAACTAAAAAACACAAAAAAAAACAAGGGGTTCCACCACTACTAGCTTAACTACCACCAGTATGCGCAGGCATCTGAATGCTAAACACCCCACTCAATGGAACCAAGGCCGTTCACCTCTGGCCGGGCACACCACTGCTCCTTCCCCTGTGTCATCTGCTGCCTCTGCTAGTCAGCGCCCCCTGCCCAGGACCCCGGCACCAACACCTCCCACTCAAAAACCACACCTTCGCCTCCACGATACTCCACAGCATCTACCAATGTCTCCATGCACAGCGTTCAGCTCTCCATACCCCAGACGCTGGAGCGCAAGAGGAAGTACAGTGCAACCCATCCACATGCCCAAGCCCTCAACGTCCACATCTCCAGATTACTTAGCATGGAGATGCTGCCCTATAGGCTGGTAGAGACCGAGGCCTTTCACAACCTCATGGCGGCGGCCACCCCTCGGTATTCGGTCCCCAGCCGCTACCACTTTCCCGATGTGCCATCCCAGCCCTGCACCAGCACATGTCAGACAACATCATCCGTGCCGTGACCAACGCCGTTTCTGACAAGGTCCACCTAACCACGGACACGTGGACGAGTGCTGCCGGTCAGGGCCATTATATATCGCTGACGGCACATTGGGTTAACTTGGTGGAGGCTGGGCCGAGTCTGACCCTGGGGCTGCTCATATACTGCCGACGCTGAGGATTGCGGGGCCTACCTCGTTCACGGTCTCTCAGGCCTACTATGCCTCCTCCTATTCCCACCCCTCCTCCACCTCCTCCTCCCAAGTACCATCCGTGGGCATGGCGCCATCAGTTGGTAGCTCTAGGCACAGCAGCAGTGCCATCGCTAAGCAACAGCAGGAGGTGCTCAAACTGCTGAGCCTAGGCGATAAAAGGCACACCGCCCAAGAGCTATTACAGGGCATCATGGCGCAGACTGATCTGTGGCTGGCACCGCTGAACCTGAAGCCAGGCATGTTTGTGTGTGACAACGGCCGTAACCTGGTGGCGGCTCTGCAACTCGGCAGACTGACACATGTGCCAAGCCTGGCCCATGTGTTATATCTCATAGTTCAGCGGTTCCTCAAGACATACCCCAATCTGTCTGTGCGCCACATCTGTGCGCATTTCAGAAAGCCGACTACAGATGCTGCCACTCTCAGGGCAGCGCAGCGCCGCCTCCAACTGCCCGCTCACCGACTGTTGTGCGACGTGCCCACGAGGTGGAATTCAACATTAACCATGTTATCCAGAGTTTACCAGCAGCGCAGAGTGATTGTAAACTGCCAGATGTCAACTTCCACCAGAACTGGTAGTCAGGTCAGTCAGCTTCCTCAAGTCTACAATGAGGAGTGGACGTGGATGTCTGATATCTGTCAGGTGCTGAGTAACTTTGAGGAGTCAACACAGATGGTCATCAGCCTCACCATCCCGCTGCTTGGACTGTTGAAAAACTCTGTGGTCAGCATGAAGTCAGAAGCTTTGCGCTCGTCACAAGAGACGGGGGAAGAAGATTCCCTTGTTTTATAGCCAAAGCACACTCAGGTCTGTTTCTCAGCGCGTATCGGAGGAGGTGGAGGAGGATGAGGAGGAAGAGGAGGAGAATGTTGGCGAGACACAAGAGGGGACCATTGTTCAGTCCTTCACTGTTTAGCGTGTATGGGCAGAAGAAGAGGAGTTGGAGGAGGAGGAAATGGACAGTCAGGCCAGTGAGGGGAGTGAATTCTTGCGCGTTGGTACTCTGGCGCATATGGCAGATTTCATGCTAGGCTGCCTATCCCATGACCCTCGCGTTCAAAGAATTTATTCCAGCACCGATTACTGGGTATTCACTCCTGGACCCACAGTACAAGCAAAATCTTTCCACTCTCATCCCTGGAGAGGAAAGGAGTGTGAGAATGCATGAATACCAGCAGGCCCTGGTGCACAAGCTGAAACAGTATTTCCCTTCTGACAGCGCTAATGGCAGAGGGCGTACTTCTGCGGGACAAGTAGCGAGGGAGAGTAGGCGAGCAGGCAGCTTTTCCAGCTCTGGCAGGGGTATGCTTTACAAGACCTTTGCCAGTTTTATGTCACCCCAGCAAGACACTGTCACCTGTCCCCAGTCTCGGCAGAGTAGGGCTGATCTTTACAGAAAGATGGTGAGGGAGTACGTAGCTAACTGTACCACCGCAGCTGGTGGCACCATCACCGATAAGCGTACACGCCTGTGGAAGGCCACCATAAAAATCACGGTCCTCAGTATTGCACATGTCGTGTCCATAGCTGCCTCCAAAAGTCGTCTCCATAGCTGCCTCCACATGTCGTCCCCTTAGCAAACGAGCTGTGTCAGGCTCATTTTTCGGGTGTTTCACCAGATACGTTATGGAACTTGGTCACTATGCTGCCACCATGCTGTGTTATCGACTAAATATACCGTCAACCTTTTGTTCACATAGGAAATCATTTCAGCGCTTCTTGCTCACCTCCTTTGGTTCCTCTCTGTCACCCATTGGTTTGAAGCCTGAGTCCATTTAGGGTATGTTTTAGATGCTATCTCACCTCACTCGGTCACTCTGTCATCGCCATGCTGTTGCCCATCGTTTAGCCATAATGGTGCGATTAGGCAGCCTCAGAGGCATCCATGCATGCTGCCCCTGCTGTTTCCTGTCCATTTCCGTGTGCAGACCCTTGGTCCCCTTGAAGAATGCTAGAGTCTCCCATTGACTTCAATGGGGTTTGTTATTCGAAACGAGCATCTGAAAAAGTTCGACTCGAATAACGAGCACTCTAGCATTTTAGTGTTCGCTCATCTCTAGTGGGGAAGCTATTTTTATGGCACCATCGCTGCCTGCCCCATTGTGGGGTTTTCCTGCATAGAAACACATTGGGGCTCTTTTACTAAGGGTCTGGATTGTGCATTTTCACCGGGCTTCCTGAATATTTCCAATTTGCGCCGAATCGCCCGGGATTTTGGCGCACATCAGCGCCGGCTTTCACGCGACAGAAATTGCCATGGTGGTTGGAAAACCCAGTAGATTCGGAAAAACTGCGGAACTTTTAAAAAAATTGTGTCGCAAGAATAGCACTCTCATGCACCAGGATGAAGAAGGTGAACTCCGGTGGACTTCAGCGCAGTAGCGACGCCTAGTGGATATCGGGTGCTTGACCTTAGTGAATCCCGGCAGAACCCGAATGGACCGGGTAAGTACATGAGCCCCATTGTGTTGCTGACAGATTGAAAATCCTTCCCTCAGGGTACTTGACACCTGATAGGATATCATTCTTTTAAAAAAAAATCTGTAATGAATTTAAGCAAATTATCATCCTTAGTCTAAAAATCAGAAACAAGCAAGGAAGTAAAGTGAGGAGACCTAGAATGACATCAGCAATCAAAATACCAAATCGTAAAATCCATCATCCTGCACAGACAACAATCACGTTTAAATTTTAAATTGGGGAGGCATCTGCTCTGATAACCAGGAATAGGCAATCAGGTCTGCCCATATCCAGTCCGAGACCATTGCGAAAATCAACAAATTTGGTGACAGTCCAGTCACAGAGTTATTTCTGCACTCAAGAAAACTGGCGATAAAATCTCATTGGTGGAGACACTGGATATCTGCAGGTCCAAGGGGCCTCGTGGCAGCCACTCAGGCAGATTTTATGGCAATGTGTCACGGGTGCGCCTGCGACCCGCGATATGGGTTTCATGGGCACCCGTGTCATATTGCCAGAAAATACATCCGTGTGCCCCAGCTTCTCACGCACCTGTCCCAGTTCCAGTGGCGGTCCCCTTGATGTCCGTGCGCCTGCACACACGCTCCTGTGTCCTAGGGCGTGTGTGTCGGCTCTGTAAAATTTAAAGGGCCAGCGTGCCGCTAATTGGCGCTGCCTGCCTAATAAATTCCAGCAGGATCATTGTGCTTCCATGCTTGAGAGAAAGCTGTATTCCAAGCCTCTGCAATTATCCTGATTTCCTGTTGTGACCTCGATTCCATTCCTGACTACGATCCTGTGCTGCCTGTCCTGACCTTCCACTACATCCCAGACTCTGATTCTGTGCTGCCTGTCCTGACCTACCGCTACGTCCCCGACTCTGATCCTGTGCTGTCTGTCTTGACCTTCTGCCTGTCCATGACCACAAGTTTGCCTTATGTTCCTGCACTACGCCTTTGCTGCCACCATGGACACAGTCACACCTGTGGAACGACCTGGAGGTACCACGCCCCAACAAGTCCAGCCTGCTTTGCGGCTGCTCTGGTGAAAACCGGATACCACTTAGACTCCGATCCCAAGTGTCGGCTTGTGTCATCATCTGCGGTGGCACAGTGGATCCACTACCACTGATCCTGACACAATGAACCGGGTCTATGACATAAAACAGACATAACAGTCCTCCTACTCAACCAGTGGTCATCCAGGGGACGGACATTCAGGCAGTGAGGTCCTATAAGTACTTGGGTGTCCTCAACAATAATCTGGAGTGGGCAGAGAACATAAATGCACATCACAGGAAGGGTCAGAGGCGGCTACACCTGCTGAGGAGGCGGAGGGCTTTCTTGAGACCTCCTTAGCTCTGTAGTGGCATCAGCATCTTCTCTGGTGCAGTATGTTGGGGAAGCAGCATCTCAGCTAAGGAGAGGAGCAGACTGATGAGGAAAGCTGGCTCTGTCCTGGGGGGTGCTCCTGGCACTGTGCGGGTGGTATCTGAGAGGAGGACACGGTGTAAGGTGACCATTCTGGAGAATCGCTCACATCCCATGCATGACACTGTGGTGGCATTGGGGATCGCCTTCAGTGACCGACTGCTTCACCCCAAATGTGAGAGGGAGCATTATCGGAAGTCCTTCCTCCCCGCTGCCATCAGGCTGCTCAACAAACATGGCCCCAACAGAAGCAACCTGCGCCCCCACCTAACCAGTCCCTGCAGGTCCCATCCACAGACTGAATATCACACTGCCCATCATGGCTCGTCTTGTTTTTCTTGTCTTTTTATCCCATATTCCTTTTGTTCATTTATCCCTAATACTATTGTTCTATCATTATTTGTCCTGTCTTCTCCATCCTCTCTCTGCTGCTGTAACACTGTGAATTTCCCCCCTGTGGGATTCATAAAGGATTATCTTATTTACTTTAATTGTTCCCTTCAGGGTTTAGGGTCCATAGACCTGAGTATCATAGGACATGTTCAGAGGCAGCAGAAGGAGTAACATTGGGGGGATCTATCATGAGGCGGCTCCTTACGACACTTCTATGTCACATTTATTCCAGTGGCTTTGGCCTTTGAGAAATCAGGTGCCAGTAATTTTTGCTGTATGGGTTGCAGTTGCAAAAAATCTGCATAAAAGTCACAACATACACCAGGGTGGGGACTGGCGTAAAACCAGTCTACGCAAATAATGAATGTGGTGACGCAGGGTCTATGTCAAGGTGACTTTGTCCTGCGTTCATTTGGTGCAATGGAAAGTTGCATGCACCACAAATGCCGAAAACATCCCCAAACATAGCCAAAAACCCACCGATAAATGCCCCAATTGTTTTCAGAAGGACATTCAGCCTTGGCCTTGCGTCTATCCCCGAGCCTCCAGCAGACACGTAGCTGCAGCTAAAACAGCAGCTTAAAGGAAACCTCCAATGAGGAATCTACTATGAGAAGTAGAGGTAATGGTAGATCCCTCCTGCATCTGCTCTAATCTGTTAAAAACTTCATTTACTGATATATAAATTAACTGCAGGTAATTTACATATTACTAATTAAAAAAAAAAAAATTTAACAAGTTAAGGTTAGGTAAAATTACAGATGAGGGCAGAGGCAGGAGGAATCTACCACCAGATCTACTTGTGATAGTAGACTCCTCATGGTAGATTTCTTTAAAGCTTCTCCCTAAGCCTGTGATCAATAGGATCATAGGTTCTTCAAAAGAACCAGATCAGGATGCCCGATCCAGGCATCTAGAACTGAACCAGACAAACCCCGAAGATCCTACAAGGACATCTGCCATCAGTTTTACTGTCCTACTAAGAAGTTCCTCAGGACTTATTTTACGTACGCTGTGATTGGGGTAATAAATAACTATAATGGGGGTGATGTAGCTGGTGCTCCCCAGACCAATGGGCATAATATTTATAACTTTATGTTGCCACAATCGCGACATATAGAGGAATAATAAAGAAGACCTGAGGAGCAAAGTTCCAGAACTTCTTAGTAGGACACGTCTACCATCAGTTCATAGTAACGTGGTGCATGGGGTTCTCCGTGCGATGCTCCTTGCTAGAGGGAGAGGAGTGGAGATTCTGCAAGCACAATATCATCATGCTCAATGTAAATGGTCACATGACGGCTGCAGGTGTATGGGGAGGGGTCAATCAGCGCTCTCCATACAAGGTGGGCGTTTTCTGCATATTGCACCCACCAATAACATCTGTGGGAGGTGCTGTTAACGCTGTAAATTCCTCCGGCGGGGGGATTTTAATCCTGGCGGTGCCTGGGTGCCGCCAACTTGGATTTGTTCGCCGCCACCTGTGAACCAGATACCGCAGTATCTAGCAAAGTACAACGTTTTTTCCGCGTTTAACCCAGTAAAGAAAAATAGCACCCAAAGTCAAAAATGACACTTTTTTGCCATTTCGAAAAATAAAAAAATTCTATAAAAAGTGATCAAAAGGCCGTACAGTCCTATAAATAGAAGCATTGAAAGCACCATCAAAAGTCTCATAAAATGTCTCGTAAATGTATGAAAACATTATAAAACCTAAACAAATCTGGTATGCCTATAATTGTACGGACCCAAAGAATAAGGTAGACCTGTCATTTGGGGCTCGCAAAGAAAGCCGTAAAATCCACGCCCACAAGAAAACGGCACATATGCATTTTTTAACCACTTTCCCTGCATTTGGAATTTTCCCGCTCCCCAGCACACGGCATGGAAGAATAAATACCATTAATATGAAGTGCAATTTATTACACAGAAAACAAGCCCTCACAGAACTCTGTACATTGAAATAAAAAAAAGTTGTAGATTTTTGAAAGTGGGGTTGAAAAATGCAAATGAAAAAACAAAAAAAGGCTGCGGCAGGAAGGGGTTAAAATAACAAAAACAATCTGGAAGCAAAATCTTCATTTTATGTCCCTGAGGGGAAAAGACTGTTAGGCAGCAGGAGGCCCTGGAGGAGCTTTGGCCTGACACTAAGAGAGAGATAACGAGCATGCGAGGTCCTCCATCCGGATCACAGGACCTGGACCAGAAGCCACACTGAGCCGAACTGGAGGAGAAAGCAATCGTTTTTAGAGGCTTGTAATGCAGGAAGCCGAAACGCGCGCAGCCGGCGAAATTTATCGTCGGAGCCAAGCTAAGCCTCCTTACAACCTGTAAGCTTCACCTATAACGCTAGCCAAGATCACGAACGGCTGCCACCAATTCGAGAAAGTACGTGGGATCAGCCGATAAAAGCGCTTCTCCTCGTCTTCCCTCTTATTGTCATCAGGCCTTCAAGATCATCAAGATTTCAACATACTCATCCTTTCATATCTTCTTCAGATGCAACCCCAAGGCACCCGCAAAGCACACGTAAACTTCCCCATGCACATCTAGCCTACAATCCGGCGCGGAAGGTGGTGCCCCCCCCACCACAGGCACAGGTGGCATCTGTACCGGGTGGTCCACTGCCAACACCTGCAATGGGGACGCAACAGCGTGCATCTCTGCAACAACTCCTGCATACCCTGAAAAAGCTGCACTAGCATCACCTGATTGTCTAACTGACTGGAAGACCTGCCACCCCTGCACACCCCCGGCTACTGACTCGCTACAGCATTACATGGAGACGACATCACAGGACAAGACAAAACAGGTGCTATGAGTGACTCACCAGGCTGACGCGCAGGAAGCGGAGCAGCCATCGGGCCTGAGCAAGGGCGAAAGGAATCCTCAAAATCGACTTGGGAATCTATTCTCCTCAGCGGCGTGAAGAGAAACTGCATCATCCACTGGCGCCATCTGCGGGGCATGAACCTCCACTGTCGCTTGCAGAGCTGATGCTTGGCTAGCCGCAGGGCTCAGCACACTCCCAATTGGTGAATGAAGCGTCAAAGCCCTAGGGAAGGGTAACACCTGCGGCATCCAGCCCCTCCCCCATTCCTGACCTGGGGAACACAATGGCGAAAGGGAAGCACTGTGCTGGTGTGCATGACAGGTCCATAATCCTGGTCTGCCTCCTGCCTTCTTGCGGCACATGTGGCGAGAATGAAACCGCTACTCCAGATCTGACAATTTTCCCCCCGCTGCACGACTCTCCCCTACCGAGCCCGGGCTGCCGCAAGGCCGCTGCCTGCGGCCTGACGCTGGTGGCGAGGGACTCAAGGGCTTCAGAGGCCGAAAAACTCTGGGCGCGCTGCCACGTGTTACCTTCCGACTGTGCTCCTCCGGACCCCGATCCAGACGCTGCTGCAAATGATTGTGGCAATGTCGGCACCAGAGCCGCCTGCAGCTGAATAGAGACCCACTCAGTCCCATGCTCCGCCACGGCTGCCCACATCAGATCTTGCAGCTGCTGGGACATCTCGTCTTTGGCGCCGGGATCCAAGAGGAAGTCGCCCATGTGAGCGCTGCCTTTTAACTAACTATTGCCCACCCACACTGATCTCACTTCCCCTTAAAGCCCCTCCTGTACCCACTAGCCCCACCTACCTTAAACAGGCCCATTTTCTCTCAGGTCAAGGCGGGCGTCCGGTTATCGGCTTCGCCTGACCTCCTGCCCTTTTTCTACCTGCTTGCCTCTATGTATCCTAAGCAATATAGAATGACCTAAAACCTCTCACTATGCAAAAGTGAAAACACAAGGACGAACAAAACAAACAGATAAGGAAGGTCACCAAGCTGGGTCACAACAGAGAGGGAAGCTCAACAAAAAAAAAATGTAAAAGTAAGTTGAAAAAATTTATACCAATAAAAAAAAGAAGTTATAAAATGCTAAATGTTCTATAAATGATCAAACAACTAGATAGAAAGTGAACACCTTAAGAAATTATTTTAAAAAAACGCCAAAAAATGCAATAAAAACTGATTAAAAAGTCACATTTACACCACAAGGATTGCAATAAAAAGTCATGCAAACAATAAGCCCAGATACAGCTCAAAAATCAAACAATACAAATGGCACAAAAGACGGTGGCACAAAAACAAGGGACTCCAAGTGCGTTTTTATTATGCAAAATTATTAATACATAAAAAGTGATAGAAATGTGATATCGGATTTTGGCGCATGCGCAGAACCCAGCTTCGCGGACGAGTGCACGCAACTACCAGGAGCTGCCCGCTTAGATGGATTGGTAGGTGGAATGCAAGAGGCTACTGGGGCGTGGGGTAGCCGCTCGGTGTAGGCTCAGCTCTGGCTACTTCATGCTCCAGTAGACTCTTGGGGGAAGTAAAATTTATAAAAGTTATGGGCCACGAAGGAATTAGCCCTAAAATGGGCTACACTACTCTACCATAAAGGAACCTGCCACTGGATCTACCTTAATAGGTAAATTTGTGGCGGTAGGTTCCCTTTAAGTAACTTGTTATCAGACAGAGGTGAAGGGAAAATCTGGTTCTGTCCTCTGCTCTAGAGGGTCAGATACACTGGAGGGAAGGATCACTGCTCAACATTCAGAGGAATCTAACATATTGTATGGTTAGACAGATCTGGGGCCACTCCATATGTAAGAACAGAGAGGACCCAGAAATGGCCTGTCCAGAAGACGTGGACCTGAGAGCCCCACTACACAATGACCCCGAGTCACTGACACTTACCTCAGGCAAATGCTTCTAGGAGCTGTAGTAAAGGAAAGAGAATGAGTAACTACAATCTGATTAACTGTAAAGACTCCTCCGATAATGAAGTCTCCATCCTGAAAGTACTTGTGCTCATCAAAAAATACTCCTAGAGGTAGATCACAGGCGGGTGGTGGATTCTGGGACATACATTGTGTCACAAAGAGAATCAGTACAAGTAACATCACACGTCTGGTGAGTAGCCGCCTGTGCAGGACTCCCCCAGACTGTGCACCCCAAATATCAGAACAAGAACGGCTAGAGGTGGTGAAGAGCAGTGTAGGCCAGGATAACACAGAGACAGAGCCTGGTGCCGGGCAGAGGACCATGCACTAGATAGCAGCCTCTCCCCCTCCTCTTATACTCTACAGCACAATACATCTCTATGAGGTCTGGATATAGATGGAGACTCAGGTGTTGGAACTTCTCATCTTATCTTAGGACACATTTCCAGGGGATCCGTCCATATCTCCAGAGATTCAGTTATAGAAGAGTCTTTGTAAGTTTTAAATATCTTACCAACATATATTCCTACTTCACTGGTGACAAAGATTTAACCCATAAATGTGAATGGATGACAATAACTACTTGGTACAGTGAACTTCCTTTATCCGTATTACCTAAATTATGGAGACAGCATAGCCCCCTGTGCTAGGGTCTACCTCCTACTATTCCATCATGGCCTTGAGCAGAGACTCCTTTTGAATTACACATGGTGCCATCCTATATTGCTCCTGGTCAGAGGTCCATCGTCCCGGCACCACCCCTCAGCTGCTGTTTTGTTGGGTGGTGGTGGGTAGTAGCCTGGCAGCGCTGTGCACTCACACCTATGATTAGGAGAGTCTTCTGAGGTCTATCTTGGACATTGCTATACGGGGGGCTTTAGCAGGTACTGTGCTTCCATCTACTGAACAAAGTTTATAAATGATGTATTGCTACGCCACCACCTATACCTGAGTGACTTAATAAAAAAGACCAAATCTGCCAGCTAGAACAGATAGCTAGTTGGTCAGACAAAATACATGATACTTTTATCAAGTTATGGAAGCCTTGGCACATATACAGAGCCTAAGAGACAAGGTTAGACCAATAAGACATAGAGGAACTTCTTCCCCCCCCCCCCCCAAGTGACAGACGTTAGAAAGCTTTGCCATAATCCAAACATGCAATTTCTCCTGCTGGCCAATTTTCTTAGAGTCTGAAAGATGTGACCTGCATTACCTTTATTCTCTCATTCATGTTTGTAAGGATCAGTGGTAGTGGATCCTCTGGACCAGAGTCTAAGTGGCACCTGGTTTTCCCCAGAGCCCCCTCCAGAGCAGGTTGGGCTTGTTGTGGTGTGGACCACCAGGTTGCTCCACAGGCGTGACTTTGTCTGTGGTGGCAACCAAGGCGAAGTATAAAATCATAAGGGAAACTCGTGGCTGTGACTGGGTCTTTTCTGTCCCAGAGGGGTGTAGTCCATGTCAGGGCCTTCCCGGAGAGGAGGCTGATGATGAATGCCACCTTAGACTGTTCCATGACAAACTATGTCGGCATAAGTTCAATGTGCATGGAGCATTGGGTGGTAAAACCGCTGCACAACTTGGGGTCCCCATCATACTTAGATGACATGGAAAGTCTCAGCTTGGGATCCACAGATTGAGCATGAACCGGAGCAGCAGGAAGAGATGCAAGAGGAGCTGCAGGAACTTGACGCTGCTGCCTAGTAGCCATCATTTGCTGCAACATCGCGGTGACTTGTACTAATTGTCCTTGTGCGGCAATCTGTTGGGTCTAGTGGACAACGAGGGTGGTAACATCAGTCAGGTCAGGTAGCGGGACATTGGCGGGTTCCATGGATAGATCTTACAGTCAAGATCAGTGGTAATGGAACCTCTGTACCACCGGGGATGATGATGTAAGCGGACACCTGGGACCGGATTCTAAGTGGTACCCGGTTTTCACTAGAGCCCGGCGCAAAGTGGATGATTTCGTTCCACAGGCGCGACTTTGTCCGCGGTGGCAGCAAAGGCGAAATACAGACTCTTAAGGCAAACCTGTGGTCAGGGACAGGCAGGATGTCGAGACAGGCAGCACAGGATCAGAGTCGGGGCTGTAGTGGAAGGTCAGGACAGGTAGCACAGGATCAGAGCTGGGGCACAGTCTGCCATTTGTCCTTTTTTATTTTACGTTTATTTTGTTTTTCAGTGCAGCTGGTGGCATCATCACCGATAAGCGTACACGCCTGTCGACTGACAGCGCTGACAGGCTGACGCTTATTAAGATGAATAAAGCCTGGATTTCTCATAATTTCCAATCTCCACCAGGTGAAGGAAGCTCAACCTGAATAATTGATCCACTCCTCCTCCTCCTCATTTTCCTCCTTCTCCTCCTCTTTGTACAGTATAACAGAGGAAACTGGCTATTTTTTGACAGGGCCCACTGGCTCTAGCTATAGTACTTTATGCATTTAATTTTTCTGGAGGGCCACCTACCCGGTCCTCTGTTTTAAACAATTTTTGGGAGTGCCACATACAGGCACTCAATCTATTCAATTTTTCTGGAGGGCCACCTACCTGCTCCTCTGGTTTGAAAATTTTTTTGGACTGCCACATACAGGCACTCAATCTATTCCATTTTACTGGAGGGCCACCTACCTGCTCCTCTGGTTTGAAAAATTTTTGGGACTGCCACATACAGGCACTATCCAAATTAAATTGTCTCCATAGCAGCCTCCACACGTTGTCTCCATTGCTACCTCCAAAAGTCGTCCATATAGCTGCCTCCATACATCGTCCCTTTATCAAACGAGGTGTGTCAGGCAGAAATTTGGGTTGTTTTCATGGATTCCACATCAAAGTTGTTAACTTTGTCGCCACCCCTGCCTGTGTTATCCACAAAATATATGGCAAACTTTTATTCATTTACCAATATTATTTCAGCGCTTCTTGGCATTCTGTTTACATTCCCCTCCCCGGCATATCCTACTTATAAGAACGCACGACACATCTATACAAAAGTGCGGTTTGGTGAGAGTATAGCCTAGAGACGGGGCTTGGATGGCGGAAAGCTGCTGGGCGGAGCGCCAGCTCCTGGCATCATGCGCTTCTGCGCATCTTTTAATTCCCTCACCCGCCATATCCAAACTTATAAAGAACGCTATACACTAATTGGTGGTGCAGGCTGGGACGAGTGACCCTGGGGCTGGTCAGATACTGCCGACGCAGAGAATTGTTGGGAATACCTCGGTCTCCAGGTCTCAAAGGCCTACTATAACCTTCCTACCAACCCTCTCCACCTCTCCTCCTCCGAATTACCATCAGTGGGCATGGCGCCATCAGTCGGTAGCTCTAGGCACAGACCGCCAGTTGCGTCGCTAAGCGAGCAGGCGGTGCTCAACTGCTGAGCCTAGGCGATAAATAAAAGCACACCCCCAAGAAGCTATTACAGGCATTCCACATTCAACTGTTAACTTCTGTCAGCCCTGAGCTGTTAATCCACAAAATCACTTGCAAACTTATCATTTACGATATTATTTTTTCAGCGCTTTCTTGCGCAGCTGTTTACATTCCCCTCACCGGAATATTCCTAAACTTATCAGAACGCTACTACACTTGATCTATACAAAAAGGTTATAGAAGTGTGTTTGGGGATAGCCTAGAGGACGGGGCTTGATTGCGAAAAGCTCGCCTGGAAGCGGAGCGCAGCTACATGCCAAGATCCAACTAACATAGTTTTCAACTAACAAGCCCTTTAATCTACTACTAGTTCACTGCCTCAATACATGGTCCCCTTTCAAACGAGCGGGGTCAGGCAGAATTTTGGGTTGTTTTCATGGCGTCCATGTAACTTTGTCGCCAACCTGCTGTGGCATCCACAAAAGTACTGGCAAAATTGTATCATGTACGATATTATTTGAGCGTCTTGCTCACCTCCTTTGGTCCTCTCTGCCACCCATTGGTTTGAAGCCTGGTCCATTTAGGGTATGTCGCCATGCCACTCTCTAGGCTGCTGCCGCTGCTCTGCATGCCGTCACCTATAGGTCAGGGTCAATTATTGGATGTTTTAGATGCTATTAGCTCATTATGCACTTTTCATGGCCATGCTGTGCCCATATTATTTGCATAATGGTGCGTTTAAGCAGCATCAGAGGCATCCATGCAGATTGCCCCTGCTGTTTCTGTCTTACGTGGGGTTTCCATCCTTTTCTGAGGATGAGGTTCCCAGGTGTTTGGCCAGCGTCTGTGCCAGAGCCTTGGTACCCTGAAAAAATGCTCGAGTCTCCCTTGACTTCATGTGGGTTCGTTATTCGAGCGAGCACTCGAAGCATAGGAAAAGTTCGTAGTCGAATACGAGTACCCGAGCATTTTAGTGTTTCGCTCATCTCTAGTGCTAACGCTTTAATATTGTGGCCAGACAGAGGAGGAGCAGTTGTACAATCTACTCAGTTCCTCCTAACGATCATACACTGTCTGCAGAAAGAGCAGAATGTAAAATCAGCTCAGCTCCTCCTGCTCTATAAATGCTGCCTCTCAGATAAGACAGAAGTAATTAAAAATCAGCTCAGTTCCTCCTGCTCTAAATGCTCGCCTGCCAGATAAGACAGAATGTAAAATCAGCTCACTCCTCCTGCTCTATAACATGCTGCCTGTAGATAGGACACTAGGTGCAATTGCTCAAGCTCATCCTGCTCTATAAATGATTCCTGCAGATAGGCAATATGTACAATATGCACTTCAGCTCTACTGCTCTATAAACACGCTGCTTGCAGTAGGACACTATGCCCTATATGCTCCGTTCCTCCTGCTCTATAACGTGCTGCTGCAGATAGGACATATGTACAATTTGCTCAGCTCCTCCTGCTCAACATGCTGCCTGCAGAGATAGACACTGCTATACAATCTGTCATATCCTCCTGCTCTATAAAACATGCTTTTAGTGTTTCCTTTGATCCTAAAAATGACATTCTCCCTTTAAAATTTGCCATAACTTGGTTATATAAACAAGCAGTAAAAAAAAATAATGGAAAAGATCTTAGTACGGATTATAACGTATCATATTAATATCTGTGCAGTTATAAAGTGACCTATCTATTTATAGGATATGATGCTGGGTGCATAGAAGTGTCATTCCGGTGGCCCATAACATGAAGAATACTAAGTACTAGAAGACTACAATGGGGACTTTTGGCTCTCTGTGACTTATGAAGTGATGAATGGGAGGGCAATTAGGTCACAATCTCAAGACGTTTGGAACTTTGAGGTGGACAATGGGGCCAAGATCTCTCCCTTTATGGTGATCGGGAAACTTGGGGGTAAAAGTGGGTTGGGGGTCTAATTATGACAAGATTTTCTAAAGAACTTATATCAAGTCAGTAGAACACAGTTTGCAAATGAACGAGGACAGGAGAAGGAGAATCAAGGAGAATTATCTCTTCATCCCGCGGCTTCTATCGAGACGTCGATTCCTCGATCGCAAATCTCGACTGATGAATGTTCTTTGGGTTGTGGTAATTGCCTTCCGTCACCTCGGTCTGACTTCCTTTCAGCTTGAAAGATTCCCTTATTGTACAAATCTAGTCCCGTAGGTATGGGGGCGTTACCCAAATTTATGGAGATCTTTGGAAAGACCCTTTGGAGTCCAAAGCAGAAAACTCCGACCGATTCCTGAGAAAATACAAAGATGATGAGATCAGACTAATATTCAGGCTGTATTTATTGCAGGAGAGAGTAGTTAACTCCCATTTATTGATTCCTAGTAGTAGTTATAGAGCAGGAGCCATTGCGTAGATATATAGATAATAGATACTATAGTGTCTATTTATGACAAATGATAAATTTGGAAACAGACACCCAATGGGCAGGATTCGACCTTACCCATAATGACATACACACTATGTAGATCCCGGAGGCTAAGTGTCCGAATGCCGCACTGTCAATGGGTTTCCCGAATATTCCCATTAAGCCCCTTTCTACACTGGCGGAGATGCGACGGAAAACGGGCGCCAACAAGAGCATGTGAAGACAATATATATGTGTGACAGAAAACATGCAGATGTATGTAACGCTGCAATGTGTTATTCCAAAATATATATTGTTCTTAAAATGCTATTTGGTTCGTCGCCGTTTCCCGCGTATCTCCCGACAAGTACGCAAGATGTGCCGAACATATGTAATCTATTATGCACGTGTTTCTGCACTGTTGTTTTTATCTTAAATGATCCTGTGTTCACTGTATGTTCAATGTGTTACAATGTATTGATTCTATTCTTCACTGTTCTTCAATCTGCTAACTTGTAGGGAGATAAGATAACGCGCGGACAGTGAAGAATAGATTGCATGTTTGATACATCTGGATAACTTATCAGAAGACATATTTTCAATTATGAAAGAACAATTTTTTATCCCAAACCATGGTCCCTTTGAAAAATGCCGAGATCTCCCATTGAATCGCGCTTGTGTGAAAAATGCGCCGAAACGCAAAAAAAACGCTAACAACACGCGCAGTGACAAACGCCAAAAGCAAGTACTCCAGGTTAAATGGAACAAAACGCATGCCAAAAACGGCAGTTTTCACGCCATTGCACCCTGACGTGAAACGCAACGCTAGTGTGGACGAGGCCTTAGCCCTGAATTGCCCCAAGTTTTTGGCGCGCGATCGGATTGTGGCGCGCGACGGCGGCATGCACAGAAATCGGGGGTTAGCATGGCCTTCGGATAACCCGAGGATTCAGACAAATCCGAGGAATTAAAAAAGGAAACAGTGGTGGCAAGATCCGATCGGAAACAAGAAGGTGAACCCGGCGGAACTCGGCGCAGCAGAGACAAAGAAGGAACTCGGACACACGGACCTTCGTGAATCGCGCGGACCGAAACCTCGTGACCTTCTTCCTCATCTCTGCCCCCCCCCTCGGGACAACGCACCACGGGATCGTGACGGGACCAGGTAAGTAAATCTGCGCCTATATGTCGGGATTAAGGTGTACCGGAACATTGTTCTGATTGATAACAGCTGCATCCTCCGGTATGACCCTTGGTGTTGCCAAAGCGCTTGTTCTCCTATACCTCCGCTGTGTTCCTTCTCTGTATGAGTAGTATATCTCAAGTTGCCTTCTTGGGAGAAAAAAAACTTGACCAAGCCAGAGAAGGAGAAGAGCGGTGGCAAACAGCTGCCACCTTAAACCAATGGGCAAAGAACCAAGACATAACTTTGATAGGGGGGGCCCAAAAAGCTAAAAGGAGAAAGGAGCGGGCAGGTGGAAAGTCCCACCAATGGCAGAGTTTACATTAGGGATATACCATAGTTTTTCACATACTTGATACGTGGGCCCCCAAAAATGCTAAATCCATCCTCTGTGTCTCATACAGTCATGTGACAACCCCTCCAGAATCAAGTGCCTTCGGAGGAGAAGAAAGGAGACAAGCGGAAAAGGAGGGAAGAGCGATGGCAGGTGGAAAGTCACACCAATGGGCAGAGTTAGTTATTAATGATATCCTATCTGTTCACATAGCTTTAATAGGGGGCCCAACAAAATGCCAGTATACTCGTAATCTTACAGCCGCTGTTGTGCAACCCCCCAGCTTTCTGGGTAAGAGACATGAGTTGGGATAGTCCATGATGCAATCAACACCGAGGACTGTGAACAAAATATCCTGGGTCTGGAGGAACACTCATACATCTGCTAGGCTTTTGGTATTTATGTGAAATCGGGCAAAACTATATATGGTTCATGTGACATAGAGCCACAGCCACATTTTGCATGCCCACATGTCACAAAATGGACTTGTGTGCCCAGCAAGATGCGGGATTATGCCTGCGAAGCAATTTTTGAGTTGCAGATCACGGAAGGTTGGCTTTACACATTTGACACATCATTCAGTTTGTGTCGGAGTGACGGAAAGGAAATGCAGGGCATTGTACTAGCTCACGGTGGCACTTTGCCTGCAGCGCTGGGGGGTCCTGGTTCGAATCCCAACCAGGTCAACATCTGCCAAAGAGTTTGTATGTTCTCTCCGGTTTGCATGGGTTTCCTCCGGGGTCCTCTGGTTTCCTCCCACACTCCAAAACATACTGTTAGTGATTTAGATTGTGAGCCCCAATGGGGCAGGGACCAAGTTGTCATTCTTTGTGCACAGCGCTTCGTAATTGTGTGCCTATTATAAATAAAAGAATTATATTATTATTAAATAGTCAGTGAATGGAGATCAGGACCCCATGCTCGGCCTGCCATCCCCATCATTATGAGAACAGGATCCCCATCTCCCAGATGCAGGGATCCTGTACTCGTGTTGGGGTTTTAACCATAAACTTGGGGACTACCCCTTAACGATGGCTGAGCTGATAATACACACAAACCTGTAAACCAGGTATGGCCAGTTCCTGTACAAGCTTTTTTTAAACCCAGTTGTATTTTGACTGATAAGTCATGGGTGGGGAAAAATTACCCCTTTTTTGGTGCCCACAAATGAAAAAGATTTTGTGACGGCTCCGTTGTCCTCAAAGCGGTCGACGACGACAGAAGGAATTACATGTGACTAGAGTCTCCGAATTTGGGTTATTAGAAAAAACTTCACAAAGCGCAAACAATAGCGATTAGGCTGTCGGAAAACTGCCTTGCAATCTCCATCCCTACGTTTATCCTGGAACAATACACTCAGAACGGTACTTTACTGTCTGTTAGATTTGGCAATTCATTCAAACAAAAGTTCCGCGAGGGCCGTTTCCGATATAAGCCGAGAGCTTCAAAGCCTGGTATTCGTTCACCAATTATTTTCTGCAAGAAATGCACAGTGGGGAAACCGAGAATTTGTTGAACGACAGGGATTACACGACGAGCAGGAGCTTGATAACAAAGCTCAACGTATCACTGATGGTTTAAGAAGTCTACACCCAATGGGGGGGGGGGGGGGGGGGGCAATCGATCATACTAAATCTACCAGAGACAGATGTGGACTGTGGGCCAAAGATATGATGAGAACAATTAAGTTTTAAATGAGGGGGGTTAAAAGAGCTCAGAACTGAAAGTTGTAAGCCCGGTGATTCACTAAAGGATAGGGGAACAATTTTGAAGCTGGACAACCCCTTTATATGGTCTAGAACCCACTGTAAATTGTACAGTGAGTGGACTCTATTGGGTGGAGGGAAAGTGCTGATATCAAACGTTGTCTTATATAACTAAGACTAGGTTAACACTAGGTTTGGGGTCAAGGTTTGAAATAGGTGTCAAAGTTCAAACTTGCAAAAAATTATAGTAACTTTTTACTATTAACAATAACCTTGAAGACAGGGTTAATGTATAGAAGCTTATATTGGGACAGGTGTGAGGGTTAGGTCAGACAACAGCGGCAGCAGCCTGTGTGCCTGTGTCTCAATCCTCTTGAGTTCTATTGGGGTCGTTCGTGGAAAGAGCTGCGTACAAAGAGCCGGTCACTAAACTCCGCCCATAAAACAGCTCACCACGCCCCACCTTTAACCAATAAAATCTGGTTCAAAGTGGTTTGGTGTGGTGCGACTGGCTAGCCTGGGCTCCCTATAACATGTTTAATAGAAAAGCCGTTCAGTAGCAGACAGGGCCAGCTCTTCTTAGTGAAGCGAAACTAATGAGCCATTAATTACAGTCACTATGCGTTCATCCCCTACTCCCACATAATCCCCCTCCCTCTCTGCTACCCAACGGAAATGAAAGGGGGAGATGAGACAGGATGGAGTGTGGAGGTCAGGAGGACTGAGACACAGACACCACCGCTGCAATTCCTCCTCCCATGGGGCCTCACTACATTCTACGGCAGGGAGTCAGGTCTGTGAAATACAGTTTTATAAAGTATTGATTGATTAAAAATGCTGACAGAGGTATTTTTTTTACAATGAGCATAGCATAGGCCAGTGAAACCGTCAAGTAGATAAAAAAACAGGTAACAGGTTCACTTCAAATAAAATAAGACCAGCTATCTTTGGGATGAACCCTGGGTACAGATAGGTTCCGTGATTTGTTCGCTTAAGTGAATTGTATGCAAGTCGGAAATGTATATTTTAGAATTGTACCTCCAGCCAGAATTTTTTTTGGTCTCTGTGACAATTGGATTTTAAATGTTGGGTGTAATAAAGAACCAGGATAACAATTTAAAGATTCAATACAGGAGCGTGATAACTGTTATAGCTGATTAGGTAGCTAGGGGCTTAAAGTTACAGTAACTGTACCGTAAAGTACCAACATTCAGAGGTCCGTTTGTAACTAGGGGTAGTTGTAAGTCAGTGTTCTTAAGTAGGGAACCGCCTGTACTCTCAGCTGAAGGATTGTGATATATAACCTCTTTGGAAAATGAGGAAACGAACCATCTAAAAGGGTCACCAAAAATCTACTAGGTTCACCCCAATACCAATTCACTCCTACCTTATCAGAAACATGAAAATCTGATGTTTGTTTCCATTTTTGTTGCGTAAATAGAATTAAGGGGGGAAACTTTGAGGAGTATTCAGGCGTGCAAAGGAAATTGCTTTTCCCAGGAGGTTAGACACGACAAAACACACAAAGCGCTAATGGTCCTCTCAGATGTCATTCCTGATCTTACGAGGAAACGTCAATGGAAATGAGGGACCTCCGCGCCTTACCTGGATTCCCCCATCTGTTTGGCTGAGGTACAGTCGGATGGTCAGATTAGTCCGGCCGGTTTTTTCTTGCCAGAGCTGGTATAAAAGATGAATAAAATGAATAAGCAATGACTTACGAGGAGGAGACCACGGTGAGTCGTATGCAATGAGATGTATGGTTCGGACAATCGGGTTTTTTTTCCATGTCGAGTTCAATGATGAGAGATCCTGGGCGTAGCAGTGAAGAGGCTTTAACAATGTGTTATTTTTTCAATTCTTTTGCAGTTTCAGGTCACCAGGTTATGTAGCTTTAACAAAGGGGTTGGCCACTTTTCAATAAATTCTCTTCCATTTGACATGTTATATATGGATATGTACCTGTGTCTTTCCCGTCTCAACCACGCCTGCCATCTGCCAATATACCCAACTTCCGCTGCTCTATTCATCTAGCTTCCATCCTAATGACCTTTCTTCCTACTGAGCCTCTTTTCTCTCACATCCTGCTGTCCCCCATCTTTCTTTATCTATTCAGTGAGTCAAACCTCCTGCTAAGCCCTCCTATTAAGCAGGCTCAAAAATATGTCAACAAAACCTATGGAAAGTTGCAGACAGCACTGAAGTAATAGTAGCAGGTCTGCGATATTTGAAAACATTTCCAGGGATTATAATTAAGGCGCTGAGGCAAATTTATATAAAGAGTGGCCAACCCCTTAACACAGTTCATCAGCTGGTGTGATCAGACAAAATGCATTGTTTATTACGTTTTTAGAGGAAGTTCTAGAATGTCTAACGATTGTCTGCAAATTGCTTATTGACACTTTCTTAACGCAGATGTGGAGGAGAACTTCCTGTGACATCTGGTGGGGTCACATGTGCTCCTAGTGGTGGAAATGTTTTTATCAGCCATTGTTTCCCTCCAAAATACACGGATATCACAATGAATTCAAGAGGTCAAAAAGGTATCTTTTCTAAATTATATCTGTGTTTTAACCCCAGCGCCGTGTGCAAATTGTTGTCCTAAGGTTCCATTGGGAAGGTCCGCCTTCGCAGAGACCCTCTGCAGTTCACCAACACAGTTCAGCTTCAATGCCTCACACAGGGTCATTAACCCATTAGATGCTGTGGTTGATCTTGACCA
Organism: Engystomops pustulosus; assembly: GCA_019512145.1. Lineage (NCBI taxonomy): Eukaryota > Metazoa > Chordata > Amphibia > Anura > Leptodactylidae > Engystomops > Engystomops pustulosus. The sequence continues at coordinate 146,082 of WNYA01000347.1, read as the reverse complement.
ATGTAGCTAACAGTTTGTGAACATTGGCTACTGAAGTGGGAGCCTGGCTGTCAAGTATCCCCATTCAGCTGTCATCACAAGGTTTTGACTTCCAAATTGTACCAATCACACTGATAGAAGTGTAAAAATTAGGATGAAAGTTGCTTGTATAGTTTTGCCATGATCAGGAATGGCCATATGGCATCATTTTATAAAGTGATTAATACCACACATCATAGCTCAAAGGTTGTGGTAAGATTCCAGCCCGGGGGCAGGTTTCTCTTTAATCCTGATCCTGACTGGTTTATGAAGATCAATACATTGATGCATCTAAATGCACAACAGGCCGTCAGCAGGACTAGGGAAATCAGGATTTTTCCAGAGTTGTCAGATGTGAGGCTTCATTGCTTCATCACTTTTAAAAACAAAATCGCTCCAAAGAAAATCTATCTTGATTCGTTATCCCCAGGGATCACGCCGGAGCCCATTGCAGGTGCGGGAAAGGGGAAGGAAAGCAGGGAAAAGGACACTGGATGGATGATGGATGGAGTGCAACAGTCTACAGGCCGGATGTAACCCGGGACACCATTCTGTACCGGAGATATTACCATCGATGAAGGGTTTAAACTAAACTTGGCTTTATAGGATCACAATGGGCAGGAAAGGGTCCCAGATATTCCCAATAGTATAGGGGTTTTTACTAGTGTCTTATTTTATTGGCGCCTCTTTCCAATATGATGCCATAAATGCCACCCTGGGGGCCCCGGAGGTGCCAAATATCAAAATGTCACGCAGTAGGAGCCAGGTGTATATTTCAAACTTTTTTGGTTAAACTATTGCAGAGAAAAAATAGTTTTAAGTTCGATGCGGAGGGAGCGGGTGACAGTGAGCAAGAACGTAATAGGTTGATATGTCAAATAATGATGTGACAAGTCCCTTTTGGAGTATATGATGATAGCGTAATATGAAGGCTGCGGCTTAGTGTTAGCAGTAATAAAACGGTCAAACACTGATAGTAGAAAACGGTGAGGTAACACAATTCTGACTAATGTGTGTTGTCACGGGTGGGTCACGCCACCCTCAACGTGCTCCCTGGGTGCCCCGCTCAGCGGCGATGCACTTACCTATCCCGCTCCGGCTCCGGGTCTTCGAGCGTTTGCCCGGTTGGCCGGTCCTTAGTGGTGCGCCCCATGCCGACTCTTCGCAAGATTTAAAGGGCAGTGTTGCCGTAATTGGCGCAGGGCCTTACCAGCAGTCTATTTAACCCAGACCTCTCCCCACACAACTGCCGACTTTCGTGATTAGAGGAAAGATAAGGGCCTTGCACTGTCATTGAGATTTTCCCGTTGTGACCTCTGTGACGTTCTGACTGCGCCTCCGCCGCCCCTTGCCCTGACTATGCTACGTCCACGGGCCTGTCCCTGTGCTGCCTGTCCTGACTCCTGCCTGGTTCCCGATACGAGATTGCCTGCCGTCCCATGTAATCGACTATGCTACCACAGACAAGGGCGCCAGTGGACGGAACTTGGTGGTAACCACGCCCCGGCACGTCCAACCTGCTTTGCGGCAGGCCTCTGGTGAAACACTGGTACACTAGACTCCGGGTCCCAGGTGTTGGTTGTGTTTTCGTCCGCGGTGGTTCTCGGTCCACTACTCTGAGCCTGACATGTGTGATGGTATTTTTGGGTTGGGAAAAAGACTATAGCAAGATCCTTCCCAACCTGATAATTAGCATTGGCTGCTGGTGGTTTATGTGGGAAATCCATGACAAGTGTTCGAGGCAAATGATAGACTAAAGAACAAAATTGTCTAATATGATCGCCATGATGTTGGTGAATTAGTGCCTAGGAGAAACAGTAGAGGTGTGAACATCACACTAGTATCTCCTGAAATAGAAAAATTGACGGAATAAATTGTAAAGGGTTTTTTTTTTAAAAACAAAAACTTCCCTTTTAAAAATAAACATAGTCCTAACGACTATGGGGCTCAACTTACCAAGGGTCCGAAATGCGCAATTTCGGCGGCTTTCCCGAATATTTACGTTTTGCCACCGATTGACGCCGGGATTTGCCGCCGCGATCGGATTTTGGCGCATCGGCGCGGTTTGCATGAACTGCAACAGAAATCGGGGGGGGGCGTGTGGCCATCCGACAACCCGAGGATTGGACAAACCCGCGGAATTTAAAAAAGGATTGTGTCGCAAGAATAAGCACTCACATGCCACACGGGAAGAAGAAGACGAAGGTGAACTCCGGCGGACCTCAGCAGCGCAGCGACACATGCAGGATATAGGGCGCACGGATGTTATTAAATCGCCACCGGACCCGCATCCCTCATCGGACAATGCACCCACGGGATCGCGATTGGGAACGGGTAAGGAAATCGCCCCTCTGACTTAAAAATTTTAAAAAAATCACCGAAAAAATGAACCTGTCTTATGTATAGTTAGCAGGTGTAGCTTTACATTGGGCCAGCCAGAAGGGAACCAGGTCAATTTATGTTATTTGATTTTTTTTTAACATTTTTATTCACACTAACGAAAGTACTGTTACATTCTACCCTTACAAGTCCATTGCGGTTTACACCTAGGAAATTATAGCGAATTAGCGGAGGCGTATAGAATGTGTATCAAGAAATGATGCGATACAATGTAAGCAATTCAAAAACCAGTAATAGGATTACAAGAGAGTTTTGGTGGGGTAAAAAAATAATGGAGGAGCGAGACCGGGTAAGAATGAAAAGGGATAGTAAAATCTCTAGTCCCGCCTCAGAATGGAGGGCAAGTAATTGGCTCCTTTAAATGAGCTTTCGGGCCCCGAATCTATGCAACAACCAGAAATTACCGTCTATGGAGGATACACAGTAACTCAGCGCACAGAGGAAAGCCGGATGTCTCTACATATCACACAAGTAAAAAACCTCTGCACTTGTATTCTCTCCAACTTGTCCCTATGGAAAAATAACATCAAATAAAAAATTAAAATTACAAGAGTATTCCAGGAGGCCCATAAAGTGGCATCACGAATGTGAAATCTGATCGTAAGCAACAATGCTCTATAAAATACATGATATTAAAGGGCTTTTACCATGTCTTGTATTTTATATATTGTCTTATATATCTTTACGAGGTCAAAATTTTATTTTTTAGATACAAGCTCCAAATGTAATGAGAAGATAAATGCATACAATTGTCCTACCCTGCAGTCATCACTAGGGGAGGGTAGAGTTTAAGGTAACTTCTATTTATATATATAGTATTAGTAGTAGTAGGATGATTATTATATTTTATTTATAATTTTATTAATACCATTATATGAGTATACAGTGCTGGTGGCTGTGAGGCAGGCAGAATTGCTATATCTAGAGCTTAAGGGGTTTTTGAATGAAGATTAAAAAATAATTGAAATGATGAAACATATCCAAGGATACATGAAAAGAGTGACTACATTAATGCAGACAAGCTGACGTTTTTCGGTTGGGAAAAATGCCTTAGTCATAGCATGGACACACTTGGGGCAGATTTACTTCGCGTCCGTTCGCGATCCAGCGCGCGACGTTCTCTGCGCTGGATGCGGGTCGGCCGGGTTCACTAAGGTAGTTCCCGCCGGGGTGGCGCTGCCTGCCGCTGAAGTGAAGTTCCCCAGGAGGCGCGCTGGAATGCCCTGAAATTCACCGCCATTACCTGGTGAGGTACGTGTAATTTCGCAACACATTTTTTGTCCTAAATGCGGCGGTTTTTCCGAATCCGTCGGGTTTTTCATTGCCCACGGCCCCCCGATTCCGTTGAGTGCATGCCGGCGGCCGATGCGCCACAATCCGATCGCGGCACCAAAAATCCGGGGCAATTCAGGACAACGGCGGCAAAATCGGTGAAAGATTCGGGTAAAAACACGTCGGGAAAAAACGCGAAAGCGGGCCCCTAGTAAATGAAAAAAAACGAGCTGTGTCAGGCAGAATTTTGGGTTGTTTTCATGGCTTCCACAACAAACTTGTTAACTTTGTCGCCACCCTGCTGTGTAATCCACAAAAAATACTGGCAAACTTTTATCATTTACCGATATTATTTCAGCGCTTCTTGCGCAGCTGTTTACATTCCCCTCACCCGGCATATCCTAAACTTATAAGAACGCGCGCTTCTTGCGCAGCTGTTTACATTCCCCTCACCCGGCATATCCTAAACTTATAAGAACGCTACTACACTTGATCTTATACAAAAGGTTCTTAGAAGTGCTGTTTGGGGAGTAGCCTAGAAACAGGGGCTTGGATTGGCGAAAGCTCGCCTGGCTGCAGAGCGCCAGCTCCATCACAAGATCCAACTAACATAGTTGCAGCACCTTTAATCTACTACTAGTTCACTGCCTCCATAATAATAATAATCTTTATTTATATAGCGTCATCATATTCTGCAGCGCTTTACAAATCATAGGAAACAAATACAAATGTAATGTAACAGAGAATGTAAAATCAGCTCAGCTCCTCCTGCTCTATAACATGCTGCCTGCAGATAAGACAGAATGTAAAATCAGCTCAGCTCCTCCTGCAGAGCACGGGTTGGGCGATAGACTGAGATAAGAGAGGAGAGGTAGGGTGGTGCAGCATTATACAGAGCTTTATGGATGAGGGTTATTATTATTTTAAACTGTATTCGAAAGGAGACTGGCAGCCAGTGCAGCGACTGGCATGAACTGTAAGCATATATGGTCCCCTTATCAAACGAGCTGTGTCAGGCAGAATTTTGGGTTGTTTTCATGGCTTCCATGTTAACTTTGTCGCCACCCTGCTGTGTAATCCACAAAATATACTGGCAAACTTTTATCATGTACCGATATTATTTGAGCGCTTCTTGCTCACCTCCTTTGGTTCCTCTCTGACACCCATTGGTTTGAAGCCTGAGTCCAATTAGGGTATGTCGCCATGCCACTCTCTAGCCTGCTGCCGCTGCCTCTGCATGCCGTCCCCTATAGTGTCAGGGTCAATTATTGGATGTTTTAGATGCTATCTAGCTTCATTCTGTCACTCTTTCATGGCCATGCTGTTGCCCATAATCACAAAAGTATATACAATCTAGAGTATCTCTGTGATTGTACTGGTCCTAAAAATAAAGAGGATGGGTGGTTTGAAGCCTGAGTCCAATTAGGGTATGTCGCCATGCCACTCTCTAGCCTGCTGCCGCTGCCTCTGCATGCCGTCCCCTATAGTGTCAGGGTCAATTATTGGATGTTTTAGATGCTATCTAGCTTCATTCTGTCACTCTTTCATGGCCATGCTGTTGCCCATAATTTTGGCATAATGGTGCGTTTAAGAATGTAAAATCAGCTCAGCTCCTCCTGCTCTATAACATGCTGCCTGCAGATAAGACAGAATGTAAAATCAGCTCAGCTCCTCCTGCAGAATAAAAACATTGAACACAGTGAACACAGGATCATTTAAGATAAAAACACAGTGCAGAATAGATTACAGATGTTCGGCACATCTGCTTACTTGTCGGGAGATGCGCACGGAACGGTGCGCCCAAAATAGCATGTGAAGAACAATATATATGTGTGAAGAACACATTGCAGATGTATTTAAACAAGTTAGTTAAATAACACATTTTAATCCCAAACCATGGTCCCTTTGAAAAATGCTCGAGTCTCCCATTGAATCGCACGTGAAAAATGCGAAAACGCAAAAAACCGCTAACAACACGCGTGTGAAAAACGCAAAAACGCTAATTACTCCAAGGAAAAATGGAAGAAAAACGCAGACAAAAACGTCAGTTTTTCACGCATTGCACCCTGACGTGAAACGCAACGCTAGTGTGGAAGGGGCCTTATTGTCACGGGTGCTCCCGCAACCCATGTCTCGGGTCGCATGCTCACCTATTCCTCTCCGTGTGCCCCCGTGACCCGCTACCGCTACTCACCCATCGTCGCTCCTACTTCCGAGTCCTCGGCCGTGCATGCGCATCCCCGTCTCCTTCCTTCAGAAGATTTAACCGGTTAAGGACCGGGCCCTTTCCTGTTTTTTCATTTCCATTTTTCACTCCCCACCTTCAGCTCAGCTCCTCCTGCTCTATAACATGCTGCCTGTAGATAGGACACTATGTGCAATCTGCTCAGCTCATCCTGCTATATAACATGCTTCCTGCAGATAGGACACTATGTACAATCTGCTCAGCTCTTCCTGCTCTATAACAAGCTGCCTGCAGATAGGACATTATGCCCTATCTGCTCAGTTCCTCCTGCTCTATAACGTGCTGCCTGCAGATAAGACACTGTATACAATCTGCTCATCTCCTCCTGCTCTATAACACACTGCTTTTAGTGTTCCTTTGATACTAAAAATGACATTCTCCCTTTAAATTTGCATAACCTTGGTATAAGACAAGCAGTAAAAAAAATAATGAAAGATCTTAGTAAGGATATAACATATCATATTAAATATCTGTGCAGTTATAAAGTGACCTATCTATTTATAGGGATATGATGCTGGTTGCATAGAATTGTCATCTCCGGTGGCCCCATAACATGAAGAATACTAAGTACTAGAAGACTACATGGTGACTTTTAGCCTCTCTGTGACGTGAATGGGAGGGCATTAGGTCACACATCTCAAGACGTTTGGAACTTTGAGGTGACAATGGGGCCAAGATCTCTCCCTTTAGGTGACATCGGGAAACTTGGGGGTAAAGTGGGTTGGGGTCTAATTTATGACAAGATTTTCTAAAGAAACCTTATATCAAGTCAGTAGAAACACAGTGCAATGAACGAGGCAGGAGAATTATCTCTTCATCCCGCGGCTTCTATCGAGACGTCGATTCCTCCAATCTCAATCTCGACTGATGAATGTTCTTTGGTTTGTGGTAATTGCACTTCCGTCCCCTCGGTCTGACTTTCCTTTCAGCTGAAAGATTCCTTATTGTATTCAAATCTAGTCCCGTAGGTATTGGGGCGGTTACACAATTTATGGAGATCTTTGGAAAGACCTTTGGGTCCACAGCAGAAAACTCCGACCGATTTCCTGAGAAAATACAAAGATGATGAGATTCATGACTAATTATTCAGGTCTGTTGATTATTTCAGGAGAGATTAGTTAACTTCCCCATTATATTGATCTCCTAGTAGTATGTTATAGAGCAGGAGGCCATTGGTAGATATATAGATAATAGATACTATAGTGTCTATTTATTGACAAATGATAAATTTGGAAACAGACACCCAATGGGCAGGATTCGACTTACCCATAATGCACCATACACAACTATGTAGATCCCTGGAGGCTAAGGGTCCGAATGCCGCACTTCCAATGGGTTTCCCGAATATTCCCATTTAGCCCTGAATTGCCCCAAGTTTTTGGCGCGCGATCGGATTGTGGCGCATCGACGGCTTGCATGCCACAGAAATCGGGTAGCATGGCCATCGGATAACCCGACGGATTCAGACAAACCGCGGAATTTAAAAAAGGAAATGTGTGGCAAGATCAGCATCGGAAACAAGAAGGTGAACTCCGGCGGACCTCGGCGCAGCAGAGACACAGGAAGGAACTCGGACACACGGACCTTAGTGAATCGCGCCGGACCCGAAACCTCGTCGGACAACGCACCACGGGATCGTGACGGGACCAGGTAAGTAAATCTGCGCCTATATGTGGGATTAAGGTTTACCTGGAACGATGGTTCTGATAACAGCTGCCTCCTCCCTGTCTGACCCTTGGTGTGCCAAAGCGCTGTTCTCCTCTACCTCCCGCTGTTGTTCCTTCTCTGTATGAGTAGTATATCTCAAGTGCCTTCTTGAGGAGAAAAAAACTTGACCAAGCAGAGAAGGAGAAGAGCGGTGGCAAACAGTGCCACTTCAAACCAATGGGCAAAGAACCCAAGACATACCGGTAACTTTGCTAGTGGGCTCCAAAATGCTTAATCCATCCCCTGTGGTATCATATAGACATGAGAAAAGCCTCTCAGAATCAAGTGCCTTCTGGAGGAGAAGAAAGGAGACCAAGCGGAAAAGGAGAAGAGCGGTGGCAGGTGGCAAGTCCCACCAATGGGCAGAGTTTAGCATTAGGGATATCCCATATTTTTTCACATAACTTTGCTAGTGGGCCCCAAAATGCTAAATCCATCCTCTGTGGTCTCATACAGTCATGTGATAACCCTCCCAGAATCAAGTGCCTTCTGGAGGAGAAGAAAGGAGACCAAGCGGAAAAGGAGAAGAGCGGTGGCAGGTGGCAAGTCACACCAATGGGCAGAGTTTAGTATTAATGATATCCCATATCTTTTCACATATCTTTACTAGGGGGCCCCAAAATGCAGTATCCATCTTTCGTAATCTTATACAGCCGTGTGACAACCCTCCCAGATTCTGGGAAGGACATGATTTGGGATAGTCCATGACTGCCATCAATCACCGAGGAGTGAACAAATATCCTGGGTCTGGAGGAACACTCCTACATCTGCTAGGCTTTTGGTTATTTTATGTGAAAATCGGGCAAACTATATACTGGTCATGTGACATAAAGCGACATGACCCACATTTTGCATGCCCATGTCACAAAATGGGACTTGTTGTGCCCAGAAGGATGCCGGATTATGCCTGGAAGCAATTTTTGAGTTGAAGATCACGGAAGGTTGGCTTACACATTTGACACCTATTCAGTTTGTGTAGGAGTGACAGAAATAGCAGGGCCATTGTACTATGTAACGGTGGCTGAGTGAGTAGCACTTCTGCCTTGCAGCGCTGGGGTCCTGGGTTCGAATCCCACCCAGGTCAACATCTGTAAAGAGTTTGTATGTTCTCTCTGTGTTTGCATGGGTTTCCTCCGGGTCCTCTGGTTTCCTCCCACACTCCAAAACATACTGTTAGGTGATTAGATTGTGAGCCCCATGGGGACAGGGACCAAGTTGTCATTCTTTGTGCAGCGCTTCGTAATTTGTGTGCGCTATATAAATAAAGAATTATTATTATTATTACATAGTCAAGTGAATGGAGCATCAGGACCCATGCTCGGCCTGCCACTCCACTCATTTATGAGAACAGGATCCCCATTCTCCAGATTGCAGGGATCCTGTACTCATGTTGGGGGTTAACCTATAAACTTGGGACTACCCCTTTAACGAGGCTGAGCTGTAATACCACACACAACCTGTAAACAGGTATGGCACCGTTTCCTGTACTAAACTTTTTTAAATCCCAGATTGTATTTTGATTGATAAGTCACATTCGGGAAAATTACCCCCTTTTTTGGCTGCACAAATTGAAAAAGATTTTGTGACGGCTCCGTTGTCCTCAAAGCCGGTCGAAGACGACAGAAGGAATTACATGTGACATTAGAGGCTCCGACTTTGGGTTTATTAGATAAAACTTCACAAAGCTGCAAACAAATAGCTATTAGGCCGTCGAAAATGCCTTGCAATCTCCATCCCTCCGTATCCTGGAACAATACCTCAGAACGGTACTTACTGTCTGTTAGATTTGGCAATCTCATCAAACAAAAGTTTCCAGCGAGGGCGTCCGATAATAAGCCGAGAGTTCAAAGCCTGGTATTCTTCACCAATTATTTTCTGCAAGAAATCGCACAGTGGGAAACCGTAAGAATTTGTGAACGAAGGGATTACACGACGCGCCGGGCTCTGATAACAAAGCTCAACGTATCACTGATGGGTTTAAGAAGTCTACACCCAAGGGGGGGGGGGGGGGGGGGGGCAATCGCTAATACTAAATCTACCAGAAGACAGATGTGGACTGTGGGCCATAGATATGAATGAGAACAATAAGTTAAAGAGGGGTCCAGGAGCTCAGAACTGAAGTTGTAAGCACTGTGATCTTTTCACTTCAAGGATAGGGGAACAATTTTTGAAAGCTGGACAACCCCTTTAATATGTGTCTAGAACCCACTGTAAATTGTACAGTGAGTGACTCATATTGGGTGGAGGGAAAGTTGCTGATATCAAAGTGTCTTATATAACTAAGACTAGGTTCACACTAGGTTTGGGGTCAAGGTTTGCCATAGGCGTCAAATTTCAACTTTGCAAAAAATTATAGTCAACTTTTTGACTACTAACAATAACCTTGAAGACAGTGTAATTGTATAGAAGCTTATACTGGGGTACAGGTGTAGGTAGGTCAGACACAGCTGCAGCAGCCTGTGTGCCTGTGTCTCAATCTCTCTCCTGATGGGTCGTTCGCGAACGAGCTGGTACAAAGAGCCGGCTCACTAAACTCCGCCCATAAACAGCTCACCACGCCCCCTTTAACCCAATAAAATCCGGTTCAAAGTGGTTTGGTGTGGTGCGACTGACTAGCCTGCGGCTCCCTATAACATGTTTAATAGAAAGCCGTTCAGTAGCCAGAAGAGCCAGCTCTTCTTAGTGAGCGAAACCTAATGAGCCATAATTCCCGTCACTAATGCGTTCTTCCTCTACTCCACATCATCCCCCTCCCTCTCCTGCCTACCCAACACACATGACAGGAAGTGGGAAGGGGGAGAGAACAGGATGAGTGTGGAGGTCAGGAGACTGAGACACAGACACACACAGGCTGCAATTGCCTCCTCCCTGGGGGCTCACTACATTCTACTGGCAGGGAGTCAGGTATTGTGAAATAAAGTTTTATAAAGTATTGAATTGATTAAAAATGCTGACAGAGGTATTTTTTACAAATGAGCATAGCATAGGCCAGTGAAACCCGTCAGTAGATAAAAATAACAGGTAACAGATTCACTTTAAATAAAATAAGACCAGCCTATCTTTGGGATGAACCCTGGGTACAAGATAGGTTCCGTAGATTTGTTCTTAAGTTGAATTTGTATGTAAGTCGGAACTGTATATTTTATAATTGTAACTCCAGCCAGAATTTTTTTTGGTCTCTGTGACAATTGGATTTTAAAAATGTTGGGTTGTCATAAGAACCAGGATTAACAATAAAGCCTCATTACAGACACCTGTGATAACTGTTACAGCTGATTATTATAGCCTAGGGCTAAAGTACAGTGAATTACCAAAACTCAGAGGTCCGTTTGTAACTAGGGGTCGTCTGTAAGTCGGGTGTTCTTAAGTAGGGGACCGCCTGTACTCCCCTACTTAAGGATTGTGATATATCACCCTTCTTTGGAACATGAGAAACCGAACCATCTAAAAGGGTCACCAAAAATCTACTAGGTTCACCCCAAATACAATTCACTCCTCACCTTCTTCCATCACACATGAAAATCTAATGTTGTTTTCCATTTTTGTTTGCGGAAAATAAGCATTAAGGGGGAAAACATTTTGAGGAGTATTCAGGCGTGCAAAGGAAAATTGCTTTTCCCCAGGAGGTTAGACACGACACAACACACAAAGCGCTAATGGTCCTCTCAGATGTCATCCTGAATCTCTACGCGGAACATCATGGAAATGAGGACCCTCCGCGCCTTACCTGTATCCCATCTGTTTGGCTGAGGTACAGTCGGATGTTCAGATAGTCCGGCCGGTTTTCTTGCCAGAGCTAGTATAAAAAGATGAATAAAATGAATAAAGCAATGACCTTACGAGGAGACCACGGTGAGTCGTATGCAATGAGATGTATGGTTGGACCATCGGTCATTTCGAGGTCACTGATGAGAGATCCTGGGCAGCTAGCAGTGAGAGGTTTTTAAAAATGTTTTATTTTTTCAATTCTTTTGCAGTTTCAGGTCACCAGGTTATGTAGCTTTAACAAAGGGGTTGGCCGCTTTTCAATAAATCTCTTCCATTTGACATGTCTCTCTATGTATATGTACCTGTGTCTTTCCCTGTCTCACCACGCTGCCCTCTGCATATATACAAAACTTCTCTCATTCCTTTCACCCTTTTATTCCTCTAGTCCATCCTAATGGCCTCTCCCACTGAGCCTCTTTCTCTCACATCCTGCTTCCCCCCTCTTCCTTTATCTATCAGTGAGTCATAACCTCCTGCTACAACTCCTCCTATTCAGCAGAACTCAAACATGTAAACAAAGACCCATGGAAAGTTTTCAGACAGCACTAAAGTAAGTAGCAGGTCTGCTGAATCATTTGATAAACATTCAGGGATTATAATTAAGACACTAAAGGCAATTTATATAAAAGAGTGGCAAACCCCTTTAACACAGTATCATCAGTGTGTGTGATCCAGAAAAAAATGCATGTTTATTCGTTTTTAGAGGAAGTTCTAGAATGTCTACCGATAGACCATGTGGACATTTAATCCTACATAGCTATGTTTGCCAAAATGTAAGACGTAACCTGTGGGGCACTTGATAGCTGAATTCACTGCTATGTGGAATTTGCATAAATCCACCCTTTTATGCCAGTTTCTTAGATACCTCAACAATTTATGCAAAACTTGATTTTCTTGGACACATTTCTGCAAATTGCTATCTGACACTTTCTTAAAGCAGATGTGGAGGAGAACATTCCTGTGACACCTGGTGGTCACATTGCTCCTAGTGGTGAAATGTTATTTTATCACCATGTTTCCCTCCAATAATACACGGATATCACAATGAATTCAAGAGGTCAAAAGGTCTTTCTAAATTCATAGCTTGTGTTAACCCCAGCGCCATGTGCAAATTGTGTCCTAAGCTTCCATTAGGAAGTCCGCTTCGAAAGATGGACCCTCATGCAGTTCACACACAGTCAGCTTCAATGCCTCACACAGGGTCATTAACCCCTTAGATGCTGTGGTTGATATTGACCAATTTATCTAAACAGTTGTGAACATTGGCTACTGCAGTGGGAGCCTGGCTGTCAATTACTACCCCATTCAGACTGTCATCACAAGGTTTTCGACTTCCAAATCTGTACAATCACCATGATAGGAGTGTAAACTTAAGGATGAAAGTTGCTGTATAGTTTTGCCATGGTCAGGGAATGGCACTATTGGCTATCATTTTATAAAGTGCTTAATACACACATCATAGCTTAAAGGTTTGTAAGATTCCAGCCCGGGGGCAGGTTCTCTTTAATCCTAGATCTGACAGTTTTTACTGAAGATCCAATACATTGATGCATCTACATGCACACAGGCCGTCAGCAGGACTAGGGAAATCAGGACTTTTTCCAGCAGTTGTCAGATGTGAGGCTTTTCATTTGGCTTCATCACTAAATCGCTCAAAGAAATCTACTCTTGATTCGTTTATCCACCAGGGATCACGCCGGAGCCCATTGCAGGCTGCGGGGAAATCAGGGAACTGGATGGATGATGGATGGAGTGCAACAGTCTACAGCCGGATGTAACCGGGACACCATTCTGTACAGGTGATATACTATAGGATGAAGGTTTACACTAAACTTGGCTTTATAGGATACAATGGGCAGAAAGGTCCCAGTATATTCCCAATATTATAGGGGTTTCTTACTAGTGTCTTATATTGGCCGCCTCGTTCCAATATGATGCCATAAATTTTCACCTGGGGGGCACCGGAGGTGCCATAATATCAAATACTCACACAGTATGAGCCAGGTATATTTTCAAACTTTTTTTGGTTAACTATTGCAGAAAAATAGTTTAAGCTTCTATGCGGAGTGAGCTACAACAACCTGATGTTCTTGTACTGATGACAAGTTCCCTTTTGGAGTTATCTGATTGATAGCGTTAATTATGAAGGCTGCGGCTAAGTGTTAAGCAGTAAAAAGGTCAACACTAATAGTCAGGAAAGGTCAGGTAACACAATTCTGACTAATGTGTGTTGTCACGGGTGGTCCCGCCACCCTCACCCGTGCTCCCTTGTGTGCCCCAGCTCCGCGGCCAATGCACTTACCTATCCCCGCTCCTGCTTCCGGGTCTTCGAGCGTTTGCCCGCGTTGCCGCGTCCTAGGGTGTGTGCGACGGCTTCGCAAGATTTAAAGGGTCAGTGTGCCGTTAATTGGCGCTGGCCTTACCCAGCATTCTATTTAACCCAGCCTCTCCCCACACAACCTGCCGGATCTTCGTGACTTAGAGAAAGCTAAGTGCCTTGCACTGTTATTGAGATTTCCCGTTGTGACCTCTGGTTCCGTTCCTGACTGCGCTCCTCCGCCGCCTGCCCTGACCTATTGCTACGTCCCCGGCTCTGATCCTGTGCTGCCTGTCCTGACCTCCTGCCTGTTCCCGACTACGAGATTGCCTGCCGTCCCTGTACCTCGACCTTTATTGCTACCACAGACAAGTTGCGCCAGTGGAACGGACCTGGTGGTACCACGCCACAGCAAGTCCAACCTGCTTTGCGGCGGGCTCTGGTGAAAACCTGGTACCACTTAGACTCCGGTCCCAGGTGTTGGCTTGTGTTTTCATCCGCGGTGATTCACAGGATCCACTACCTCTGAGCCTGACATGTGTGATGGTATTTTTGGGTTGGGAAAAGACTATAGCAATGATCCTTCCCAACCTGATAATTATAGCCTGTGGCTGCTGGTTATGTGGGAAAATCCATGACAATTTTTCAAATGATTTAGCTACTAAAAGAACTAAATTGTCTATATATGATCCGCCATGATGTTTGTGACTTCATTGCCTAGGAGAAACAGCTAGAGGTGTGAACATCACACTAGTATCTCCTGAAATAGAAAATTGAGGCATAATTGTAAAGGGTTTTTTTTAAAAAAAACTCCCTTTTAACAATAAACATAGTCCTAAGACTATGGGGCTCACTTACTAAGGGTCCGAATGCCGCACTTTCGGCAGCTTTCCCGAATATTTCCGTTTTGCACCGAAATGCGCCGGGATTTTGCCGCACGCGATCGGATTTTGGCGCATCGGCGCCGGTTTGCATGCAACAGAAATCGGGGGGCGTGGCCGTCGGACAACCCGACGGATTTGGACAAACCGCGGAATTTAAAAAAGGATTTGTGTCGCACTCACATGCACCGGGAAGAAGAAGGTGAACTCCGGCGGACCTCAGCGCAGCAGCGACACATGCAGGATATAGGGCGCACGATGTTATTAAATCGCACCGGACCCAAATCCTCATCGGACAATGCTCCACGGGATCGCGACGGGACCGGGTAAGTAAATCTGCCTCTATGACTTAAAATTTAAAAAAATCACCGAAAAATGAACCATGTATTATTGTATAGTTAGCAGGTGTAGCCTTTCTATTGGGCCAGAATGGGAACCAGAGTCCATTTTAATGTTATGTTATTTTTTTTTATACATTTTTTATTCACACTCCCGAAAGTAATTGTTACATTTCTACCTTACAAGTCCATTGCGGTTTACACCTAGAATTATAGCGCATTAGCGGAGGCGTGATAGAATCGTGTATCAGAAATGATGCGATTACAATGTAGCAATTCAAAACCAGTAATAGGATTTCCAAGAGAGTTTTGTGGGGGAAAAAAATAATGGAGGAGCGAGACCGGGCTAAGAATGAAAGGGATAAGTAAAATCTATAGTCCCTGCCTCAGAATGGAAGGGAAAGTAATTGGCTCCATTAAATGAGCTTTCGTGTGCAGAATCTATTGCAACAAACATTAAATTACCTTCTTATGGAGGATACACAGTAAATCAGCGAACCAGAGGAAAGCCTGGATGTCTCTACATATCCACACAAAGTACAACCTCTGCACTTTGTATTCTCTCCACTTGTCCCTATGGAAATAACATCAAATAAAAACATAATTACAAGATTATTCCAGGAGGCCCCATAAAGTGGCATCACGAATGGTGAATTACTGATCGTAGCCACATGCTCTATAAAATAACATGATCTTAAAAGGGCTTTACCAGTGTCTGTATTTTATTACATTGTCTTAATATATCTTTACGAAGGTCAACATTTTATTTTTCCGATAGAAAGCTCCAAATCCCCGCCCCAAAAAATGTAATGAGAAGATAAATGATACAATTCTTCCTACCTGCAGTCACCACTAGGGGGAGCTGTGCAGTTTAATGTATACGTAATATTTATATTACTATTATTATATTTTATTTATACTTTTTATTTAATACATTATATGAGAATACAGTGATGGTGGCTGTAGGCAGGCAGAATTTGCTGTATCTAGAGCTTAAAGGGGTTTTCTAGATTAAAAATAATGAAACACTATCCCAAGGATACATTAAAAGAGTGACTACATTCATGCAGACAAGCTGACGTGTTTCATAACATGACTAAGGACGTTTTTCGCCCCCCAAAACATGCCAGATTGTGTGCATGTATGTAGTTAAAGAGAACCCGTCATGCAAAATAAACGCCCTAAACTAAATATATTTTCATAAACTGCCATTAGAGAGCATTGCCTCTATCCCTTCATTGTCCCTCTACATGCCTGTAAACCTAAGCAATGAGGTCCTAAAGCTGTATGCAAATGACCTGTGAAATGTCCAATGAAGCATTAGCATATTCAAGCTGTCCACTCTATTCATGAGTGGGAGGCACAGCCACACCCCCAGTGCTTGACTGACAGCCTGTGTAATGATGTGAGGCTGTATAATGATGTGCTTCCTGGTGCTGGTGGCCACGCCTCCTGCAGCCTGTGTGTGCATGTGTGTGTGTTTAGGAGAGATATAGCAGCTCCAGGCAGCCATGTTATAGCAGAACATGTCAGATTCATGTGTAGCTGATGTCTGTGTCTCTCACCTGTATATTAGGAGGATGCAGCATGTCAGCAGATGCAGCACACACACTAGCCATGCTTTACTATACATTACACACAGACATGAGCAGGGGGAGGAGAGGGAAGGGGTAACAGGGGTGACATCACTGCCTCTGACCATGTGACCAGCCTCATTTACATGATAAAGAATAGATGATTTTATAATGAATAATGTATGAAATAACTAGATAAAGGCTGGGATGGGATCCTTGTGAGCTGCTCCAACAGGTAGAGGTGACAGGACAAGTGACACAGAGCTGATGACAGGTGTCCTTTAATGTAATCAAATAAAACATTGAAGATTTTTTAGTCCAGTGCCAGAACTCTTCAATTTTTCTCCTGTGTTTGTTTCGTTGGTGTCCGGACAACTTGTTCCATGGCACAAACCAGAAATGTGATTGGGGTGAACTGTATTGGACTTTTTCTCAATTTATTTGCTTTTATTCTAAGGATAGGCTCTCAATCTCAGATTGAGAAAGGTGTGACCACCAGAGATCAGCAACAGGAAGCAGATAGCGCCATTCTCAGGCTAGTGGCCAAGTTGAGCCACGGAAGCTCCCATTGATCTGCAGTCCCCTGTTCTGACACTATACTGTGCTGCATGCTTCCCGCTTACTTCTCTCATTATCTGTAGGGGTGCAGAACCCCCACCAATTTCGTATTAATCTATTCTTTGCTTTGAGTAAAAGATGTAGAATATCCAAAGAGTAAAGGAAGCAATTTCACTTGATGCAGGGAACTAAAAGCATAAGGACAAGAACCCTAAGCTCTTAAAGGACATTTACCACCAGGATGAAAGGTTGTGTGCAAATGAGCCTGAGGGGCTCCAGGCCCCATTAACACCTGGACCCTGGAGCCATTAAGGCTCTTTTGCAAAAAGTCCTTCAAAGATCTGTTAAAGACCTTTAAAGATCTGTTAATCCTGGAATAGAAATCCATATATCACAGTCCTGCAGCTACTAACAACACACTGGGGAACATTTACTTACCTGGTCCTGCGCGATCCCCGCTGTGCATTGTCCGACGAGAATGAACTTTGCCGCTATTCACTAAGATTGTGCACCCGATATCCTGCATCTGTCACTTCCACGCTCAGGTCGGCCCGGAGTTCACCTTCTTGTTCCCAATGTATGTAAGTGCATTGTCTTGCGACACAATTTGAACGTTAAATCCCGCATTCAGTCCGAATCAGTCTGATCGTCCGACAGCCTGCCCCCTAATTTCTGTCGCATGGGGCAGATTCACTTACCCGATCCATTCGCGATCCAGCGGCGCGTTCTGTGCGGTGGATTCGGGTCCGGCCGGGATTCACTAAGGTAGTTCCTCCGACGTCCACCAGGTGGCGCTGCTGCGCTGAAGTTCCCCGAGGCCCGCCGGAATGCACTCAAGTTCACCAGCCTATTCCTGGTGAAGGTAAACGCGAGTCCGCGGTTTTTCCGAATCCGTCGGGTTTTCGTTTTCCATCGCGTGCATGCCAGCACCGATGCGCCACAATCCAATCGCGTGCGCCAAAATCCTGGGGCAATTCAGGGGAAATGGGCGCAAATCGGAAATATTCGGGTAACACGTCGGGAAAACGCGAATCGGGCCCTTAGTAAATGACCCCCATTGTCTTCATTTTCTTCAGATCTTGCTCCTTGGCTCCTTTTTTAGATCCTCTCCATCAACTCAGGTTCTCATCTGAATATAGTTCAGCCACAGTGTCTATAGGGAATCTCGTGATGAGTTCAAGGACTGTCTTTCGAGTGCCACCTGCAGGTAGCTACCCTATAACTCAATGTCCAACCCGTTACAAAACCTTGGAACAAGACTTCTCTTTTGGATGTCTTTCTCCTTATTAAAGTATGTTAGGAACCTTTAAAGGACATCTACCACCAGGATGAATGATGGTTAACCAAGCACACTGACATACAGGTGCGTGCCCCCCTCTGGCAGGATCTGCTCTTCCATAAGCTTCCTATGCCCCTGGCTTTCTTTTTAGAAAAAAAGGCTTTAAAATCTATGCAAAGAGTCTGAGGGGCTCCAGACTGCATATAGCCAGGTGCACCTGAGGCTAATTTGCATAATTTTAAAAGCCTTTTTTTTGTAAAAACCAGGACATTAGAAGCTGAAAGAAGCGCAGATCCCGACAGAGGGGACACGCACCAGTATGTCAGTGTGCTTGGTTTACAATACTTCATCTTGGTGGTAGAGGTCCTTTAAAGCTACTTCTGGGGTGTAGTGCCCATAACTGTTCTCTGAAAGGAGGACAACTTATTTGCCGTAGACCAGTCTATCCAAGAGGAAGGCCAGTTCCCAGTCTCCTGAGGCAGGAAAGACTATAAGTAAAAGCGCAATCAATAAGATAAGTGACTACAATGCGTCTTAGAAGGGCGGCTACGCGGTCTTCTTCCTCAGAGTGACTCCACATAATCTGTATAAGCAGCTAAAGGCGACACTCCAGGGAATCCATTTAATAAAGTAGATAGCGAGCTAAGAGAGTGGCGCACAATTCTCCTCAGAAATCCTGTCCGCAGCCTAACCCCAATATGACACTTGAGAAGAGAGATAATGAAGTGGGCCAGGCAGCCGGGAACGTCTTTACTCTCTGCTACATCAAATCTCTGCAAGATTGCCACAAAATGAAGAAATACATCAGCCGACGTACACAAGACCACACAGCACGATCCATGTTATCAACTCAACTCTGCTGCATGTCTAAATGACGAGGGTACCTTCCCGATATACAATAATGAACATGTGTTACAACATAGAACAAGCAAGAGAATGAGATTGAGCTGCAATTGATTTTTTTTCTAGCCCCTACAGTTGTTGAGATATCAGTCCCAGCATCTGACCATTAAAATCCACTCTACTGTCAGAGAGGAGGTGCTGGAAGGGGGAGTTTGTTATGCTAACATATGTAAAATATGTTACATATGGTAAAGCCTTGCCCTGCACTGTGATGGCAGATACATCATGAGGATTAGGCTGGTGGACAAAACGACACTAGGTCTGACCTGGTGTAGTTTTTAGAAAAAAAACAATCTGAAAATTCATTGGTAATTGGTAAATGTTTGTTGATTTTTAAACATTGTGCAGTCCACCGATGGCTGTGCACCTCCACGCCCACAAGTCATCGAGTAGTCGCTGAAATAATCACAATTTCTTTCAGTACACAAGAAATTTCTATTATATCAGTGCTTCTACTCCAAAAAACTGGCACAGAAGCAATGATAAATCTCCCCCAGTGTCTTATTCAGAGAGAAGATTATCATAACACCCCCCCCCTCCTCTGCTCCAGCACCTCCTCTATGACAGTGCAGGGGACTACAATGGTCAGATACTGGGACTGATATCTCGGCAACCGAGGGGGCTAGAAAGAAAATTGTCCATGAATCTGTGTAGCAGTCCCTACCTCATGGTATGTTTATATGTTTATCACCACCTAAGTAAGAATCTGAAGCCATCACAATGCTGGAGCCAGGAGCCTAAAAAAAATAGGCGCTAGAATATATATTTTTTTCCTCTGTCCCTCCCTGTGTGGAACCATCAACAAATTATAAAATACTGTGTTACATAAAAAAAACCCTCTAAAATTCTTAACAGAATATGCATAAATCTACGTACAATAACTGGTTGAATATGGAAGCGTATGGTGTGACTCCGATCCCGCCAGCGATACAAAGGCTGACCTCATAGTTCAAGGCTTCTTCCGATGGGCTTCCGAAAGGTCCATCTATATAAATCCTGCAAAAAATGTAAGAGCGTTTATTAGATCATCTGGTCACATCTATTTTTAATTTTGATCAATTATTAGAATATTCACAATTGTGACATTGCTGTATATATCAAATAACTATTATGTATGACATGAACTGTACTAGAATATGTAGAATTTGCCCTTTGCTGTACCACATAGAGAAGGGTAATGGCTACCATAAAATGGATATAGGTACCGAATCCATGAGAACCAATGGGGGTCATTTACTAAGGGCCCGATTCGCGTTTTCCCGACGTGTTACCCGAATATTTCCGATTTGCGCCGATTTTCCCTGTATTGCCCCGGGATTTTGGCGCACGCGATCGGATTGTGGCGCATCGGCACTGGCATGCACGCGGCGGAAATCGGGGGGCGTGGACGAACGAAAACCCAACGGATTTGGAAAAACCGCCGCATTTAAAAAACAAAAAGTGTCGTGGAGCTTGCACTCACCATCACTAGGAATAGGCCGGAGAACTTGAGTGCATTCCGGGGAACTTCAGCGCAGCAGCCCCACATGGTGGACGCCGAATCCACCGCAGAGAACGCGACGCTGGATCGCTAATGGACCGGGTAAGTAAATCTGCCCCAATGTAAATCAATCAATCAATCAATAAAGTAAAGTAAATCAAGCTCCGCAACACTTTTTGTTTTTTAAATGCGGCGGTTTCCGGCCCGAGAAAACGTGAATCGGGCCCTTAGTAAATGACCCCTAATGTCTTCTATTCTGGTTAGTGTTCCGAGTCCAGGATCACACATCCACAGACCAATGTCTAGGGCAGTGATAGCTAACCTATGACACGCGTGTCAGTGCTGACACACGTAGCCATTTTCACTGACACGCGGCTGCCTGAGAGTTAAGTTTCATCCTACATGATCAGGTGCAGTAGCGGGAGGCTGAGAGATTGCACTGAGCTCCCAGCACTCCCCCCTCCTCCTCCTCCCCTGGGTCAGCCCCTCCCCACTTGTGAGCTGTGCCTAGTGTCTCCAGTCAGAACAGGTATCAGCACGGGGCACAGCAGGAGAGGTGACCTGGCCATACACCCAGGAGACTCCTCTGCAGCTCCTGATAGTTGTGGTGGGGGTAGGATGGCAACACAGTCAGAGGCCACATTGCTGCTGCCTTGTGTGATGTCCCAGCAGCTGCCACCTCTACACTGACCAGCTCCAGAGCAGGGATGAGGGAGGACAACAATTCCCATCATACAGTGAGTAAGGTCAGTGCACTGTATGATAGAAGACAGTCATCAGGGCTTGTGTGTCAGTTTTGTGACGTACAAGCCCTGAAATAATCGCAACGCCTTGCAAATCGCCAGACATTGCGATTATTTTGCTCCGCACACCTTCTCCACGCCAAGAGGGCATGAAGGAAATGCGGACAGCGGTTAAAGTACCCTAGAAGTTAAATAGTATACATATTTGTTATTTAAACTATAAATATCACAAAAATATGTTTTTTGTCAAGGTGACACACCACCTGAGTTATGCTCGGTTTTTTGGCGAATTTTGACACACCAAGCTCAAAAGGTTGCCCATCACTGGTCTAGGGATTAGGTATAATTTTGTACACTGGGCAGAAGCTTTTATTTAATTTCGAGAAAAACAGAAAGACTAAAGCTATTCACTAACATGTAGACAGACAGAAAGAAAATCAAATAGACAAATTTGCTACAAAGTCATGTGAAAATGAGAAGCGAAGAGTCATTTTTTCTCTGAGATGAGTCAAGTTTAGAGGCTGAAGATGGAATGCAAAAATTTACTTCAGTCACCCCTATCTTCAGTTCTATAGTTTCTATAAACATAAAGCTGGGAAAGACATAGTTGGAAATGTGAGCTGCAGATACTGCCATAGGGGTTGCTATTTCCTGCCATGTCAGGCTGAGCAGCCTGGGATAGAAGAATATATCTAAAGGGAAGGAAGGAAGGAAGGAAGGAAGGAAGGAAGGGAGGGAGGGAGGGAGGGAGGGAAGGAAGGAAGGAAGGAAGGGTGGGAGGGAGGGAGGGTGGGAAGGAAGGAAGGAAGGAAGGAAGGGAGGGAGGGAGGAAGAGTGGGAGGGAGGAAGGGAGAAACGGAGGGAGGGAAGGAAGGAAGGAAGGAAGGAAGGGAGGGAAGGAAGGAAGGAAGGAAGGGAAGGGAAGGGAAAGAAAGGAAGGAAGGAAGGAGGAAGGAAGGAAGGAATGGGCAAACAAGAAAAAATGAAAAAAGAAAGGTGATATAAAAAAGGAACAGGTGAGTGAGGATGGAAAGAAGGAAGGAAGGAGGAAAGGGAGAACGCGAGCAAGGAAGGAAGAAACCACGGAAAGAAGAAAAAACTGAGGAGGATAAAAACAAAGAAGGGAGAAAGAAAAAGAAAAGAGGAAACAATAGTAAAAAAACTGATATAAAAGTGTAAGGAGACAATGGGCCACATTTACTAAGGCCCTTGCGCCAGTTTTCTGTCACACTTTGCACGTTCTTTTCTGTGCAAACTGCTTGCACAGGTATTTAAGAAGTGTCTGCACCACGTTTCTGCCCCCTGCGATACAATGGTGGCACGCAGGACACTTTGTGACGCACGCTGCACTATTCTTCATGTGACACAAATTTCGCCACTGGAGGAGGATGTTCTGTTGCTCCGTTGGACCGTGCGACAGATTTATCACGCACAGTCTGACAGAATTGTGTTTCAGATTCATGAAGAATGGGCGCCTGAAATCCTGAATCTTGTGTTCTCAACCGAGGAGTCTGGGGTTTCTCTGTAAGTGTACAATAGAAAAATATATCTAAAGTATATTGTTTGCCGTATGTACATATGTGTATTGTGTGTTCTATATATGTGTGTAGGATATATATTATTTAACATATACAACATGCATAGCTGTCCCAGATTCATAGGGAAATTCACGTTTTTCAGGGCCATCCCGCCACCCCGGATGGTTGGGAGTTTGTCCCAGTTTGCCCCACTGTTTCCAGCACATCTCCAGTAAGAAGAGTAGCTGCTAGGGGAGGGAGGTAAACTATGATGGAGAGCTTCTGCTGGAGAGAACTGCTGGAGGGGGCGCATTATGATGAGAAGCTGTTGGAGGGGGGACACACTATGATGGGGGCTGAGAAAAAATAAAGCGGAGCCTGAAATTAGGCGGATATGGGTGAGGCACTGAGGGGGAACTATACTGTGTAGAGGTGTAGTAAAGGGCAGGGCAAAAGGCGCTGATGGGGGAAAAAAAGGTTGATTTCGGCACCATGATCCACAGCAATAAATGACGTCATTTAATTGCTGCAAAGCAAAAAACGTCTTTCTGCAGCAAATTTATTCTTCCCTGTGTGTACAGGATTGTCATAAATGCCATAGAAAAAAAAGAAAGGAATAAGGAGAAAGGAAGGGAAACAGAGAAACAGGAAGGAAGGAAATAAGAAGCAAATGTAAAAGGAGGATGGTGCAAAAAAGAATAAATAATAGAGGAAGAAGCTGAAAGGCAGAAAGTTAGGAAATAACAATAATTATTCTTTGTATATAGCGCACACAGATTACGCAGCGCTGCACAATGTTTGCCAAATCAGTCCCTGTCCCCAATGGGGCTCACAATCTAATCATCCTACCAGTATATTTTGGAACATGGGAGGAAACCGGAGGACCCAGAGGAAGTATGATAAAAACATAGAAGGGAGGAAGAAAAAGAAAACAGGAAACAATAATAAAAAAAACAAAGTGAAAGGAGACAATGGGCCACATTTACTAAGCT
The DNA here is from genome assembly GCA_019512145.1 of Engystomops pustulosus. NCBI lineage: Eukaryota > Metazoa > Chordata > Amphibia > Anura > Leptodactylidae > Engystomops > Engystomops pustulosus. The sequence goes on along the minus strand of WNYA01000347.1, from coordinate 122,090 downwards.
CTGTGTACCAGTTTTCTGTGGGACTTTGCAAGTTCTTTTCTGTGCAAACTGCACCACGTTTCTGCCGCCTGTGACACAATGGTGGTGTGCATGACACTTTGTGATGCACACTGACTATTCTTCATGTGACAAAAATTTCGCCACTGAAGAAGGATGTTCTGTTGCTCCGTTGAACCGTGCGACAGATTTATCATGCAAAGTCCGTCAGAATTGTGTTGAAGAACAGGTGCCTGAAATCCTTGATCTGGCGCCCCCTGCACACTACACAGGACACTGCACATAGTACACACTGCACTGTTCTTAGTAAATGTGCCCCAATGAGCAAACAGCAACACATAAGAGAAGAGGTAAGAAGAGATACATGAGGAAGTAAAATAGTAGGAAATAAACAGGGAGAAACAATAAGAAAGGAATTTAAAGCAAAGAGGCAAATGAAGAAAAATAGAAAAGGCAAAAGAGAGAAGGGAACAGAATAGATAATAACACAGGAGGAGCTACAGAAAAGGGAAAATAAAGAAGAAAACAAAAATTGAAAAAGAAAGGGAAATGACTACTGATGAGGGGACCCAAAACGGCAAATCCCTAGACGTGAGAAGAAGAAAGAATTGAAAAATGGAAGCAGATTGGAAAAATAAGACCAACAATATATAATAATGATAATTCTTTATTTATATAGCACACAGATCTGCACAAAGTTTGCCAAATCAGTCCCTGTCCCCATGGATCTCACAATCTAATCATCCTACCAGTATGTTTTGGAGTGTGGGAGGAAACCGGAGGACCTGGATGAAACCCATGCAAACACATTGAGAATATACAAACTCTTTGCAGATGTTGACCTGGATGGGACTTGAACCCAGGACCCAGTGCTGCAAGGCTGTAATGCTAACCACTGAACCACCGTGCTGCCCCATAGGATAAAGGATGACCAGAGCCGGAATCTTGTTATGAAGAACTAAACGCAAGTAAAAATATTTGACATGGTTCTTTCCTCACATTTTTCTGTCTTCTCTCCATCCTTCCAGCAGGTTAACAATGAAATAAATACAATGGGGGTCATTTACTAAGGGTTTTCCCGACGTGTTACCCGAATATTTCCGATTTGCGCCGATTTCCCCTGAATTGCCCCGGGATTTTGGCACACGCGATCGGATTGTGGCGCATCGGCGCCGGCATGCACACAACGGAAATCGGCGGGAGTGGCCGTACGAAAACCCTACGGATTCGGAAAAACCGCCGCATTTTTTAATAAAAAATCTGTCGCGGAGCTTGCACTTACCTTCACTCAGCCCGGCTCGGTGAACTCAAGCGCGCTCCGATGCTTTTCAGCGCAGCAGCGCCACCTGGTGGACGGCGGAGGAACTACCTTAATAAGTCCCGGCCGGACCCGAATCCAGCGCAGAGAACGTGCCGCTGGATCGCGAATGGACCGGGTAAGTAAATCTGCCCCAATGTATCTCTCCAGTGATACGTAACAGGTCCTGCTCAGCGTCCAGCGTTCACTATGAGGCCAGTGACCTGTGCTCCCTGCGCGCTAACCCTTACCTAAGTGGGTAATATGTTACCTAGTGACAGGGCAGAGCCCTCCTGTATATACATTATAAAGACTGACATCAGCCAATCCACTAACACGAAATTTCTATCCTGTTATAATATTGCAATTTCTTTTTATCCAATAATCTATTTTTTCAATCAAAAGTGGCGTGTCAGCGCAGATGAGAGGACAAACAAGAATATAAATGGGCCACTTCGCTCTTATCTAGGAAGTTAATGAATGGCATATTGGTATTCGCGCCTTTGGGAACAAAGAACATTACGTGTAAGTTCCGCCGCGCGCCTTGTGTAAGCGGCAGACAGCTTCGCCGCTTGTGTTTGCTTGCATACAGAATATGTATGATAGTAGAAAGCAATGGTAAGAGCACACAGACAATAGCCAATGTTCAGCACTGAAACGCGGTCTCTATTTTTTACATTTAGCTTATGGGAGCAGTAAAACACATATATAAAAAGTTGAAGGCACAGATAGTGCTGGATCCTCATCTCTCTCAGTAACTGATGTAGGGAATGACATTGTCAATCCCTGTAAATTATTTTGGTACATATAGTACTGGCTCCCTGTCTCTCTCCCTGTAAATTATTTAGAAACTGATAGTACTAGTTCCTTGTCTCTCCCTGTATATTATGTAGGCACTGATAGTAATAACTCCTTGTCTCTCCCCATAAATTATGTAGAAACTGATAGTACTGGTTTCCTTGTCTCTCCCTGTAAATGGTGAGGCTACTGATAGTAATGACATACTATCAGCTGGAGGAACTTCAAAGATAATCCGGTCCACATCTTCTCACTATTCCTTCAGTCCCAAGCTGCCAAGAGTTTATAGGTGCCAGGGATCCAAAGTTACAGTTCCTATAATCCAGGACTTATCTTATACATGCTTGGCCACTGAGGTGCCATCCTGTGAGGGCATATGAGATACTTCCTTGGTGATTAAAGGGTTGCAATAGCACTGAGATGAGTAAATCTTGACTTGCGTGGAACTACAGTTAGATTCTTTTGAGTCCTGTCTGGTGAACTCTGTGTTGAGTTTGAGTGCCCACAGAGAGGCATCGGTTCGTCACCAAGGCATCCCTTCAACAGAGCTGAGTGGGGCAACAAATTCTAGTCGTGATCGATTTAGAACATTCACTTCTTTGAAGACTAAATTCCCAAAACAAATACAGTAAACAAAAAATAACTGGAAAACATTCCTTGAGATTGCATCTAAGAAATGGAGAACATATGCGAGAAGTTAGAAGAAGTAAAGTAGCACAATGAAGATGTGTGAAATAAACAGGCTGTGGGCTGCTGGGAAGGGATGACAGTTTACTTGACAACTAGCGGTTCCATCTGTGCCGAGCAGACGATGACAAGCAATGGATAGGGGAAGACTTCTTCAGGCAAGCACAATCTCACTGTAATGAAGAACCCACTCAGATGGGAAGTTTCGAGGAGTTGTATATTCATGTCTTCTTCACTCTTGGATTCCAATGGTGGTACCACAAGTTATCACCCAGAGTCACACTACTGGGACCCTCATGGAGAAGCAGTGGGACCCCCAATATTTCTTCCCAAACTTTATGTTCTCATGATCCGGTAACTAATGTGACAGATCAGGAGGACATACAGTGCTTAAATAATATCAACATGCGGTGTCCAAAAACACTAACATGGAAAGACCAACTACTACCAATAGACAGTGCTCAAATAATGGCAACATACTGTATAGTGATAGTATAAAACCAACATACATTGACCAAATAATACCAACATACAGTGACCAAATACCGTCCCAGATCCAGTGAGATAGCCCCGGTTTTTGGGCTGCGTTCTGCTGTCCTGCCTGGGCATTAACAGAGTTGATTACAGTGATAACGCAGAGAGCCCGCAGCCTGTACTTCTGCTGTGTGTAGCAGAGCCGGCAGGCGCCACGTGATGATGTCATCCGCCTGACGGCTTCATAGGAGCTGCTGTAGGGGAACAGTGACAGGTGAGTAAATGGGCTTTATTATTTCACTGTGGGGGCAAAATAAGAGGTGGAGCAGCTGGGGGGGGGGCAAAATAAGAGGGGAAGCTGCTGGGGAAGGCAAAATAAGAATGGGAGCTGCTGGGGGGGGGGCAAAATAAGAATGGGAGCAGCTGGGGGAGGCAAAATAAGAGGGGGAGCTGCTGGGAGGCAAATAGAGTGGAAGAGCGCATGACAGAGGGTAAAATAAGTGGGGGAGGCAAAATAAAAGGGGGAGCTGCTGGGGGAGGCAAAAAAAAAGGGGGAGCTGCTGGGGGAGGCAAAATAAGAGGGAGAGCTGCTGGGGGTCAAAATAAGAGGGGGAGCTGCTGTGGAGGTAAAATAAGAGGGGGAGCTGCTGGGGGGATAATAAGAGGGGGAGCTGCTGGGGGGGGGCAAAATAAGAGGGGGAGCTGCTGGGGAGGCAAAATAAGAGTGGAAGCTGCTGCAGAGGTAAAATAAGTGGGGGAGCTGCTGGGGGAGGCAAAATAAAAGGGGGAGCTGCTGGGGGAGGCAAAAAAAAAGGGGGAGCTGCTGGGGGGCAAAATAAGAGGGAGAGCTGCTGGGGGGCAAAATAAGAGGGGGGGCGGCGGTGGGGGGGAGGCAAAATAAGAGGGGGAGCTGCTGGGTGAGGCAAAATAAGAGGGGAAGCTACTGCGGAGGCATAATAAGAGGGGGAGCTGCTGTGGAGGTAAAATAAGAGGGGGAGCTGCTGGGGGTCAAAATAAGAGGGGGAGCTGCTGGGGGGGGGCAAAATAAGAGGGGGAGCTGCTGGGGAGGCAAAATAAGAGTGGAAGCTGCTGCAGAGGTAAAATAAGTGGGGGAGCTGCTGGGGGAGGCAAAATAAAAGGGGGAGCTGCTGGGGGAGGCAAAAAAAAAGGGGGAGCTGCTGGGGGAGGCAAAATAAGAGGGAGAGCTGCTGGGGGTCAAAATAAGAGGGGGAGCTGCTGTGGAGGTAAAATAAGAGGGGGAGCTGCTGGGGGTCAAAATAAGAGGGGGAGCTGCTGGGGAGGCAAAATAAGAGGGGAAGCTGCTGGGGGAGGCAAAATAAGAGTGGGGCTTCTGGGGGAGGCAAAATAAGAGGGGAGCTGCTGGGGAGGCAAAATAAGAGGGGGAGCTGCTGGGGGAGGCAAAATAAGAGGGGGAGCTGCTGAAGTCACACTGGTCACAATTGTTCCTTATACCACCCAAATTTCAGACAAAAAGTGATTACCCTAAGTTGAGGCTGCAGTGGGAATTATTTTAGTAACATTGGTATGTAGATGGGAGTCATATGCACATTCTCTTCATGTTATAAATAGCTGACGATATGGGAGAGATTTCCTCGTGTCATTCGCTCCGGCCGCACCATGGAGACACTTTTTTTATTGTGTAATTATTAGATTGACCCCCTGAGTGACCAACGAATGATGACTGCAGCACGTACAACCTTCCTGCTACATCCTGACTTTGCTTTCGTCTCGCAGAACCATTAGTCCTCAGACACATCAATATTCATGGCTGTTGTCTTCACATTTTTATGCATATTTCTATTTTTTGTCATTTTTCTTATTTCACTGGCGGCTTTCCAAATGTGATGTAACTTGTACATTTCAGGCTGAAGAATATCTTCTCTTCATCTTCTCTCATCTTCCGGAGAGAAGACTTAACAGGTCTACTTCAGTCTAGGTGGCCTCTGATAACTTCACCCTGGTTGGCCATCGATGGGTTTGAGTAATGTGTGTTCATGAAGAGTAGCCTAGAGAGTAGCCATAGATATTACACAGTGGTTGAGGTTCCTCAAGTTTCTTGTGGAACCACATGATGTCTCAGTTGAACTCTTCCCTAACTCCCCATTGAAGTTCATCAACCCAAGAACTCTACCTTCTCCTCAACCTCATCTGTCCTCATATTCCTCATCTGTTGGGGTGAAGAGTTTGCATGCCTTTGTATAAAAGACAGAGGCCTTAGATGTATTTATCCACAGATTTCGATCAGTGAATCAACCATCTAGTGTGGTTGTGTTTGAGGGCCTCCCAATTCTACTCAAAGGCCGATGTTTGAAAAGATTCATGTTGGGAACTAGAATTTTTTTCTGCCCAATCTTTTTTTCTCAGGTTGATATTCTCAGGTCCAAGTTGAGCAATTTAGCTGACATTGGGTCAATGTCAAAGGGTTTTCCCACTGTGCCAACCAACTGGATGGTTTCGCTTTGGACTTCTCCCAAGGCTGTTATTGGAATTACCCTATTGGTTTTCAAACTTTAACCCGTGAGTGGACTTCATTGTGACAGGATAGATCTCAGAATAATCATGATACCGAGGACACCTGGACCAGACTGGTCAGAAGACTCCAATGCCAAGCATCAGGGGGTCAGGCAGAGAGTAGCCAGAGACAGGTGGAAGTAATGGCAGGGGGAGGTCAAGCAGGATCTAGATCCAAGCCATAGGTCAGATCCCTGCTGTAGCACAGGTTTTAATTATATTGGTGTCCCGAGTTAAGCAAAACAATAGAAAGATGGAGAAATTTGGATTGTAGCTTCCCTCCAGGGAACAAGAGCTCAAATGACAACTCATCTCTATCTACACCTTCTCGCTCCTCCTGTAGCCCTGGCAGCCAAGGATGTCACTTTAAAATAGCGCTGAGCATGCCACGTCCTGGGCTCTTTTGGACCACTGGAGAAAGCCTTGAGTTGTATCTGGCAAACTCTGTGTTGGGGTGAAGGCCTGGGTGCCCACAGAAAGGGCTCTGAGTGCCATCTCTGGCACCCGTGCCATAGGTTCGCCACCACTGGACTAAGACCTATAATGCTCTGCTGCATGAGGCCTGAAAATTGAAAAAGGAGGAGAGCACACACCAGTGGATGAACAGCAGAGAGCTAAGAGCACAGCAGTGTGAGGACATGCCCCCAATGCACTTGAGAGCTACAATCCTGAAATATATGCATATTTTTCACAGTCCAGCTGCTACCTACCCAGGGACAACACCTTACTCAACAATTTCTTTCTGTTAATGGTTCCTCTCGTTCTCTATCTGCCCAGTCACACACAGTATAATACACATCCTGCTCATAATACACAGAATACATGTAGCCCCCCCATATTCTATATTTCTTTAATTTCAGCATTTTCCTTTGTTCGCTGCCTGGTAAATATTCGCAACAAAGCTCTCGGGGCTCTGAATCCCAAGAAAAGAAGACGGGCTGAGTGAAATGTGAAAACCCGTTGCAGCTGTATTTCATTAAAACCCAATCTTCCCGGTAATAATACATTTCTAACATGGGCTTGTTCTCATGACATGAACGCAGCTGTCGTCAACTGGAGGTTTTTTCCTCCTTCTCCCATTTTAGATGCAGCTGCAGTCAGTTTTGGAATTAAGAGAAGGAACCTCGTCAATGACTAAGTGTCTGCATATCTAATGCTTCCTCTTGACTCTGCTTTTACTTCCTAACCCCCTCGGGCTCGGAGTCTATGGTATGAGCTGCTATTATGTTGCTTTTATCCAATTTTGATGCAATTGAAAAAAAAAGGAAGAAGAATTTTTTGCACAAGATACTAGGTACACGCATTGTTTATAGAAGAGAATTTAGAGGGGTTGTCCATCTTGGGTGGTCTCATCTAAACCTTCTAAGTTTAGATGAGACCTGTGTAGTGTATCAAAGTGGTTGGTGCTCCAGAGTGAGAAGTTTTACTTGCAGATGGTTCGAGGCCTTCTAATAGAAGATACTGGGGCACATTTACTAAGGGTCCGTCGGACACATTTCCGCTGGGTTTCCCTAATATTTTCGATTTGCCCTGAATTGCACACACGATCGGATCGACGCTGGCTTTCATGCGACACCAATCGGGGGGAGTGGCCATCGGACAACCCGACTGGCTGTCGGAAAAACCACAGAATTTAAAATTCAAATTTCTCGCAAGACACGCACTCACATACACCGGGAAGAAGAAGGTGAACTCCGGGGGATCTCAGCGGGGAAGCGACACATGCAGGAAATCGGACGCACAATCTTAGTGAATCGCGGCAGCGCCGAATTCTCGTCGGACAACGCACCTCGGGGATCGTGACGGGACGGGTAAGTAAATCTGCCCCAGTGAATTAAAAAGACAAGCTGATCCAATAGACCATCTGGAAAAAGTGATCAATTTTCCTATACTGCCTCCACAGGAGAAAGGAGGCATTACCAAAGAGTCCATTGAAATCAGTTAGCTGTATTTGCCGTGGTAGTGGATCTTGCAGGATGAGATGTTATTTTGGTAGAAACACCCTTGTTTAAAATATAAAGTAATGACCTAAAAGATGAGCTGATATACTTGATCACCAGAAGAATGTGATGAATTTCCCTATAGTGCCTTCAGATGAGAAATGAAGCACTGCATGGATGGTCATTGAAATCAATGGGTTGTTTATGTAGGGTTGTGGTGTCACTGGTCCTCCAAAGTCAGAAGTGGTTCTTGTAGATGCTCTTCAGCTTACTGGTGGAAGATAGTGAGCCAAGAGAAAAACTGAACCCCTTGAGGCCTTGAATGAGGTGATCACTTTCCCTACAGTGCCTCCACAGGAAAAAATTAAGCATTACATGACCCTCAAATGTATGTATGAGTTCTTCTACATCATTCTTTTAGATGGGTTCCAGCTTATTGGGACAGATTATCAAATCCCCTCACACATACAATCCAAACAACCAAAAAACAAAGTAGGTACAACAAATCCCCTACCCCAAAGCACTGAAGAACCAGTGTGCTTCTCATTTGGTCCAACACAAGGATGGGCTAACATTGGACTATGTATTGAAAATTGTCAAATTTCAATGTGAAAAACTCATTTCTCATATGTAGATGTCGAAGAACGGCCCCACTGCTCATTAGAACCATCTGAAACCAAGATGTCCATTTTGTCATCATGTCAACCTACACCACCATACGGCTCTTCTCATCTTGATATGAAGCCTCATCTCTTGGCATATGGTATATGTAAATTTTAGTTAAACTTCTAAAATACATTCCTGAGAGAATGCTAAAAATAGTCAAAGTAATATTGAGAAGAAAAACTGTCCAACCAGCAGGTTACTAAGCAACTTGGTATAAATGACACCAAGTCCTCCTACACTTGTCAATATGGTTCGTTCTCCGCGTTCTGTTGTCACATATAGCTCCATCACGGTGTGTCGGATCAAGTGTGTTTGGTTAAAGGGATCTGTCAGGTAAGACTCCTGCAAAACACCGTACTAAAGGATTCTTGGGTTTTACGAAGATTGGTCAGGATTTATTAAAGGATTCTTCACTTTCGACAATTCATGGTTTTAAAGAATAAATCAGAAAGCTTCCCCATGCAGGAACCTCCAGCAATCACTTGTAACCTAATGGGAAACCTAGCACTAAGGGGCACTTACCCGGTCCATTCGCGATCCAGCGGCGCATTCTCTGCGGTGGATTCGGGTCCGGCCGGGATTCACTAAGGTAGTTCCTAGGACGTCCACCAGGTGGCGCTGCTGCACTCAAGTCCGCCGAAATGCACTCAAGTTCACCGGCCTATTCCTAGTGAAGGTAAGTGCAAGTTTCGCAACACTTTTTTTTTAAAAAAATGCAGCGCTTTTTCCGAATCCGTCGGGTTTTCGTTTGACCACGCCCACCAATTTCCGTCGCATGCATGCCAGCCATGCGATGCGCCACAATCCGATCACGTGCGCCAAAAACCCGGGGAAATCGGCGCAAATCGGAAATATTCGGGTAACACGTCGGAAAACCGCGAATCGGGCCCTAAGTAAATCACCCCCCTTGTGTCCAGTTTTTCTGCAGTGCCTCCACAGGAGAAATTAAGTATTACACATTGTCCATTCACATCAATATTTTAACTGTGTGATTAAGGACAGGAGATGTCCTTCAGAACAAAATGCATATCGTAATAGATGAAGCAGGCAGATAGCATCGGAGGCAATGGAGGTGGTCTTCCAGGAGGAGTAGTCCTCGAAGAAATGAAATGTATCTAGCAAGGAACTCCACATCCAGAAGGTACTATGACATATAAAATTTCTTATTTTTGTAAAATAAAACTTGTTAAACTAAGTGTTTTGGCTCCAAACAGAAGCCTCCAGTAGGTGTTTCGAAACTGTAAGCAACATAATAGCGTCTGCTTTGTAGGTCCTTTGGATTCAGAGTCTGCTTTGTGGATCTATGAAGATCCACAAATGCAGCCATTGAGCCCTTTATAATTAGTATTGTATATTCCCAAAGTTAGAACTAAATCGATATCAATCTACAAGATGAATGGAGCCTCCTTATAAATGCTATCTTCTGTAAGGGCAGTTTATGGTAGCCGAAGGGCAGATTGTCTTCCATGATAGACATTTAGATCCCAAGGCATGTAAAAGTGAAGTCCATGGACCCACCAGAAAAAAATCCTGTGGGCCCATCATAAATCAACTCATGGGACATAGAATCTAGTAGCCCCTAGGTTGTCCTGGTTAGCAGGGGTCCACGATGGAGTTCAAACCTGTGCCTTCCAGAGGATCCTCTGCTACTCTTATGGTCTAATCTCACACTGCAAAGGTCCCATGAGATTTCAAGAGGTTTACGTAGAGATTACATCTTGCTGAACTTCTTCAAAGATGCAAAGTGCAGTAAGAACCATATAAGTAGAAGTGTATAAATTTTGAGTTAATTTTGAATCAATATCAAATATCAAAGAGTAACAGAGTCACAGTAATTGCTATTAATTATTAAGACAGTTCACTTCATGTCCTAACAGTCCTCCGCTTTTAGCTATTGATGCTACCCATCCCATTGGTGTGTATAGGTTTGATCCCCTCTTGTTGGTAATATTCTAAATTTTATCTAGGATAATGGTCTTTCATTAAAAAACTTGGTCAACATCTCGTTTCTATAGTCAATGGCAGGAGGTAATGGAGAGCAACTATGCAACTCAAATGCGGTACTAGTTGTAAGTATGGAAGACCATAAATCTACCAACAGTGGATCCAAAGCATCTAAACATAGTCCAAACCACAACCTTCTGTTGAGAAGGTCATGAGCTTGAACAAGGAAGGAGGAGAATGTTGGCAGAAGCAGTGAATCAGGAAAGTTAAGGAATATGTTATAAGTTGGGTCTCCAGAGTTGGGAGAAAGAGGATCTCTTGACCCTCTATGACAGTGATGGCGAACCTTTTAGAGGCCGAGTGCCCAAACTGCAACCAAAAACCCCCTTATTTATCACTGGGTGCCAACCAAAATTTAAAGCAGTAAGTTATTGCTCCCTGTTCTTCAAAAACTTTCAATCAGATTGGCCTCCTGAGGACAGCAACATAGTAGAAAGATGGAAAATTTTCATCACTTTAGCTTCTTTTCAGTTTCCCTCTGTACACAGAGAGAGGTCCTCCAAAACTAATTCGGCCCTGTCTATTCATTCTCCCTCTTCCTACAGTCCCAGGTAGCAAAGTAAGTATCAAAATATCACTGAAAGCAGCATCTTTTAAGTTGCTTGGAACTGCAGGAAGATTCTTTGAGTCCTGTCTGGTGTGCTGGGGCGATAGCCCAAGTGCCCACAGAAAGGGCTCTGAGTGCCGCCTCTGGCACCCGTGCCATAGGTTCGCCACCACTGTTCTATGATGTCCTTGATGCTGGCACCCGTGCCATAGGTTCGCCACCACTGCTCTATGATGTCCTTGATGCTAAAGCTGAATCTTGCTCAGTTGTCTTTAAGTTTATAAAATAGAAAGCATGGCACCACCACCAGCAACCAAGTTTGAAGAACAGCGGTGGTCGCCCAGAAGAAGACCATTTGCATCAAAAACATATGAGTGAGAAGAATTGCAGGTGAGTGGGGCAGGTGGTGGGACCTTATCTTATCATTGAAGACTCTTAAGTTTCCCATTTACAGGAAAATGTTTCTGTTTTAAGAATTAATTATTTGCGGTAATGACATTTTGAGGTGTTTAAAGAAGGAACAGCACATTCTGGATGTCTTCCAGTGTCCTTGACTGAATACCATAATACGCGGAGACAAGTTTAAATTCTTCACGGGTCTGCCGCCTGAGGCTACTTTAGTGGGTTGAGCGATACAGATAGATTACAAAAATCACTTTCCATATTTCAGATAAATCTGAGCTGTTAGAATCCGTCACTGCTGCTTCTCTGTGGATCTAGGTCATTAGAGAACAAGACAAGCTTGTAGACAAACCGAAATTACAAAAGAAATCTGACTATTCCCATCGCAATGGAGATTTTATTTCATGGAAGGCAGGAATCTAAATGTAAAGTAATGAAGCGAAACCTGGAGTTTTGATTCATCTTATGTCAGTGTAAATAGCTGCACGGCTTTAGGGAATTAATGCCAAAATTCTGTACAGGAATAGAAGATATGGCTGCTTTCTTTTGGAGACAGTGGCAGGTCCTGGCCATGGATAATTCAGGATATTTCAGCTCTGCATGAGGGCTGGTGCAGGACTGGGCATACCCGGGCAAGTGCTGGGACCCAGGGCTGCTGGGGGGGCTACATAAGGCTGTATATAAGGAATCTATGGGGGTGAGGGGTCTGTATCTAACAAATCCATAGAGGGTGTTATATAAAATAACCATGAGGGGGCTGTTTGGGATGATAAACTATGGAATATTTTAGGGAACAAGAGACTGTATTAGTTTCTGAATTTGTAATGATACCATGGGAGTTCACTGCCAAGGTGCCTACTGAGGCTCCATCACCCAGGGGCCTACTGAAACCTGGAGTCGGCACTGCTCTGCATCATTGAAGTGGGGATAGTAACAACTAAACATACCCAGTGGACAGGCCTGGAACTGTTCTTAGTAGTAGGTAACAAAGTTTTTTTCAAATCTGACTCTAAAGAAAATTTGAAAGGGATTTAAAATGGGGCTACCCCTAAGGGTATTATGAGAGTTGTTCCTTTTTAAAGAAAATCTACCATCAGGGATCTATCTAATAGGGTAGATCTGACTTATCCCAATGCTGCCCATGTCTAATGTAAGGGTTTTGTAGAAGCAGAGAAAAAAATTCTGTCAGGTTCGCTGGAGAGAATGCTGGTACTTCTGGTTCTTCTGGTGGTGCTAGCAGTGTTCTCCAACCTCCAGCGCGTGTCCGCGCAAACTCCTCCTCTCATCCCGGGCAGCGGCTGCTAAGATCTCGCGCTGTCTAGGAGTTGTGTTCTGAACTGCTGACTTGTGGTACCTCTGCATGGTGCCTGCTATTGTGCTTGGTTATTCTGCACCACGAGGGGTTAATTTTCAGTAGTTGTCCAGCTCCTATCAGGTTCTGGAGGTGGGGTTCTGGCTGCATAAATTGCAGCTTCACTAGTCACCTGTGCCAGTGTTTGAAATCCCTTCTCCACTCGCTCAGCATTAGGTTTGACTTGCTCTGTATCTGTATCTGTATCGTTTGTGACCTCGGCTCGTTTTTGACATTGACTCTTTGCCTACTGATTTTGCTATTGACGTACCCTCTCGTTGTGACTCCGGCTAGTTTACCATTCTTTTGTGTTTTATGTTTGTCAGTCTGTGTGTGTTTCCCTTCCCACACTTAGCAGTGTATTTCGAGTCTTCAAGTAGTCGCCCCACGGTTTAGCGTGGGTGGGCTATAGGAAGGGACAGAGGTTGGGGCAAGATCAGGGCACACTATCCCCTGTCTTTTGTGTTACCCAATCCTAACAAATTCTCTTTTATTTTTGCAAACGATTGACCGCGGCTACCGTAGCCTCAGCCGGTGCTGCCTACCAACACCTCCTCACTCCTGTCTTCACTTCGCTCCCTTGTGCCGAAACCTAAGTTCTGTGCATGACCAGTAGCTCTCTCGCTGAAGGGTGCACCGCGATGCACAGTTGTGCATAGATAGCGCAGCTACTCCATTTTTTGACAAAAGCAATGGGTTTTGTGCCTAACCACGACATGTTCCAGGATCAGCAGCACAGAGCCCACCAGTAAGTGCCTTTAGCTAAAAAACCTCATATACCGGTGGAAGATTTTCCTTTAAGTGCTGAATGGTGAGAAGGAGGCATGTGCACACGCCCCCTCATAATTGCTGTTGACTTTTTTGTAAGTTGTAGGAAATGAGGGGAACAGTTTTTAGCCAGAAGTAAGGTAGCATTTAGTTAAAAAGTCTCTATGGAAACCTGTCACTAGTGGTATAGTTCATATAGTAACCAGTTCCCTTTAAATCAGTCACCTTTTAAAAGCTTCTGGAAAGAAAACCTAGCTGCCGTGACTCACTACTTACCCCTCCCCTCTCCATAGACTTCTGTTTAATCTGAAAACTCAGCAAGATTTTATTCTAAGAAGAGAGTAGGTTTGTATAGTAGGAGGATAAGAGGAGGATCAAGTAAGTGGAGAAGGAAGACTCTGTTCTTATTGATATATATCACAGTTTTGTGTATTAATTTCTACTATTCAGTTATGCAATTATTGGCCTGCATTCATGAAATTCGGTATTTGAGCATTAGCCTGGGAAGGACAAGTTTACATTTACATTGATTACATTTTTTTGTCCCCAAATCTAATTCCAATTACAAAATAACGTGCTTGACGTAGTATGAATAATCCTCTTATCCCGCCGTGAACGAGGAAGATTACTCGACTCGGTAAATCTGTGAGAAGAGGAGTCGCATCATCAATAAGACTAGGAGAGCAAATCATTGACTGGTGGTTCAGGCCTCCAGTACTATCCTGAGAATGGTGTATGAGCTTCATATAAGTAAAACCTTAAAAGCCACCAAATCCTATGAAACAAAAAAAAATTATCAGTCGATAAGACGACGTGAGGTCTATAGTAAAGCAAACCCTGTGCGGAGAGAAGATATTGATTTCTCATTACAAAGAAAAAATATGTCCCACTGTGGTGGAAATCTTAAAAAAAAAAAAAATCATCACTTCAAATCTCAGTAAGAGGAAGAAAAACTATACATTTATCACAAGGGATCAATTATTTATTCCGTAAAATCTAAAAATCAAAAATTGATTTTTCAAGTTTGAATTTTTGAAAGGAGTGTCAGGTCTAAGATACTTTTAGTAAGAGGAGAAGATACTACTGTAGTTTCAAGCTGATGAAGCGAGGCAGAGATAGTTATCTTTTTGCATATGTATATTCAATTTGCAAATGTATATGCAAATGAGGCAGGAAGTGCTCTAGGGGCGGGTCCCGGCTGTCAGATTTGCCAACTGATACAGGCCGAGACTAAAAATGATATTTAGGGCTAAAAAGGTAAATTCAAGAAGAAGTAGCGCCACTCCTTTCTGTGGGTTGGAGCTGGTATTGCAGCTAAGCTGTAATGAAGTGAAAAGGAGCTGAGGTGTGATACCATATACAACCTGTGGACAGGTGTGGAGCTGTTTTTGACAAAAGGTAGCAAATTTTGCTAAACCTGTACAACTCTTTGAAACAATACAAGTGGGAAAAAATTCTGTTCCGATGGAATTCCCTTCCGTTTTCCGATGGGTTCTAATTAGGCGTCTTGCACCGTATGCACCTCTCTAATTCTTTGGGTCGCAGAGATATGAAATGGCCATAGTTTGTTGATGTTCTGTCACCCCTAACTTTTCACATTTCCATGTATGAAGCTGGGTAAGGTGTCATTATTTTGCATAATGAGATAACCTGTCCATTGTACAGTGTGAGTGATTACAACATTTCATTTTGGCATTTTTGATTAATTTTTTAATAACTTTATATTGATGACCAAAGAAGCAAAAAAGTGTACATTTTTTTCCCAGTGACAACGTTATGTTTATATTTAGAATGTTATATTTCGGTAGTCAGGATATTGTAAAAGTGGCGTACCTAACAGGTTTATGGTTTTAGGGAAAACACCGGGATTTTAGGTTTTTTTTGTTTTTTTTTTTTTTTACTATATATCAGGGCCCCCTAGGGGTTTTCTTGAACCCAGGGGTTCTGAGCGCTAAACAATTTACTGCAATGGACAACTGCATTCATGTATAGTGTGAATAAAATATTATTATTATGGCCAGACAGTAATTGGAACTTGCCTGATGATTGCTATTGGGGAGTCTAAGACAGGCTCCAAAGAAGTCACAGCAACTGATCAGGCCAGTTATGAAAAGGTTTAAGGATGTTGAGAATAGAGGAGGGAATATTGAGTGAGGAGACCCCTACCTATAAACCCACTAATATTAAAATTAAAGAAAATCTAGCATCACACAATTAGAGTGCGCGTAGCACTAAAATGCTCGGGTGCTCGTTACTGAGACGAACTTTTCACGGATGCTCGAGTGTCGAAGTGCTCGTAGTGAATAACGAGCCCATTGAATCAATGGGAGGACCCGGGCATGTTTTTTTTTAATAAAACAGAACACTAAAAGAACAGGCAAAAAAAAAAAATTCAGATGTTTTGCAGTGTTTGTAATTGTGAAGAAACACATTGAAATCACACTATTCTTCCTTTCCAGGTCTGTGACGCGTGTCTCACCGATAAAGTTCGGAGATGTCGGAACATCTGGAATGGTGGAAGAATAGTGTTATTTCAATGTGTTATGCAATTAAAGGGTTCCTTATTCACTGTTTTTAATGTGTTAATTCTATTCTTCACTTGCAGGTGTGAGCGCGTATCATCCGAAACCTTCGGGAGACACGCGCGCCAGGGAACCCGAATAGGGGCCTTGTAAATGGACCCCCACCCAGTGAGAAGATCTGCAGTTTTGACAAACAGTCCTCACTGCTATAGCACATGGAGTGAGTAAGGAAAGGGACGGCTTCTGGTACAGGCCCGGACGTGGACAGGCCGACGCCCTTCTGTCATGCTACGCCTGCGCTTTGCAGAGACCCCGCGGGGTACTTTTTGGTCATCAAAAGAAAGAAGGGCGGAGTTCACGGTAGCCTGGAGAAAACCTGGCTCTTCTCCTCAAAGCTGACTCATGCTACTCATTTGCATATTACAAAAAAAGCGGTAATTAAGTACAGGCCCTCTGTGGCAAATAATATAAGTAGATACCGTATTAATTTTATGTAAAAGAGCTTTTAACCCTTTTATTAGCAGAGGAGGTATTACTGGTGTAATGGATAATGGATAAAAAATTCTACTTCTTCTTTAAATAAAAAGATGGGCAGGACTACATTTCTTAGCTTGATATGACTGATGCTGAAAAATTTCCAGAAGCAGGATGAAGGTAAGAAAAAAAAATCAGGCAACATAAATTAAAACTTAGGTTAGGAAAAAAAAAATCTTATGATTTTATGTATTCAAAGGTTTCCAAGGGGAAGAAACATATTTGTAGACTGAAAAAGAGGCACCTAGAAAATTCTTTCAGTAATAAATCTTATTCGTATTTTTCATCCGATAATGTTATTTCTCTGTAATGTCGATTTTTGTCTATATATATCCACAATGATCTCTACAGCGCTGCAGAATATGATGCTGATATTTAAATAATAATAATACTACTAAAAATATTAATACAAATACTACTACTAATAATAATAATACTAATATGAATACTAAAAATAACAATAAATCTTTATTACCACTACAACATTGATAAAACTTACTTTGGGTTTTTTCTATGCTGAAAAATTGGAATAATTTCTGTCCCTTGGTCACACTTGTGAGTCAATTAGACTCGTCGTAATACTTTGTTACAAAGAAACAAGAAAATAAAATTTAAAGAAGGCTATGAATATACATGTCAAAGATACAAATAAAACCTTAGAATGAAAAGAAGTTATAACACCTTATACTGCCCTATTTACATATCTATACGCCCATGTACAGAATAATATAACGACTTAATACTGCCCCTGTCAAAAGAATATAACTACTATAATACTGCCCTAGTCGGAAGATATAACTATATAATACTGCCCCTTGTAGGAATAATAAACTACTATAATACTCACTGCCCCCTATGTACAAGAATATAACTTACTATTAATAGCCTTCAGATTACACTTATACAAATCGCCTAGTACAAGAATATAACTACTATAATCCTGTCCCCTATGTACAAGAATAAGCTACTTATACTGCCCCTATGTACAAGAAATAACTACTAAATACTGCCCCCCTATTTACTAAATTATACTACTATAATACCTCCCCTATGTACCAAGAATATAACTACATCATACTGCCCCTATGTACAAGGATATAACTACTATAATCCTTGCCCCCTATGTCAAGAATATTATTACTAACTAAATACTGCCCCCCCTATTTACAAGAATATAACTACTATAACTGCACTACTCCTATGCTACAAGAATATAGCTCTAGATACTGCCCCCCTATGAAACAGAATAGAATACTATAAATACTGCCCCTATGTACAAGAATAAACTACATATACTGCCCCTATGTACAAGAATCATATACTATAATTGACTGCCCCCTATGTACAAGAATATTTAAACACCTATATACTGCCCCTATAGTAACAAGATAATACTGTCCATGCGTCCGAATAAACTATAATACTGTTCCCTATGTACAAGAATAAACTACTATAATACTGCCCCTATGTACAAGAAATGAACTACTATAAGACGCGCCCTATGTAAAGAATAACCTATATAATACTGCCCCCTGATTACAAGAATATAACTACTATAATTACTGCCCCTATGTACAAAGTACAGGATATTAACTATATATACTGCCCCCCTTGTACAAGAATATAACTACTATAATAATGCCCCCTATACAAGAATATAACTACTATAATACTCCACTTGTATACAAAATATAACTACTATAATCCTTTAGCCCCTTATGAACAAGAATATAACTCACTATAATACTGCCTGTTGTACAAGAATATAACTACTATAATACTGCCCTATGTACAAGAATAATACTATCTATAACTGCCCCCTTTTGTACAAGGATAAACTACTATAATACTGCCCCCTATGTACAAGATATAACTATATAATACTGCCCCCTTGTACAAGAATAAACTAAATAATACTGCCCCCCCATATGTGTACAAGAATATAATACATAATACTGTCCCCTGTGTACAAGAATATAACTACTATAATATGCCCCTAATGTACAAGAATATAACCTATAATACTGCCCCTATTAACAAGAGCCTATATTACAAATATGTCCCTATTGTACAAGAATATAACTACTATAATACTGCCCCCTAGGCTAAAGATATAATCTAATCATAATACTGCCCCTATGTACAGAAATAAATACTACTAATACTGCCCCTATGTACAAGATATAAATCAATTAATACTGTCCCCTATGTACAAGGAATATAACTACTATAATACCGCCCCCATGTACAAGAATATAATACTAATATACTGCTGCTCCCTATGTACAAGAAATAAACCTATATAATACGCCCCCTATGTACAAGAATATAATTACTATAATATTGCCCCTATGTACAAGAATATACAACTACTATAATAATGCCCCCTATGTACAAGAATATAACTACTATAATACTGCCCCTTGTACAAGTATAAACTAATATATACTGCCCCTATGTACAAGAATATACACTATAATACTGCCCCCTATGTACAAGAATAAACTATTATCATACTGCCCCCCTTGTACAAGAAATAAACTAGTATAATACTGCCCCCAGGTAAAAGATTATATAACATATAATACTGTCCCCATGTACCAAAGAAGTATAACTACTATAATGCTGCCCCAATGTACAAGCATATAACTACTATTACTGCCCCTCGATGTACAAGAATATAACTATCTATAATTACGCCCCTATGTACAAGAATTAAACTACTATAATACGTGCCCTATGTACAGGTATAATCTACTATCAATCTGCCCTATGTACAAGAATATAACTACTATAATACTGCCCCCTATGTACAAGATATAATACTATAATACTGCCCTCTAGTACAAGAAAAATAACTACTATAATACTGCCCCCTATGTACAAGAAGTATAACTACAATACTTACGTCCCCATGTATTTTCAAGAATATAACTCTATAATCCCGCCCTACCATGTACAAGATATAACTATATAATACGCGTCCTATGTACAAGAATATATCATAACTACTATAATACAGCCCCCTATGTACAAGAATATAATACTAATATACTGCCCCTATGTACAAGAATTAACTACTATAATACTGCCCCTATGTACAAGAATATAACTACTATAAATACTGTCCCCTGTACAAGATATAACTTACATAATACTGCCCCTAGTACAAGAATATAATACGATAATAATGCTCCCTATGTACAGATATATACTATAATACGTCTCCCTATGTACAATCACTAATACTATTACATAACTACTAAATACGGCCCCTATTCGACCTACTATAAACTGACCTATGTAAGAGATACACTATTCACCAAGCTTCCTCCAAATGTATTAAGCCCCCTATGTCCAAGTGCCACATATACTCATATACCTGCCTCCCGGATCTACAAATATGACGCTACTAATACTGCCCACAATATGTGACAAGTCTAGCAACTGACAAAGATTCACGGAAAGCCCGGAGTGAAAAAGAAGAGGAAAAGTAAACTTAGCAAGATTACTATAATACTGCCCCCCTATTGTACAAGATATACAACTACATAATACTGCCTCCCTATGTTACAAGATATAACTACTATAATACTGCCACCTATGTACAAGAATATAACTACTAAATACTACACCCCCTATGTACAGAATATAAATATACAATATATACTGCCCTATGTACTACGAATTAATTTATAACTACTATAATACTGCCCCGATGTACAAGAATTATAACACTATATACTACTGCTCCCTAGTCACAGGAATATAAACTACTATAATACGCCCCCTATGTACAAGAGATATACCATCTATATATACTGCCCCCATGTACAAGATAACAACTACTATAAATCTGCCCCCTATGTACAAGAATGATAACACTATAAATACTGCCCCCTATTACATAGATATACTATTATAATACTGCCCCATGTGTACAGAGAATATAACTACTTATAATGCCCACTATTGTACAAGATATATAAACTATATACTTCTGCGTCCCTATTGACAAGAATATAAACTACTATAATACTGCCCCCTATGTACAGATATAACTACTATAATACGCCCCCTAATGTAAAGAGTTATAACTACATATAATACGGTCCCCCTATTAAAGAATATAACTACTATATACTGCCCCTAGTACAAGGAATATAATCACTATAATAACTGCCCCTTGTCAAATATAACTACTAAATACTGCCCCCCTAGTGAACAGAATATAATACCTATAAATACTAGCCCCCTATACGGTCTACTAATACGCCCTAGGCAAGAAACCTACTATAATACTGCCCCTATGTACACGAAATATAACTACTATAATACCGCCCCCATTGTACAAGAATTATAATACTTAATGACGGCCCTTGACGATATACCTACTCAAACGCTCGTCAAGAATATAACTACTATAAACTTCTCCTCCCGTGTATCAAGAATATAACTTTACTACTAGATACTGCCCCCTATGTACAGAAATATAACTACTATAATACCTCCCTATACGAATACTTAACGCGTAGAATACATTAAAGCCCTGTACATAAGTCATATAACGCCCCCTATGTACAAGAATATAACTACTAATATGCCTCCTATGTAAGATATAATATATACTACTGCCCCCTATGTACCACAGGAATATAGCTACTATAATACTGCCCCCTATGTACAAGAATATAACTATAATACTGCCCCTATGTACAGGAATTATAAACTAGTTTATAATACTGCCACCTATGTTACAAGAATAAAACTTACCTATAATACTCCTATGTACAAGAGTATAAACTACTATAATACTGACCCATTGTACAGACTATAATACTATAATACTGCCCCTATGTACAAGAAATAACCTACTATAATACTGCCCCTAATGTACGGAATATAACTATTATAAATACTGCCCCTATGTACAAGAAGAGAATACTATAAATACTCCCCTATGTACAAGAGTATAATACTATAATATGCCCCCGATCGTACAAGAATATAAATACTATAAATACTGGCCCCTATGTACAGATATAACTACTATAATACTGCCCCCTATGTACAAGAATATTATTACTATAATACTGCCCCCTATGTACAAGAATATAACTACTATAATACTGCCCCTATGTACAAGAATATAACTACTATAATGCTGCCCCCTATGTACAAGAATATAACTGCTATAGTACTGCCCCCTATGTACAAGAATATAACTACCATAATACTGCCCCCTATGTACAAGAATATAACTACTATAATACTGCCCTCTATGTACAAGAATATAACTACTATAATACTGCTCCTATGTACAAGAATATAACTACTATAATACTGCCCCTATGTACAAGAATATAACTACTATAATACTGCCTCCTATGTACAGGAATATAACTACTATAATACTGCCCCCTGTGTACAGGAATATAACTACTATATTATTGCCCCTATGTACATTATATACATATACCCACAATACATTTTAATGATACCTAACTTGACCTATATTTTTATGTCACATATAAGATATGCAAACTCTATTAGCTCTGAATGATTAACTCCTATCCCCAAGAGGGAACAGACTTTCCTGGGAATTATTCATAAGATCCAGCACGGAGAAGCGGGACATGTCAGGGGCTCATAACCTCATTAGCTTCACCAGATAAATATTTTCATCAGGACTGTGCAGCTGTGACAGTGACGATCTACAGGTATATATATATAGGGGAGGTGTGAAATTGGGTTACTGTATAACTTGGGCTGCTGGGTTAGTACAAGATAATAAGTTCTGGTAACAGGAAATGGGAATTTCTAGGGGATTTATCTACAATTAACCCTCTGTTTGGTCTAGAGAGGACTACCAGCACATGGTCCAGTCTCTCCATTAGTAGCGTCATGCTCTTAGCTGCTCAAATGTTTTTGTTATTTAGTATAAAATTGGGATTGTGGTGTTGTATTTTATCCCCTTCCGACAGTCATTCATTGGAGCTGAATTGCAATACCACATACAACCAATGGAAAGGGGTGGCGCTGTTGCTAGAACATTGCAGCCACCATCTACGATCTACACTCCAGGACTCATACTAAACCTGGAGCGGCACTAACTAACCAGTGTGCTAACCAGTATATAGATCCCTCCTGTTCTCCGTCATTGAGGGACATCTACCAGCAGGATGAAAGACTGTATGCAAATGAGCCTCCAGGCTCCATTAGCACCTATGGAGCCTGGAGCCCCTCAGGCTCATTTGCATACAGTCTTTCATTCTGGTGGTAGATGCCCTTTAAGCCCATCATGGCGGTATGGACCTTTGTGGATGGATATTCATGTCACAGCACTGGGAGCAGTCAATGCTTGATATAAACTGATATATGGACTGAATTTTTGGGTAAGTGAGTTGAAGTGGAGGTCTTTTGGAATGATTCTTGGGTCTAGTCTCTAAATAAGGCTGGTACCTTGAGCACTCTCCTAGAGAATGGGAGCATGGAGATAACAGAGCGCTGTGCTAAGCAATTTCCGATCTTCTCATAAAATTGAATGCAGCCACAGGACACATGCTCAACCTTGAACTCCATGAAATAGTGAGAATGTGACCACCAATTTCGTGATAGGTTGTGGTCCTTGTGATTGTCCCATAAGATGGACTTCCAATGATCAAATTTTCCATAGGATAGGGAAAACAATCTGATCAGTGGAAATCCAAACTCGGTACAACCCCTTTAAGAATAACAACCTGATAAACCAGGGACACTACTCATAGAACCAGGCATCGGGACTGTGGTCATCTTCTAATTTTTGTTATCCAAGGACTCCTTATGAAATTATACTTATAAATCAGAATAGCTCTGGGGGGGGGGGCATTACCAGAGCCCCTCCGTGCTGTAGCTTCACAGGCTGTTACACTGTCTCCACTCCCCCCTGCTCCCTCAGTAATTCCCTTCTTCCCACTGCCTGATGCCATCACACACAGTGGGAGGGGGAAGTGCTCCTGCACAACCTAACAGCCCGCAAAGCTGCAGCATGGAGGGGCTCTGGTAAGGCCCTCCCTAGAGCATTTCTGGTTCATTAACATAATTTTTCATTTAGAATATTTTTTTTATTTTAAAGGGAGGAGGCCATAGGTAACAAATATAAGAAGAAAACCACAGTCCTGGTGCCTGGATCTATGAGTAATGTCCCTGGTTTATCAGGATGGGTTTTGATAGTAGATTTCCTACCAACATTGAATAGACTTCCGTAAACTCAACATCAACGAAATGACAACTAAAAAGAACAAAAACACCACAATATATTCAGATGATATTTTATCCCTTTGTTGCCCGAGGCTCCGCTATCCTCCGTTCCTCCACCATTGGAGGTCGCAAACGTTTAGAAAGTTCTTCTATTAATTCCAAGTTCCCAGTTATTCCCCCGCACAGTCCCATGATTCCGGGACTCAAGACGATTATTCTTCCCTGACTCGATGAGACGGATCATGACTTAAAAGAGTAAATACTTTGGCATTTTTTTCGATTAGTAGAGAGGATAGAGCGGTCCACGGTAAGACCAAAAAACACCATCACAATGACCGGGGAATGCGCGGCGGCATAACTGTATGAGGACGGATTGTGTGATTTAGGAGCACGGAGCGATAACACAATGAGAGTAGTTCATTCAATGTTCAGCTGTTTCAGCCCACAGCAGCGCTAGATTCTAACTGAGAATTGTACAGATACCAGAACGACTTCTTACAAGACATAAAGCGGAGGAAAGTCTTCTCAACAGAGGGCATTCATTACCAGGAAGAGGTCATCTCATCTCCCATCCCAATATGTGACATCAACCGGAATAGTTACAATACACTCTGGGCATGATAGATGGAATAGATAGATAGAGTAGATCAGATAGAGAGATAGATAGATAATAGATATAGATAGTATGAGATAGAATAATAGATGAGATAGATAGATAGATAGATAGATATGATAGCAGAGATAGATAGATAATAGAGTATTGTGAATGATTGAGATAGATAGATAGATGGTATATGATGGATGGATGGATAGATAGATAGAGAGATAGATATATGAGAGATATTAGATAGATATGAGTAGCATATGATAGATAGATAGATATTAGAGAGATAGTATAGATAGATAGTAGATTGAGATGGTGTAGAATGGATGGATGATGATAGATAGATAGATAGATATAAAGATAGATATAGTAAGCATAAAGTAGATAGATAGAATAGATAGATATGAGATAGAGGTAGATATGACATAGATAGTATATGAGATAGATGGTGATAGTGACATAAGATAATAGATAGATAGATAGATGGATAGATATGCATAGATAGATGATGATAGATAGATAGATAGATAGATAGATATGACATAGATAGACAGATGATAGATATGAGATAGATGGATAGATATGAGTAGTAGATAGAGATAGATAGATGATAGATATATAGATATGATAGATAGATAAGATAGATAGATCGATAGATGAGACTGAGATGGATGATAGATAGATGATACGATAGATAGAATAGATATGAGATAGATATGATAGGATGGGAGATAGAGAGTAATAGATAGATAGATAATAAGATAGTGATATGCTAGGAGCAGGCACACTCAAATGATTCCAAAAACGGGGTGTCTTTATTCCATCATAAATGGTAACTGCTACTACAGTGAAGGCCTCTGTGTGTTACTTGTATGGGGGTAGGAAGACCCAAATCCAATCGTCCTGTGGGGGTGCTATAGGGAGACAATACAACACTTACAGAAAGTTTTCTCACTGGTTTCAGTCGATTACTGGTGGTCCCAGCCATGAAGTGAAGGCTATAGAGAACTCCTTTAAGACCAGTCATCCTAAAAGAGCTGAATTATCCTTATCACTGTACTTGCCACATTATATATTTCCCCTGCTTCAGTCGGCATGAAAGTCTGCAATTCACTTTGACAAAGGTGTCGTGAGATAACTGAGAGATTTGGGAGCATAAATGATGGCTTCACTCAGATCACGGCCTCCTGTGGTATCCTGGCCACATTCACTGCAGCTGACAACCCCCATGTCCCAGGAGACCCCCAGGGAATGACAACTCGGTTTACTTCAGCGCCTACAATCTTTAACATCTCAGCCGAAAACTGGTGCAAAACAGAAGTAAAATCCCCCGCTGCTTTATTTTTAATTGTCCGTGTTGCTTCAGGGGGTCGGAGACATGTGCACCCAGACTTATTATATATCCGGTAGGGAGTCATCTAAGGAACCATGGTAGAATCTTGATATGGCTGCACATGCCAAGCCAAGGGAAGAACAGATCTTGATGTCAAAGGATGAAATGGGGGTCATTTACTAGAGGGCCGATTCACGTTTTCCCCGCTTGGTACTCGAATATTCCGATTTGACCGATTTTTCCTTATTGCCCTGAAATTTTGGGGCAGGTGATCGGATTGTGGCGCATCGGCACGGGCATGCACGCCGACGGAAATCAGGGGCGTGGCGAACAAAAACCGACGGATCGGAAAAACCACTGCATTAAAAAAAAAAAAAAAGTGTTGCGGACTCTCGCTTAACTGCACCCGGACTAGGCCATGAACTTCGGCATTCCGGGGCCTTGGGGAACTTCAGGCAGCGACACCCCACCTGGTGGGCGTCGGAGGAAACTACCTTAGTGAATCTCCGGAAGACCCAATCCACCGCAGAACCGCGCCGCTGGATCGCGAATGGGCCGGTAAGTAAACTGCTCCTTGTACCTACTTAAAGGTGGTAAGGTTGAAAATAACTGCTATACCAGACACAACCAGAAGAGGGGCGCTGTTTATCAACCTACATCGCTATAAAGAGCGTTGTTTTTGGTCGATTCTGGAATATTTTATCAGTAACTGTAGAAATTGATAAAGAAATTAAAAAAAAAATCAAAAACAATCTCACAAAAATATTTCAAAATGGAAACCTGAGCTACAATACGAAAACTTTGAGCTGCTTTGGAGCCGTACCATACTGAGATTTAATTTATGGTGGTTTTCACTTCTTACTAGTCTTGGCCACCAGGTCACCTTCTCTCCTTGGCGCCCAACTCCTTGCCACTGATATACTAGGGCACATTTACTTACCGTTCCAGTCCGATCCCCGGCTCTTGCAACGTTGATTCAGAGCTTGCCGGGATTCACGAGGTCGTGCGCCGATATCCACTAGGTGTCGCTGTCTGCGCTGAAGTCCGCCAGAGTTCACCTTCTTCGTCCCGTTGTATGTGAGTGCTATTCTTGCAACACAATTTTTTTTTTAAATTCCGCGGTTTTTATGAATCTGTCGGGTTTTCCGACAGCCACGCCAATGTGCCACAATCTGATCGCATGTGCAAAAATCCCGGGGCAATTCGGCGCAAATCGGAAATATTCGGGAAAATGCGCGATCCGGACCCATAGTAAATGAGCCCCACTGACTCCTATCTACTTCCTCCATCTTCAGCTCCAGACTGATGGCGAAACGGAAGGCTCACACACCAGAGGATATCCCTGGCTCCTGCGGGTGATCGTCCGCTTCTCGGGGCTTCCACTCCCAATGGGCTTCAATAATTACGACCCTTTTTATTGCACAAAGAAGCGTCTAGGCCATTTCTGGCTCATCCATCACCACAGCCCATCGGGAATGGAAGTGCTGAAAAGTAGAATTTGTCAGCAGTAGCCAGGGACAGCAGGAGTCTTGAGAGGTCTAGGTACAGAGCTTCCTCTAATTTCTCCCCAAATTATGCATCTCCAAAAACCCAGTGTCCTCTTCACTATTTGTCCCCCACCGATCTTGGAAGTTACCTAAAGTAATTGAGGAGTTTCCTATGTATCTGAGACTGGTATCCTGTTTTTGCTTGCCGATTCACCCTCATTTTCTCGACCTTTGACTTGAACCTTGATTCCGTTCTATCTCTTGCTATTCTCAGCCCTGCCCATGGACTGACCTCAATACTCCCTCTGTCAGAACCTTGGACTATGTTCTGACCCTTTCATGTTTGGTTCCTCCTGGTGCTTCCCAACTCTATCCATCCTTGACCCACCACTGGTCCGGTTGTAACAATATAATAGGATGGGTAGATGGCCGATGAATGACCTTTTCACAATGAAAAACCAGACCCTTTGTAGGGGTTAAGAGGAAAAAACCCAAGACAGTCACTCTAACTACCATCCGTCGGAGTAGCCCCAAGTCAACCTGGCAAGTGAAGGCACACATCACAACCTAATCCACAGTAATTGTCCCTAAAGGCAATATACCAAAGTCTATGATATCTTCCCTCCCTCTTCTCTTTTTTATCTTTACCTACTTCACAACAACAACGCTGATCCCCCGGGCCCGGCCTCAGTCAATAAGTTTATTTGGAGTTAATCGGGGGAGAGAATGATTAGCTTTAGTCTACCTTCTGTTTGTATGGCCAGCAGGAAATCGATGTTGTGGCCAACCAAGCCTAACTCCTCAAGACCGGGGGGATCTGCCCTCGTATTAGCCAAGACTGCGCAGTACCGGTACAGACTCTACCCATCAGCTCTTATATACTCATGTATAAAGCTATTTGATCATCAAATACCATGTAAATAATTGAAACGGCTTATTCCGGTGGAAACTGGAAGACTTTGTGACGACTAAGAAAATACAGCTACACCCAAGCGGGAATACAAGGAGAACTTAAAGGGGTTTCGAGTTTAAACAAAAATATATGTGGCCGGGAGCGGGGTTACTAAAACAATAAAGCTGTACTTACCTCCCGGTGCCCTCCCGTATCCAGCTCTGCTGTCGCTCCGGTCCGGGGGCCATGTAACCAAACATGGCCGCCGAGCACCTGGATTCAGCGTCCCGGCCGGATGCAGACAACCTTCCGTCCCCATACACAATGATTGTATAGGGACGGATAGGCGTCCCGGCCCCGGCGGCCGGAAGCTGAGTCCAGCGCTGCTCCGGCGGCCATGTTTGTTTACATGGCCCCCGACCGGAGCGACAGCAGCGCTGGATACGGGAGGGCACCGGGAGGGTAAGTACAGCTTTATTGTTTTAGTAACCCCACTCCCGGCCACATAGTATATTTTTTTTAAACTCGGACAACCCCTTTAAGATGCTGCTTTCCGGGTAGTCTGTGTACAACATAGCAGCAGTATTGATTGATATTATTGATATGTAGCAGCGTTTATATATTATCGTTAGTTCACCAGCTGTTAAAAATTAATTTATGTTCCAGGATTGGGTGTGTCCTAACACCTGCTGTGCTCTTGCTCTTCTACAGGACCTTCCCACATCCCCTCACTCATCTGTTAAGTTTACAGGCTTTAATACAAATTTGGAATGAAAAAAGTGGCAATTGCTGGCACACGGCAAGGAAATATGACTTTTTTGGGGGCTTTTCAAGACACAGAAATTTTTCACAGAAAGTGGTGGGAAGAGCTAAATAATAAGATGCTGCTACTTGAACCACCATCAGCCCCCATTTTGTTAATACAGAATCCAAAGTCAA
Organism: Engystomops pustulosus; assembly: GCA_019512145.1. Lineage (NCBI taxonomy): Eukaryota > Metazoa > Chordata > Amphibia > Anura > Leptodactylidae > Engystomops > Engystomops pustulosus. Next base: position 93,077 of record WNYA01000347.1, on the reverse strand, counting down.
TGGACTGGAGCTTGGTATCTGGTGGATAAATACTGAGGTGGACACATGATGGGCTAGTAAAGATTGGTTTTAAGAGCAGTTTTGAAGCTTTGAGGGTTGGGATATTCATACTAAGAGTCCAGGGTAAGGGCATTCCAGAGAATTGGTGCAGCTCCAGGAAGGTTAGAATTAAGGTGGATAATTATTAATCTAGATAGTCCGAGATGAGAAGAAAGGTAGTAGAGGTACAGCATTCTGCGGAGGGCTTTTTGGATGAGGGTGATTATTTTAAACTGTATTCAGGAGTAGACAGCAACCAGTGCAGTGATTGGGACAAACTGGAGGCATCCGTGTTGTGTTTGCTCTGAAAGACCGACCTGGCTGCTGCATTATAAGATGGTAGGGGAGAGAGTTTAGCGGTGTGTGAAGACCAATTAGTAGGAGTCTAGACAAGAGGTGAATCGACAACAATAAGCATTTTGAGGTTTCAATTGTAAGAAAACGGCCAGATTTCTGGAGATTGTTTTCTGAGATGCATGTGGCAAAGCGAGATAAGCAGAGTGAATATATGGCGAAAAGGAGGTGTCAGAGTCCGCCACCACTCCCAGACAGCGCCTGTGCCCCGGTGTCATAGTGATCCCCACAGACCGAGATGTAGAGGTCAGGGTGAGGGCGATGGAATGTGGATGGTGAAAGACAAAAATTCAAGAACAGAGAGGACATGATGTTAGAGACAGTACAGAGACAGTCACTAGTGTTCTAGAATAAGCAGGGGTGATGTCTGTGCAGAAGTATATAGCTGTGTATCATCACGTGAGATGATACTGGAAAACCAAATCTGCTGAGGCTTTGCCCAATGGTGCAGTATAGAGGCAGAGAAGGAGAGGACCAGGATGTTTGTACAGGCAGTCCCGGGTTAATACCAGATAGGTTCCATAGTGGTTGTTTTTAAGTTGAATTTGTCTGCAAGTCGAACTGTATATTTTATAATTGTATATCCAGCAAAAAGATTTTTTTGCCCAGGTGGCAATTGAGGTTTCATTTTTTTAGTTGTAATGGAACAATGATTTCAATAAGCTTCATTACAGACACTTTACAGCTAATTATTGCAACCTCGGACTATAGTAAGCCATCCAAGAGCTTCACCAGAGGTCACTGGGCAAGGGGTCGTCTGTAACTAGGGTCTGTCTGTAACGGTGTCCTTAAGTAGGGAACGGCCTGTACTACTTTCTTTTAGAAAAATTTAGATTTCAAATAAAGTTATTTTTTTTTATTAAATAATTAGAACAAGTAAAATAATTGGAAAAATCCCAACCCGGTTTTGTAAATTGCTAGATAAAAAATTGACCGGAAGGAGCGACTTCCAACTAGATAAATAGTAAGGAAGCTCTAAGGTGCCTTCAAGCTTTGCCAATTTCCCCTTAAGGCACAATATCAATTCACCGGTACAGTCCATTAAAGGCCGCATGTATACAATATATACTATAAAATGATGGTACTCTATATACACAATTTTTATATCCTGTTTTTTAAAAAAAAAACATATAAAATAGTTATTTTAAATCGGAATAATAAGAATAACAGAACGTTCGCGAATTAACGGAATAGATTTTTTTTTACCTGATACAAACCATTTACATTAATGGACCTTTGGTTCCTAATTCCTCCTTTAAGTATAATAGAACGAGAAGTCGCCCGGAGGGGTGATACACACTAACTAGCATCAATTAAAATATTTTTGCCTGGTAACAGAAAGAGCGACCAATGGCAGAACACTGCGGCAAAACATTTGTTCTAATCCACTAGACGCCTAAAATTCATGACGGCTGCTGGTGTGGTCAGCGTTTACACGTTTTTTTTCTCAGAGATGACTTGTGACACGCCTGGAAAGTGCCAGAGATTTTTTGTCATTTCATATAAAATATTTAAGGGCATCATGCATGATATAAAAAAAAAAATTTTTTGTTCGCTATTTAGCGTTTACATGTTTTATTGTAATGATTTTTTTTACACACTCGCGCCCTAAAGGAGGGTTAGAAATGACATTTTTAGGGTCCATCATCCATTAGGGTTTGACTTGTACGACCAACAACACAACAACACATCAGAAATCAAAAGCAAAATGTGGAGTTTGTCTAAAATATCCATCCAATCAATTACGCTCACACCAAATGATTGAGCCCCATAACAAACTTTTGGCTTTTTTTTTTTAGGACCCCTAACCTTAATGTTGAACTTTTTTTTTTTTGGAGCCGCAAAATTAGGATTTCTGTGGCCCCCCTAACCTATGCCCTTCTTTCTTTAGCTTCTATCTTCCTATCTTTATGTTACCTTTCACATATCTAATTTCCTTTCATGTGACCCAAGGGTGTCATGGCAATGGGGAGCGACGATCTGAGCCAAGGTGAAGGCGCCCACGTGGCAGCTTTGCCGGTGGCGATCAAAAGGTTAAACACCAAAGTGCAAGCAGCATCAGAGTGTTAGCGACGGTTGTTTGCTGCACCTGGGCAGCAAACACCCGGTGGGGCAATTTACTTAACCCCGGTCCTTCGAGATCCAGCGCCGGCGTCTCTGCGGTGGGATTCGGGTCCGGCCGGGTTTCACTAAGCTGTTCCATCCCTACGTCCACCCGGAGGCTTAAAGTTCCCCCAGGCCCGTCGAAATGCACTCAATTCACCGGCCTATTCCTGTGGATAGACGGTAGCGCGGATGTCTTGCAACCCTTTTTTTTTAAATGCGCGTTTTTTTTTCCCAATACGTGGGTTTTTTCTTTCGGCCGACGCCCCCCCCCATTTCCGTCGCGTGCATGCCCAGCGCCGTATGCGCCATAATCCGATCGCGTGCGCCAAACCCGGGACAATTCAGGGGAAATCGGCACAAATCGGAAATATTCGGGTAACACGTCGGGAAACACCGCGAATCAGGCCCTTAGTAAAGACCCCCGGTGAGTTTAAAGAGGGCTCAGCCCATGGACCCGCTTCATACTTTCCCCCATCACTACAGGATGTTCAGGAAACATCTTTTTTTGCGTTAAGTGGGTTAAAGCAAACCTTCACCAGGAATGTCATTTTTAGCCGGTGACAGGTTCCAATAGCCTCTGCAGAGAAAGGTAAACTTTCATGTAACTTTTCTTTTTATACGGAAAAAGCCGAGTTTTATTATATAAAAACTCTTGGCAATGTGCACACCTATTCCTATGGGAATGTGGGAGTCGGATACAGTTTCCCTTTAACTATACATCTATGAAAACATTTTTTAAGAACCCAAATGTCACCGATTATTCACCGGAATATCGCAAACATTAAGGCTGGCCTCTCTTGACACACTATATCATCTCATTTTGGTTACGCGTTCCATTTGTATTTCATTATAGTTACCATATCTCTCCTACATCTCCTGCGGCGGAAATCATTATCTCCCAACAATCATTAAATAACCATGAAACTATTTTAATTGAAATAATACATTCCCTAATTATTCTCTCCAGGATTAAAAGACAAAAAAAAACATCCCCCCATAAGGACGGTTTTGATAACACGCTCAAGACATTTATGAGTCCGTAATTAACAAAGGTGCAAGTAGATGGGGGGAAGGAACTGCATGGGGCGACCCATAAAATCTCTGAATCCTAAGCTTTAAGAGTTTTAATTGTGACCCCCCCCCCAACACTCATTAATTATTTATTGTGCAGATTATTAACTTACAAAGCTGTACAGAGTGATGAGAAGTACAGCCCTGTACTAACAGACTGATGGCTACACAGCATAGGGGGCAGTATTATAGCAGTTATATTCTTGTACATAGGTGGGCATATTATTAGGAGTTTTCTTGACTGTGACATACAGTAGGGCAGTCATTATAGGTATGTACTAGGGGCAGTATTATAGTAGTTATATTCTTGTACTAGGGGGCAGTATTATAGGAGTATTCTTGTACTAGGGGGCAGTATTATAGTAGTTATATTCTTTACAAGGGGCAGTGATTATAGCAGTTATATTCTTGTACATAGGGGGCAGTATTATAGTAGTTTATATTCTTGTTATATAGGGGGCAGTATGATCAGATAGTTATATCTTGTACATGGGGACAGTATTATAGATAGTTATATTCTTGTACATTAGGGGGCTTATATATAGTAGTTATATTCGTTACTATAAGCAGGATTAGGGAGTGTATGATTTCCTGGAACATAGGTAGCAAAGTATTTATAGTTAGTTTATTCCTTGTACATAGGGGGCAGTATTATAGTAGTTTATATTCTTTTACATAGGGGGCAGTATGTAAGTAGTTATATTCTGTACATAGGGGGCAGTATTATAGTAGTTATATTCTTTTACATAGGGGGCAGTATTTATGTAGTTATATTCTTGTACATAGGGGGCAGTATTATAGAGTTATTATATTCGTGTACATAGGGGGCAGTATTTAGGAGTTATACTTTGTACATAGGGGGCAGTATTATTTTTATTCTTCTACACAGGGGGCAGTATTATACAGTCTATTATATCTTGTACATAGGGGGCAGTATAGTAGTTATATATTTGTATATAGGGGGCAGTATTATAGTAGTTATATTCTTGTACATAGGGGACAGTATTATATTAGTTTATATCATTCTTGTACATAGGGGGCAGTTTATGGTAGTTATATTCCTGTTACATGAAGCAGTATTATAGTAGTTATATTCTTTACATAGGAGCAGTATTATAGGTAGGTATATCTTGTTACAGAGGGGGCAGTATTATAGTCGTATTATATTCTTTTACATAGGGGCAGTATTATAGTAGTTCACTGTATTATGGCAGTATTATAGTAGTTAATCTTCTATGTACATAGGGGGCAGTATTATAGTAGTTAATTCTTGTACATAGGGGTCAGTATTAGAGTAGTTTAGTCTTGTTACATAGTGGGCATATTATGAGTTTATATTCTGTACAGATAGGGGGCAGTATTATAGTAGTTATTAAGTATCTGTTGTACATTGGGGGGCAGTATTTTATAGTTATATTTGTACATAGGGGCATATATTTAGTAGTTCGATTTTTTTTACGTAGGGGGCAGTATTACAGGAGTTATATTCTTGTACGTAGGGGGCAGTATATCAGTAGTTATATTCTTGTACATAGGAGGCAGTATTATAGTGTTTATTCTTGTAACATAGGGGGCAGTATTTATAGTAGTTATATTCCTGTACATAGGGGGCAGTATTATAGTAGTTAATTCTTGTACATAGAGTCAGTCTTATAATTAGTTATATTATTGTACATAGGGAAGCAGTATTATAGTAGTTATATTCTTGTACATAGGGGGCAGTATTATAGTAGTTAATTCTTGTACTGGGGGCAAGTTTTAGCAGTTAGTTATAATTCTTGTACATAGGGGACAGTATTATTGTATAGTTATTATCTTGTACATAGGGGCAGTATTATAGTAGTTTATTCTTGTACATAGGGGCAGTTATTATAGTAGTTTATTGCTTGACATAGGTGGGCAGTATTATATAAGTTATATTCTTGTACATAGGGGGCAGTATGATAGTAGTTTATATCTGTACTTAGGTGGCAAGTAATTATAGTTATTTATATTCCTTGTACATAGGGGGCAGTATTATAGTAGTTATACTTGTACATTAGGGGGCGTATTTATAGTAGGTATATTTCTGTACATAGGGGGTCTTTTGTAGTTTATATTCTTGTACATAGGAAGTAATTATTAGTGGGTTATATTCTGAACATAGGAGGATTATATAGTGTTTATATCTTTGTACATAGGGCGCAGTATTATAGTAGCTATATTTTTTGTACATAGGGGGTAGTATTATAGTAGGTTACTATTCTTGTACATAGGGAGCGTATTATAGTAGTTCTTTCTTGTACTAGGGGGCATTATTATATTATTGTGTCTTTAATAGGGGTGTACATTTATGAGTAGTTATATTTCTTGTACATAGGGAGAGTATTATAGTTAGTTTATTCTTGTACAGTGTGGGAGTTTATATAGTAGTTATATTCTTGTCCTTAGGGGGCAGTATTATAGTAGTTAGAATTCTTGTACCATAGAGGGCAGTATTATATATTATATTCTTGTCTATGGGCGTATTTATAGTATGTTACAGATCTTGTACACTAGGGGACAGTATTTATAGAGTTAATTTCCTGTACTAGGGGGCAGTAGTATAAGTAGTTGTATTCTTGTACATAGGGGGCAGTTATAGTAGTTATATTCCTGTCATAATGGCATGTATTATAGTAGTTATATTCTGTACATGAGGCAGATATAATATTATATTCTGTACATAGGAGGCAGTATATAGTAGTTATATTCTTGTACATAGGAGGCAGCATATAGTAGTTATATTCTTGTACATAGGGCAGTATTATAGTAGTTATATTCCTTGTACATAGGGGCAGTATTATAGTAGTTATATTCCTTGTACATAGGGGCAGTATATAGTAGTTATATCTTGTACATAGGTTGCAGTTATATAGTTTATTTCTGTACATAGGGGGCCAGTATTATAGTGTTATATTCTTGTACATAGGGGCAGTATTATAGTAGTATATTCTTTTGTATATAGGGGGAGTATTATAGTAGTTAATATCTTTGTACTAGGGGAGTATTATAGTAGTTATATTTCTTGTACATAGGGGCTCGTATTATAGTAGTTATTTCTTGTACATAGGGCAGTATTATGTATTTATATTCTTGTACATAGGGGGCAGTATTATAGTGTTTATTCGGTATATAGGGGCAGTATTATTAGTATTTATATTCTTGTACATATATGGGCAGTATTATAGTAGTTATATTCCTGTACAAGGGGCAAGTATCATAGTAGTGTATATTCTTGGACATTGGGGCGACCTATTATAGTAGTTATATTCTTGTACATAGGGGGCAGTATTATAGTAGTTATATTATATTATAGTACATACATTGCCATGGATTTGGGGTTACATTTTTTCATATTATTTAAGATCAAGATGTCCATAGTACCTAAGAATAAATGAAGCATGAGAAGGACACTTCTAATAATGATGAAATATAGGAACATAACAGATTGCGATTTTACTCTGTTCTTTAGCCGTCGAGTTGGATGAATGTGGAAATGTTCCCTACGATATTAAATAAGTTATGATTACACACACAAAAGTAACTTCTGTAACACAGTAACAGTCAAGGACCGCTCAATATTCCTTAACTCTCGCAAGAGCTGGCGTTTCCCTGGAGATCACTCAACACCGAACAAATTATCCAATGCCCTGACACTTAATCAAAAAGGATGTCGATACGTGTGCAGCCGCTTGTTAGCACTTAGACACAGAATGCAACCTTTTACCGTTAAATACCTGCTACTGCTTGACACCGTCCCCTTAGAGCCCCAAGACCGGAGAACAATAATTAACTTTCAATTATACTGAATTATTATAGTAATCACAATTCCATCCAGCAAGCAAAGCGACTGAAACGGAAGTCACGAGTTAAGGGTTAACCTTAAGAAGTTGACACGTTGTGACTGTTCTTACCTGTAATCCACAATCTAATTATATGAGACCCCTGGTAACAGATTGCACATCTATAACACGGTTACTATCTGTTTACAATGTTATTATTAATAGTAATTAGTTAATTAATCATGTTTTCTAAAAGGAATGTGTCAGCAGGTTCGAAAATGTAAAGCTGCACACAATGTAAGGTAAAATCCTGGAGATATATGCGTAATCGTATAATTGTATATGTTGTCAGTAGCTGCAGGACTGTGAAAAAAATAATAGCCTGGAATTGTATCTTAAAGCGTTTGACAACAATTCAAACAACACCTGTATCATGCTGCTGGCTTCACCCTAGCCTTAGATTTAGCCTGATATATGTATCATTCCTTCTTATAAAATCATATCCAGCTATTCCTGAAGTGGGCAGCTTCTGGTTGTGACATCAGCTTAGGGCACTAAGGCCAGAAAACTGAGGGCATTCATATAAATCAGGACAGCATGTTTGTAATTGGCTGACCTGAAGCATGTGATGAGTCACATGCTTGTGACATCACTGTTCTTAGTGAGCTGGCTCACTAGGCTCCACTCTTCTGGCTCCTGAACGGCTCCCTATTAAATATATAAAAGGGAGCCGCTGGCCAGTAAATCACCCCATTCCTCTATACTTTTAACCCGATTGAATTGGGTTAAAGGGGATGCAGTGAGCCGGTTATGGGCGGGGCTAATTGAGCCATTGCCTTTTGTCATTTGCAAACACATCACTATTTTCTTCCTCTTTTACAGTCCCTCTCAGCAATCCTCCTCTCGTCTTTAGCTGTCCTATATGGTTTCCCATGTTACCAGGAAGCATTGCAAATAGAGATTAGCCTGGAGGAGACAAGGTAAAACCTCTGCTAGCGGCTAAACACCTGCAGATAGATAACTAGAGTATATTAGAGAATTGCTTATTTTTGCTTTGTGCAGAGTTAGGCAAAAGTTTTTAGACTTTACAGTTGTTCTTTAATTAGTGCAATAAGTTGCTTCCTCATGCTGCTGTGATCTGTGCAATATGCAACTCCAAAGTCCATCTCCTATGCTTTAAGTGACTGCTGTAGTATTCAAACAGCATGAAAACAAATCTTATTCAATAATGTGTAAGCACAATGCTTCATTTCCCTGTTAAAGGGGTTGGCCACTATCACAAAACTTTACTAGGGTAGGTATAAACCATAACTACTCCTATATCAATGGTTGGATGGGTGTGCCAAAGACCTGTGTGTGAGTGCACCTCCATCCATTCACTCGCACATGGCTCTGATACATCCAATCACTCACACACAGTTCTGATACATCCATTCACATGCACCTCCAACCAATCACTACCCTCAATGGTATCATGGCATTGAGGAGCATGAAGAGGGTTACGATAGTAGCAACCTTGTGCTAGGTCCAGGTTGGACAGGTTAACACATAGCTGATTGCGGGTATTACCTTCTGTATGCCCTGAATTCAGAGAGAAGGTAATTTTTCCGGAAGGGAGGGATCATGAGAGGAGCCAAGTAAATGGAGAAGAAATCATTTTCCTCTCGTAAGATTTATTACAATGTAAGGCTACATTCACACGATGTATGCCCACCGTACCGTAGTACGGCGGGCATACATCGGTGCTGCGGAGAGGAGCAGGGGATGAGTGCTGCTCACCCCCGCCCCTCTCCATAGGAAGTTATGGCGCACGGCGCCGTATCACGGGAAAAGATAGGACATGTTCTATCTTTTCCCGGGCTATGGAGCGGTACGGTGCCGCACATGTGCTGCACCGTACCGCTCCCGTACAGGGCCATGAGCCCATAGAAGTGTATGGGGGACGTATATCGGCCGTATATACGTCGGCTGTATATACGTCCCCCATACATGTGTGTGAATGTAGCCTAATACAATGTAATACTAATGATTTATGGTCATGAGAGCCATTAAAAACCTTTTTGTCTGATTACAACATCATAAGAAGGTCCAAGCAACTACTTTGAGCAGTACTTACTAATTAATTATAAGATAATAATCTATAGCTACGATTCATTACTTATACATGTACAATAAAGTGGATCATTTCCAACACAAAGTCTATTATAAAAAAACAGAAATTAAGACAATAAATAATTCATATATTTTTTTAAAAACTTACCTGTCCAGTCTCCCACTACTTTTATGTGAACCGCAAATGTGGCTCTTGTCTCTGTCGGGCACTGAAAATATATGTAAAATAGAAATATGTAAAAATCCGTAAGGAAACAAATTTTTTAAAATTACTAAAAATGGTAAGACAATTACTATGCACTGCTGGTGAAACTGGTGAAAAATGTATTTTCCGCAAATGGATTTCCAAGTTTGTATTAATTGGTAATTTAAAAAAAATACCAAATTAAAGGTGAATGTTGGAATCAGGAACCGGAGCAGGTTAAAGGGGTATTCCCCTTTAAAGACAAAATTCTTAAATGCACTCAGGATGACAAAATAACACATTCTATAATTCACTGTTATTAACAAAAATGCAGCATTTCACAGATAAAAATTCCATCTTGTCTCTATCAGTCTTGGTGTTTTATGGTCGTAACCAGGGACAACCAAAATATAAACTTCTGACTATGGTCGTCAGATTCCACTCACATGAATAGCTTCTCCTGTACTGCAGGTGGAGGGGTAGGAGATAGAGAGCCCTACAGACACAGGCACCTCCTGTCCAGCAGCAGCTCTACAAACAAGATAAGATATGGATGCGAGGGGAGGGGGCAAAGCAGAGCTGACTGTGTGTTTTATTGATTAGGGTAGGAGCAGAGCTGATTGTGTCATTCTGTCTCCATATCCATCTCATGACTCTGATCCGTTTCATCTTTCCTTTTCTGTGTCAGATATTAGTAGAATGTTCAGTAGCTAAATAAAAGTGTAGATTAACCTGCACCCTGATAATCTAAGCACACTGTCAGCACACATAATCTCATAGCGCAGAGGAATCATGAAGTATCTGCCTAGAGTGTCTGCGACCCATGTCCCAGGTCCCATACCCCTCTGCGCTCCCCAAGACCCCCGCTGTTTCTCTTACTTTGCGGGGGCTGCACGTGCCAGCTTCAGGGGATTTAAAGGGCCAGTGCGCTGATAATTGACGCTGGCAGGTTGGCCTTTTCTGTTTAATGTCCGGCCCCTTCCTGTGTCCCCTGCCGTATCTTTGTGTTTCTATGCCTGAGAGAAAACTCTATTTCTTGCTCTTTGCGATTATCCTCATTTCCCATTGTAGCCCCGGTTCCATTCCTGACTTCTCTCCTGTGCTGCCTGTCCTGACCTACCTCTACGTCTCTGACTCTGATCCTGTACTGCGTGTCCTGACCTCCTGCCTGTCCCTGACCATGGTTTTGCCTTATGACTCAGTACTAAACCTTGGCAGCCACCGGGGACAAAGTTGTGCCTGTGGAGCGACCTGGTGGTACTTCGCTGCAGCAAGTCCAACCTGCTCTACAGCGGGCTCTTATAACCTTTGAACCACAACATATATTGCAGATCTGATTGCAGCAATCAATTTGTGAGATGATTCTGGTCTTCTTTAATATGCTGCATGACTACCTTCCTAATAAAGATTCCTGCCTTTTGTCCAATATGGCAGCAATCAATATGGTGGCCATGCCGCAGACATAGCTTTAAAAATAGGCCTCTCCCCTATTACCCTATTAGATATATTCCTAAAATAAAAGGGTGCCCTGGTACTTTACAAATATACCATATTTTCAGGACTATAAGACACACCTTATTACAAGAGGCAGTCCAGATTTAGTCATCCGAAAAAAAGGAAAAAATATATTTGACACAAATTAAAAATTCCCTGTTGGTCACACATAAGCACAGCACAAACAGCACTGCTGCATCCATTCACACACACAGCTCTGATACATCCATTCACTCACACACAGCTTTGATACGTCCATTCACTCACACACAGCTTTGATACATCCATTCAGTCACACATGGCTGTGATACATCCATTCACTCACACATAGCTCTTATACATCCATTCAATCACATGGCTGTGATGCATCCATTTACTCACACACAGCTCTGATACATCCATTCACACACATGGCACTGCTACACATATTCACTCACGCATGGCACCGCTACATTCATTCACTCATGCCTGCCTCTGATACATCCATTCACTTGCACACAGCTCTGATACATCCATTCACTTGCACACAACTCTGATACATCCATTCACTCATACATACATGGCTCTAATACATCCATTCACTTGCATACAGCTCTGAATCATACATTCACTCACAAATAGCTCTGATTCATACATTCACTCACACATGGCTCTGATACATCCATTCACTCACACACAGCTCTGATTTATCCATACAATCACACACGACTCTGATTTATCCATTCACTTACACACAGCTCTGATTTATCCATTCACTCACACACGGCTCTGATACATCCATTCACTTGCACAAGCCTCTGACACATTCATTCACTCGCACATGGCTCTGATACCTCCATTCACTTACACACAGCTCTGATACATCCATTCAATCACATGGCTGTGATACATCCATTCACTCCCACACAGCTTTGATACATCCATTCACTCCCACACAGCTTTGATACATCCATTCACTCCCACACAGCTCTGATACATCCATTCACTCACACACAGCTCTGATACATCCATTCACTCACACACAGCTCTGATACATCCATTCACTCACACACAGCTCTGATATATCCTTCCACTCACACACTCATAGCTCTGCTTTATTGATTTACTAACAGCTTTATTAGCCCTTCACCCAATCATCAGGACAGCAGTTAGGAGCATCTGGCAGTGCTGGATCCTCCTTATAGGAATATGAGATGCAGGCACTTTTTTCGCACTTTTTTAGTGCTTATAGGGACAGATGATCCAGAACACTAGTTCTGGATCAGTGGCCTTCTCCTCCAGGTTGCTTATTACCTGAACATGTTTTATAGAGCTTTTGCCTTAATAATCTGTTTGTGCTGTCTGGTTTATTGCACATTTTTAGCATTTTTTTGCTCCTAAAGAGGAAAAAATAACATTTCCTTTGTGACAGAATGTAACAATTTTGATCCATATGTGGGCAGTATTTCTTTCTGGATTAGGGATGAGACCATGTTGTGTGTGTAATGGTAGGCCACTGTATAACCCGCCTTCTCCGAATCCTAGAGGACAGCGCTTTCCGCGCATACATTAAGGCGCCTTTAAATCAGAGCCTCCTGCAATTAGCGAGTGTTTGATTATGCAAATTGTCCAGGCCCAGAAAGCAGATGTTTGAGGTTTTTACAGAAAATCTATCATCCTTCCGTAGTCACTTTTAATGCCACTTTGCCACGGAAATTTACAGTTTTGGCACTAGAGCCGGTGGCCCATTCTTTCAGATGAATAGTAATAGAAGAGGCAATTGTTTTTCTAGTCACATGAATTAAACCACTCAAGGGCAGGAGCAGAAAATATTTAAAGCCAGGAATACATTCACAATCTGAAAACGGAAGCGTAGCCGCAATTAAAGGGATTGCATGGGGACGTTTAGGGGCTTAGAAAGGGTTCAAACAAAAGCAAAGCTCCCATTCTGATAATTGCTTGGTGCCTAATGGGTCATAACTACTGGGATGCAACTCTGTGGTCACATTCTGACAAATAGCAATCACTGGCATGGAAAGTGCCTGCTCAGCCAATCAATGGCAAGGAAAGTGCCTGCTCAGCCAATCAATGGCAAGGAAAGTGCCTGCTCAGCCAATCACTGGCAAGGAAAGTGCCTACTTAGCCAATCACTGGCAAGGAAAGTGCCTGCTCAGCCAATCACTGGAAAGGAAAGGGCCTGCTCAGCCAATCACTGCAAAGGAAAGTGCCTGCTCAGCCAATCACTACAAAGGAAAGTGCCTGCTCAGCCAATCACTACAAAGGAAAGTGTCTGCTCAGCCAATCACTGCAAAGGAAAGTGCTTGCTCAGACAATCACTGCAAAGGAAAGTGCCTGCTCAGCCAATCACTAGCATGAAAAGCACCTGCTCAGCCAATCACCAACATGGAAAGCACCTGCTCAGCCAACGAATGGGTAGGGAAAAACCTGCTCAGCTAATCATTGTATAAGGAAGTGCCTGCTCAGTCAATCATTGGGTAGGGAAAACTCTGCTCAGCCAATCAGTGGGTATGGAAAAGTCTTCTCAGCCAATCACTCGGTAGGGAAATCCCTGCTCAGCCAATTACCGGGTAAGGAATAGTCTGCTCAGCCATTACTGGATCCACTCTGTGCTGCAGCTTCACAGGTTGTTACACTGTGAAGGAGCACTTCCCCCCACCCACTGTGTGAGATTGCAACAGGCAGAGATAGCGGGTGAGTACTCAAGAAGCAAGGGGATGGAATAAGTGCTTTTGCACTGTGAAACAGTATGAAGGGGCTAAGGTAACACCCCCTTGGCCCCTTCTGGTTCATTGGCATAATGATCTGTTTAGAAAAAAATGTGTTCATTTCCTTATGCAAATAAGCCTCTGGGTTCATTGGGTGCGGGGCAATATACATTGCTACTTCTGTCTTCGATTTTCAACACCCTTTTTTGTGCGTTATGTCAATCGCCATCTAAAGATGTGGATCTGTATAGTAATATTCAGCATAGACAGAAGAAAATGGGTGCACCGGTGGATATGGCCCCACCCCCAGTGCACTGAGAGGCTCATTTGCATTTGAAAAGAACATCATTTTCTCTATAATGTCACATCATTGAGGTATTTCTAGAAAAGCTTAGAAAGTCCCCTACACGATGCAGTGATTTGTACTGAAACTGCCTCCCTACCTATTTGCTTCTGAAAATAATGTAATAAAACTAGATTTTTCTTTCGGCGGTTACGTTCCAAAATCCATTAGTGTCAATAAATGTCATTGGTCCTCAACATTTATATATTTAACACGGCTGGATGTCTACTGGAGAACACACGTAATCACTCAATGCTATGTAGCAGGTTACCGTGTAATGAGTAATACCGTAAAGAATGGACTGTCAAAACCGTAACCTCACGCAGCCTACGGCTAAACTGTGACCTACAAACAACATCTGGAAGGAGGGCTCTTTCTAAGATTGGAAATGGAAATAACAGTAATTACATCTGATGACACTTCCTATTCATTATCCATTAGGTGACGGCTTCATGCACTGGATTAATAGCAGCCTATAGGACCAAGAATTACAGATGATGGTGGCTCTTCTTCATGGAACATTTATTGATCACATTTTACGTTGTCCATAAATTACATGAAAATAATACTCATTTTTTGGGTTTCCCATTTCGACAGGTCTGGTACAACTTTGGAAAGTAGGGAGGGGGTAAGTTTTATAGGCTTCGAAGACGTTGCACCAAAAATAGGATCTACTGGGCACTGCACCGGTGTCAAAAATAGTTTAGTTTTTATTTGGTCTTTTTTGTTCAATAAATTAGGCCGCTACAAGCCTCCATCTCCCATATTTAGAATGAAATTTTCACAATTCATAGGATAAATGGATGACATTATAGACTATGATGGGGTTGATTGACTAACGCATCACATAGGATAGCTCCGGAGAGACCACACAGTGGTGGGATGCAGCCAACGTTCAACCATAACTCCCAACTTTTCTAGCAGAGAAACAGGGCCAAAAGAAGGAGTTTTTAGGGCCCTAAGCCATGCCTTGTGCTCCACCCTTTACTCCACCCCCACAAAGTATAATTTCCCCCCTTAATGCCCTCCCTCTTCCCCTTACATTGTGTCCCCCCGCTCCCTGTCACATTGTAGTCCCTCTGACATTGTGCCCCCAGCTTCTCCTATAAAATAGAAAGACCCATCATATTGTGGCCCCCAGCAGTCCCCCCTCTTATGTTACCCACCCCCTCTTATTTTACTCCCCCAGCAGCTCCTCCTCTTATCTTACCCCTCAGCAACTCCCAGTCTTATTTCCACACCCCACCACAGTAAAATAATAAATACATAT
The DNA here is from genome assembly GCA_019512145.1 of Engystomops pustulosus. Taxonomy (NCBI): domain Eukaryota; kingdom Metazoa; phylum Chordata; class Amphibia; order Anura; family Leptodactylidae; genus Engystomops; species Engystomops pustulosus. The sequence continues at coordinate 77,596 of WNYA01000347.1, read as the reverse complement.
ATTCACCTTCCACCATTCCCCCTAAGCAGCTCCTCTCTCCTCTCCTTCTGCTGTATGTAGCTCTGAAGCTGGCAGATGACATCATCACATTGCGCCTGCCGGCTCCGCTACACAAAGCTGAAGAGGCAGAGGCACCTTACTAATGCTGGGTCTCTGTAATACCACTGTAATTAGTTTTGGCACATATTTGGACAGCCAAAAACTAGTACTGTCCAGTTGTATTTGGGATGGATGGGAGGTATGCTTTAACCCTTCACCCCCAGCTCTTAGTGTTGCCAATAAAATTTGAAATATCGACTCCCTACTAATCAAACTTAGGGTTTCAGATTTGCCAAATGTGTCCCAAAACCTCTGTTGGGCAGGAGAGGCAAAAATGCTACTCAATGTGAACATCCACTTTGGAAGGGAGCAGTGGTCCAGTGGCCACCAATACTTTTGGCCTTATTGGGGTGTTATCACAATGACCAGAGCACAGGAAGTGGAATGGAACGCTGGAGCAGGACAAGTAGTTATTGGGGGCTCATTTATCTTTTTTCCTTTCCCTGAGCTCTTTTTGGGGCCCCCAATGAGTATATTTTGTGCGTAATTTGTCAATGTAGTTCTATCTTAGTGTCAAATGCAGGTTTGAAACTTTTTAGGTGCAAATTTTTGCACAACTCATACCGCTGGCTTTTCTATGCATGGTCTGGACTGGTGTAATTTTGTGCAATTATATTTTTAGTCGCAAAATCAATGTTAACAGTTAGCAAGAAAATACAAACCAAAAACTCATCAGACTAAGATAAATCTGCCACATTGTTATTCCCCTCGGCCATGCTTTGCAACAGTTTTGGTAATTGGGGAGATTTGTTATTTCTGTAGCCCCAAAGCAAAATTATGTCTAAGAGGCCCCAAAAAAGGCTAATCTGCCCCTTTTTCCAAAATACCTTTTCTGGGCCTTTTTGGGCTTCTGAGGGTCCACCTGTTGGGGCTCCCCAACCATGGCACTTATTTTCTCTGTATCATGTGAGGGCCATATAGACTGAACACTATAATGGTAACAAGACAGCAATCGTGCATATTGCAATCTTCTGGGCACCAATGACTATATACAAAAAATAATTCTTTATTTATATAGCGCACACAGATTACGCAGAGCTTGCCAGATCAGTCCCTGTCCCCAATGGGGCTCACAATCTAACCAGCCTACTAGTATGTTTTGGAGTGTGGGAGGAAACCGGAGGCCATGGAGGAAACCCACGCAAACACGGAGAGAACATACAAACTCTTTGCAGATGTTGACCCTAGGACTTGAACCCAGGTCCATATCCAAGGTGTTTTGAGAAATAGAGAAAACGACTAATATATCACAGTTGCACAGTGTTCTCTGTCTCCTTCTCTGCACCATTCTATACTATGGGGCCATTGTAAGGTCAGTAATCTTAGAACACTGTAGGACAGGTTTTTTTTTTGTTGTTTTGGAAACCGCATGGCGCCTTTGTGTGGATCACAAAAACATTCAAAAATTCAATATCTGCAAATGATAAAGTAGCACTTACCATTGTCAGTGTGAAAGGATGGTTTTCCAGAGCAGATACCCGTGGGCATTGTAGAACGATGTACTAGGAAGAGCAAAAAGTATACAGGGTTACAAGACGGTAAAGGTGTAGCTAACAAATACACTTGCTCCAGCACCAACCCATTATAGAATGTATTAGGATTCAGTCTACCGAACTCCCACTAAACACAGATTCAAATTATGGGTTCCTGCTGCCACCACTAGGGGGCACTAAACATAGTGATTTTAACTTGCTGATGGAACTCGATGCTGTGTTTGCTGTGTACCTGATACAGACCCAGATTGGCTGCAACTCTATGTCCATATGATTTTTGCAGGAGATTGAGGTTGCTAGCAAAAGCTAGGTTTCGGAGATTGAGGTTGGTCCCCAACCAAAAGTTAGGTTTCCATTGTACTCACCTGACCAGGCCGCGCCTTAAAGTGATCTTTAATCATTCTGATTTCAATGACATTACAAGGATGCTGTATGACAGAGGTGATGGTTACTGGCTTCGTGCTCCGGAAATAACGATATAGTCGTTCGGCACAATACAAGCATAAAGGTGCTGAAATCCAAAGCCAGGTCTACGGAGAGATGAACTTAGAGGGTCACTATAGAGAGTCATTTTGAAAAAATGCTTCTACAATTGAATAGGCTTGAATAGAAATGAAGCGGTGTAGTCTATATATGGCTGAACCACTCCATCAACAGTTGTGGGCACTACATTTTTGGAAACCCATAAGTCCATGAGACCACAAACTTGGAATAGTGACGTCTCGTAGAATCTTAGATGACATGCATTAGACCATCACTGTGGTCCATCACTCTCATTTCTGATTCATCTATTTCAAGATTCAGTGATAAGTTTCGGTTGAGTGGAACACTTCACTAGTTAAAGGGGTTCTCAAGAGGTGGAAAAACATGGCTGCAGTCTTCCAAAAACAGCGCCACACCTGACCATGGTTACTGCCAGTACTGCAGCTCAGCTGTATAGAAATGAATGGCGCTTAGTTGCAATACCACACACTACCCATGGTCAGGTGAGGCGCTGTTTTTGGAAGACTGCAGCCATGTTTTTCCACCTCCAGAGAACCCCTTTAAGCATCTCAAGATGGAACACGACACGGAGCACCACATGATGACACTAAGCGTCAATGTCAGCTCTTAAGCAGATGGACCGCCAGCTAGAAAAATGCACACTACAATGTTCTTCTAGACACAAAGGTAGATCATGGTACTGCAAATTATCTTACAAAACTAAACACAACCCATGGACAACTGTCTAATATAATTGTGAACTATTCCTTTCAATCCCTAGGCCAGATGTAATGATCTGGGTCACCTGAACAAGCAGTCTCCTCATTAAATTCAAAGTACTGGAGATAAGGTGTCCAGGTGTCCTCTAGGCTAAAGAAAGCCCCTTAGGGTGGTCATAGTAATCTTAGATCATCTCATCAATTTTAATAGGTTCTGCCCATGACCTGATGCATTTAACTATGACTGGGATATTACATTTTGAATTTGAACGCGATCGATCCTTAGTTTCTCGAGTAATATAAAGTGCTGGCAGAGAGTTTCGATTCTACTCAATGATTCCATGGACAACATATTCATAGTTGGCCCAATCAATAGTTCATGTTTAGGAAGATGTGAGGGACAATGACCATTAGTCTTATACCTGTTGAAGGTGTATACAAAGCTTAAAGGGGTATTCCGGGAATATGAACGTCTGACACAAAAACCCTTAATGATATATATAAATGAATACAACAATACTCAATGTCATTAGTCACAAAACGGAGCTAAAATAATATGATTTTATGATTTACAAAATTTATGGCCTCTCTAAAGTAGGAGGAGTTATCACTAAGATGGCCGCCACTGGAAACTACAAGTTCCATGATCCTTTAGTTCTCAGTAACTCCTCCTACCTCTTGTGCTCTGCTAACAGTGATGATGTAACAGGTTTTCTTGCTCTGTTACCATAGTAATGATGTGTAACTGCCATCACCACAACACTGATCATACTGCATGCACTGCAACCAACCGACTACAGCCAAACGTAGTGGTGATCACATGACCCTGCCAAGGCAGGTACAGGACATGTGATGTGGACATGTGACCAGCGGCCATCTTCTTTTCTGCGACGGACCGCGCGGAGGAAATTAACGGACTGATTAAAGGGCCGGTAGCATTTTAATTCTTCAATTACAGTCTATGTCACCAGCATTTTCTGCTAAGGGGAGCAAAATTTTAAATAACAACTAATTACACATTAGCTTATATTTTGAGTGCCCACTTGTATATGAATTATGCTGATTCCTGGAATACCCCTTTAAATAGAACTTGTCACCCACCGCACAGCTCTTAAACCCACAAACATACCTTATAGTAACTGTTAAGTCTTCTCTAGGCATGTTCTTATAATGGTCCAAAGCTGCCTTTATCCTAAAAATAAAGTTATATGCACGGAGAGGTATCAGTCAAGGGGGTGGAGCTAGGGGTACAGGAGTCAAGCGCTCATCCACCCTCCAGGCCACCTCATCATGTAAGCACCACCTCCTTCCCTCTGTCGAGCCGATATCTGCCTTGCCCCCTGGATCTCCGAGGCTCTTCTTCGAGCCATATTTGTGCCATGTGCACGTCATGGCAGCGGATCAGCCAGTTAGCAGGTAAGTGGTTCCAAAGTGTATCGCAGGCAGCACATGCACAGTGCATGCTTGTGCCTCCAGGTACATGCAGGGCCGGAGGAGAGATAACATGCACGAGATTTCAAATAAGAGCGCTGGAGGACAGGAAGGCGCCGGAGATCCAGGAGGCATAACAGGTAATTGCTCAAAGGAGGGAAGAAGGTGGGGTTTACATGACGAGACGGCCTGGAGGGTGGATGAGCGCTTGACTCCTGTATCCCAAACTCCACCCCCCTGACTGGTACATCTCCACACCTCTCCATGCATATAACTTTATTCTTCAGCACAAAGGCAGCTTTGGACCGTTATAAGGACATGCCTAGAGAACACCTAACAGCCTCTATAAGGTATGTTTGTGGGTTTAAGAGTCGTGCGGCTGGTGATAGATTCTCTTTAAGAGCTTTCTTTTTCTTGAAAAACTATTCAAAAAAAGTCAAGCCAATGGAATATCTTTATAGAGAGGTCAAGGGGTTTTTTTTGGCCCATCTACCGGTTGCACATCTTTCCAATTTTAATCAACAATTGTCCAGTTTTAATCAACCACAGTTCAGATATGAAATTTCCAATTACCAATTAAATTTAACTCTTACAATACTTCTACAATTCTTTAATATAGTAGACCCTGATAAAGTGTAACCTGAAGTTAACATTTGATCCCACGCTGACATAACCCTCCAGGGGTCGTCTCTTATTTCCTCAATTAAAAAAGTTTTACCACTTTGATTTATAACCCAAAACTTCTTTAAACTAATCTGTTCTCATAAGTAATAAAAGATGAAACAATATCTGAAGTAGTGGAATGGGACTTAAGGAAGTTTTCTAAAAAGACCTCATTTCAGCTATCTGATTGTAAAATGTTCCTCGTAAGCTCCCAAATTAACTTTTTGACCTCAAGAACAGAAAGTCGGTTCAATCTGAAATACTTGAGAAACATCAAGCCATAAATTATAAGAATTTTGCAGCATTATACTGGAGGTAGTCCGAATCTACAGAACCTTACTGCATGATCATAGTGGATTCTTCATTTGGTAAGAATATAATAGTGAAATTGACCCCTGACTCTCCTCTTCCTATGTCCCTAATTTTGTAAGACAATAACAATATTCCATGGCTGCAATATTAAAAAAAATATATGTTTGTAAACTTATATACAACTCACCTGAGATGAGTCTAATGGAGTCCTGCATATTACATTTTACTTGCATTGCCCCGCCTCCTTGTTCCTGATTGACAGGTCTCACTGCTAGGACATACTGCTACGTGGAACTAGTACTTAGGGACCGTCTGCCAATATTCAACTACAGACATATACAGCTCTGTTAACTTATTATTAGGGGTGGAAAAAGATGTGTCATATGTTTTACACAGTGCCTTGCAGGGACATTGAGAGAGAGAGTTCTGTTACATCATTGAGCACTTCACCTCATGTGACCAGGGGGATGTCCTTTACCCAATATTTGCAAAATCTACCCCATGTATGTATGTGAACACATGCAATCACAGCAGCCTCCATGAATGATGGGCAGGAGTATAAGACGATGGAGACTGGGATCTCATGCGATCAGATACATACATTGGGTAGACTTTGCAAATGTTACAGGGTAAAGGACCTTAGATGACATCACCCTAGTCACACGACGTGAAGTGCTGAATAGTGAGGAGGCATATGGCATGGTAGGAGTAGATGGGAGGGGCTGGCCAAGCAGGGCATGCCCCACTGATGCCAGGTAGGATAACATAAAGTTGATTTTTGGGGATATAAGGGAAACAAAGTGGCATGTAGTTATTAGGGCTGTATGGGAACCTATCACTAGTTGTATTTGTGAAAAATTTTTGCACCAGGATCTAAGAGTATTTAGATACGCCCCTGTGCATGAATCGGCAATCTGGTCAAGATTTGTAGTTTCAGATCACCAGATGAGGCTTTTTTATGTGGCTGTTGGTCTATAATTTCCATTGTGGCTTTCATTATATAGCACGGTGGCTTAGTGATTAGTATTACAACCTTGCAGTGCTGGAGATCTGGGTTCAAGTCCCAGGGTCAACATCTGCAAAGATTTTGTATGTTCTCTCTGTGTTTGCGTGGGTTTCCTCCGGGTCCTCCGGTTTCCTCCCACACTCCAAAACATACTGGTAGGTTGATTAGATTGTGAGCCCCATTGGGGACAGGGACTGATTTGGAAAGCTCTGTGTAGCGCTGCGTAATCGGTGTGCGCTATATAAATAAAGGTATTATTATTATTAATTATTATAGATTTCCATCCAACTGATAAGAATAAGAATTTTCCAAATGTTTTTCTGATTAATCAGTTTGATGTCTGAAGTACTTCCAGTAGAGAACTTGATCAACACACTTACCTCTGGGAAATGGGGTTCAAATGCGGGGTCTTTGGTGCATATACTAAGTGTGCTATCGTTAATTAAAAGTTCTCCATGCGCTTGAGAAGGACTTGGTGCCAGTTTCTCCATATTCGGCAGAAATGCCTCTCCATTAGGCTCGGTAAGTGGAGCATAATACTTCATGGTTTTGTTTAGCTGAAGGCAGCCAGGAGGATGTTCTTCTAAATTAGTCTGATATTTTAGCACACCTCTAGAAGAGAAATAAAGACAGATGAGGGCTGGAATCGGAGTGCTAATTACCGCGAATTTGAGAGGGCTTGAGATGCGGGTTGCTCAGGTGATTAAGGAACAAGTGTTTTGGGATTTAAATTTCTTATAAAAAGTTCACTGTGTACTCGGCAAGTTGAAGTTAACCTTCTCATTTGAGACTCAACAAACCTTGTTGTGATTTTCTTTAAACCCACGCGCTAAAAAAAAAAAACACTTCACAGTTAAATCTACAATTTTTTTTTTTTTTTTTTTTAAAATAAAAATAAGTTGTCTTTGCCTCCGTTCCTACACAGAGCCACAGAGAACCAGAAACTTCTTCTGGTTCTCTTTAAAGAGGGCCTGTCACCCAATTTATCGGCAGTAGGAGTTGCTTACTAAAGTAAGCAGCTCCTAGTGCTTGAACAAACGCTGCAGTGTTAGAGTGATAGCGTTACCGGAAACCTCCGGTAACCGTATCAAACACTGTGGCGGGGTACAATGCAATTGTCGGACAGCTCGCAAAGCTGTCTGACGTATTCATGAGGGGGTGGGGGTGGGGCGTGGCTAGGGGCGGTGACTGCCGCCTAGCGTCTGTCAGTCACTGCAGGCCTATGGAGCGAGCGGGGCGGTCCGGGGAAGAGGCAGCGGCTCGGACCGCCCCCTCATGAATACGTCGGACAGCTTTGCGAGCTGTCCGACAATCACACTGTACCCCGCCACAGTGTTAGATTACCGGAGGTTTACGGTAACGCTGTCACTCTAACACTGCGGCGTTTGATCAAGCACTAGGAGCTGCTTACTTTAGTAAGCAGCTCCTAGTGCCGAAAATTTAGGGGACAGGTCCTCTTTAAAGGAAGTCTACAAGGTCCCAGTTCACCCCGTACCTTTCTCGTTTCCCATCGATCTCTCATTTTGGAAATAAAAATTCACTTTATACCTTTATGGAAATTAGGTCCTCAGTGCACTAGGGGTGGGGCTGTTCCGTCTGCAACACGGCAATGGCCCTTTAAAAGGTGTTTATTGTATCCCACAGAACTATGGTGTAGTAAGAAGAAAACAGGTGCACCAGCCGTCACAGCTTCACCCCAGAAGTTCATGTGCCAAAAAATTTTCTCTAAAATCTATTCTGGGAAACTAAAATATTATGTCGGGGAACTGTTTTATTTTGCTTTACTTGTGGCAATCTGGAGAAGATATTTTCCCTTTGAAGTCCCCCCCCCTTCATTCTAGTAAAAGGGGACATACGCAATTCAGATTTTAAAGGACCCAAAGTACAATAATTTTTTTTCCCTGTTTTTTTTTTTAAAAGCTCTTCCTCTTTCCTAGGAAGGGAAATCCCCTTTAAAAACAGAGAGCGCTTTACTGCAACCCTACCCTGGCCATCGATAGCTCTACGTCCATATTAGCTCTTGCGTGTATGGGAACCATTAGGTTGACTTGTCTTTGAAGGTTTTCCATAAAATTAAAAATTTCTAAATAAACTTGGCAATTCCTTGTCAATTGGCACAAAATCCCAAGAAAATCCCCCTATATACTGAGTGCCTATAGTAACAATAATAAAAATAATAATAATTCCAATAATAATTCTTTATTTAGTACCATGAGGCTTTTTTATGGAGAACAGGCCAAACCCTGGTTGACCTCCTTCCTGTTGCTACTGGGAAGTGACTACCTCTGCACTTGCTTTGCTATATTTGTATGAGGAATAGATAAAGAAACGAGAAGCCATCGATAAAGAAACTTAAAGATTTTCTATATTAATTATTTGTATGAGGGTATCTCTATTTTTCCTCTGATGTTGAGGTTCGGAAGGACTGGAAAACTTCAATTCATTCAAAAGTTCTTGTAGAGGGTGAGCCATCCTAATTTACCTTATTACCCTTTGCTATAGAGTGATGTGTCCTTCTGCAGGACTCCCCTCATTGTTGGCAGAAGGATATTGTCCAAAGATATAGTGGAAACAGTATTAAAGGGGTTGTCCAGGAATTAAAAAGATGTTATACATAACTTAGGGGGCTGTAAAAATAACATAGAGCTTAAACTTACCTCCTCCAGTTCTCCGACAGCACCGCCCACCACTTCCAGAGGCCGGTGCTCCTGTCCAATCCACAGCTTCGTGCCTGCTATGGCATTAGTTTCAGTGTGTAGTAGGCACCCAGCAGTGGTCAGTGCTGTAGCACCATCCTCTTTATACGGAGGCCTGGATGTGGTAGGTGGTGCCACGAGAGTGAAGTGCCGGTGGCAGTAAGTATAATCTCTTTGTTATTTTTAAAGCCCCCCCCCCCACCCCCACCAGCCATGTTTAATAATTCTTTCATTTATGGGCAACCCCTTTAAAGAGGAAACTAACCCTGGAAAATTTTATCTTTAGAGGCCAAACCCAACACCATATCAAGGGTCGCAGTCCAATCTTTGCTATGAACTATGAAATCTCGATTCTACACCTGGTGCCAATTTTATATCCTTGTGTTTTACCAAATTCATATAACATAGACGACACAATAGGCAAAATGTTATGGAACCTAAATGCCCTACTTTAATAAAATGGAGGAATTACAAGTCCCTGATACTTGACGACCCCATGCAAAGTAGGAAGTGTCCTCTAGAACTGATTTCAAATCAATTAAAATCTAAAAATATAAAATTTGTATTATATTTAGAGATGAGCGAACACTAAAATGCTCGGGTACTCGTTATTCGAGACGAACTCGCCAGAAACAGAGCCAATCACAGCCAGAGACTCTGCACCCACCCAGCATGACGTGGGGGTACCTTACACGCGATAGCAGATCAGGTGCCCTGGGCAGACTGCCGCGCCCGCGCTGCCCCTCGGATCATTCTGGTGTCTGGATTGCCGCTAGGGAGAGAGCTGCTTGCTGGTCAGGAAAGCGTTTAGGGTGTTCTATACTACTGTTAGGCATGGTGCTCTCAAGAACCCAAGCAGCCCTTCTTAGGGCTACAATAACGTTCTACTTTGTTTTTTTATTTTAATTTGCATCTAGTACCAATTGTGTGAGGCAATTTAGCAGGGGGGGGAAACTTTGCTACGTTGTGTTTAGCTCTTAGTGGCACACATATCCATAGCAAAAGACCTAATGGGAAATTTAAGTAGGGTTTTCTGATTTCAATTAGCAATAACCCAGTTGTCATCTCATCTGGCATAGTATGTGCTTTGATACTTGGCCTTAGAAATAGCCATAGGAGAATACGAGAGCTTAACTTACGCCCTACATAGCGTTTCCTATATTTTGATCCTTGTCTGATCTGCTGGTGGCTGTACTTCTGCATTGCATTACGAGCCAATTCCCCTGCAGCAAAATTTTGTAGGAACTTTGCGACCCGCTGTGTTCTGCGCTAGTGACCCACATATCCATAAGCCAAAGACCAATGGGAAAATTTTAGTAGAGTTGTGGATTTCCATTAGCACTAACTCAGTGCATCTCATCTGCATATTAGTGTGCCCTTTTGATACTTGGCTAGCAAATACCATAGCAATAGGATAGCATTTGTTTGGTTTTTAAAAACTCAAAAAGAAAAACAAAAAACCACAAAAAAAAACAAAAACAGTTAAAAAAAAATAAGTTATTACTCTATTTTAAAAATGTTTTAACCCGAGGGCTATGGGTAGAGGACCGAGGCCGGGACGTGGGCCGGTCCAACTACTGGCAGGGGTCAGAGCCCGTGGGTCCTGGGCGGGGTGAGACCCACCTGCTGAATGAGGGAGCCATGGGGAACACCGCAGAGCTACACCCGCCAGGTTCATGTCTGAAGTTACTGGGACTCGGGGTAGATCCCACTGTTGATGCCAGAAACATGCGAACGAGGTTATGTCGGTGGATTGCTGACAATGCCTTAGAGCCAATTTTTCCACCACCAGTCAGTCTTTCCCCGCAGTCCAGCCCATGTCACCGAAATCGCCACTCCTCCAGCCTCCTGCCACCTTCAGCCCCTCCCCCCCCATCTGCCCCCTCCCCAGGAAAATTTGGCATGTGAACGCAATACTCTGGGGGGGGGGGGAGAACTGGTTTTTTCGGGAACCCTGTCCCACAGTTCACAAACCACTTGTCCGTAGCTGCCTGAACATTTTCCGAAATGCCCGTTTTTTCCACCAGTCACAGTCTGTGAGGGGGGGGGGGGGGGGTGATGATGACCTTCTTGACTAAAGTGGAGTGTGTTAAAGGATGTGTCCGACGATGAGAAAGACCGGTTGTCACACAGTGGGGAAGTTGTTGTCAGGGCAGAAGTCCGAGGGGGGGAGCCAGACTGAGGAATCGAGGATGATAGGTTACAGACCCAAGCTGGGTTGAGAGGCGGGTGAACACAGTGGCTTCTTGAAGACACGGAGGAGAGTTCCCTCGACAAGAACAGTTGGAAGATGCAGGGGTGGGCCCAGACGAGAGGCGGGCCCAGAGCTGTGCTCAGCGCCAAATTGTGTCACTAGTGAAGCTCCCGTGCGAGGGCCTTGCGGCGAAATGGCTAGATCTTCAGAATCCCTGAGGTTTTTCTTAAGGAAACACCGGATGACCGACGGACTGGTGGTGGGTGGCAACATTTTGCCAAACCAGGCTCAGCAGGGTTCCACCACCTACTAGCTTAACTATACCCCATATCGCAGGCATATAATGCTAAACCACCCCAACTCCAGTGCACAAGCCCCGTTCAGCCTCCGGCCGTGCACACCACTGCTCCTTCCCTGTTGTTTCAGCCTACGACATAGTCCCAGCCCCCTGCCAGGAAACCCCTGCCACAAAAATCCCCAATCGTCGCTCCACGATCCTCCACAGCAATCCACCAGCGTTCAAGCCTCTCCATACCCCAGACGCTGGAGCGAGAAACGCAAATATAGTGCAACCCACCCGCACGCCAAGCCCCCTTAATTGTAGCACATCTCCCAGATGCTTACCTGGGAGATGCCTGCCCTATAGGCCTAGTAGAGAACCAAGCTTTCGCACCTCATGGCGGCGGCCCCGCCCCTCGGTATTCGGTCCCCCCCAGCCGCACTACCTTTTCCCGAGTGTTGTGCCTCCCAGCCCTGCACAGCCACGTGTCAGACCACATCATCCGTGGCCCCTGACCAACGCCGTTTTCCTGACAAGGTCCACCTGACCACGGCACCGTTGGACGATTGCCTGCCCGGCAGGCCACTAATATAATATCGCTGACGGCACAATTGGGTTAACTTGGGTGGATGCCCTGGGACCGAGTCTGACCCTGGGGCTGCTCGATATACTGCCGCGCCGAGGATTGCGGGGGCCGCAGCCCCCCTACCTCGGTCCAGGGTGTTTGTAGGCCTACTATTTGGCCTCCTCCTCCCTCCCACCCCTATAGGTCCTCCGCCCTTCCTTCCTCCGAACTACCATCCCGTGGGCACGCGCCATCAGTCGGTAAGCTTCCAAGGGCACAGCATGCAGTGCCGTTGCTAAAGCCCGACAGCAGTCGTTGCTCAAACTGCTGAGCCTAGGCGACAAAGGCCACACCGCCAAGAGCTTATACAGGCATCAACGGCGCAGACTGATCCTGTGGCGTGCACCGCTGGAACCTCAAGCCGGGAATGGTTTGTTGTGTGGACCACGGCACGTACCTGGTGGCGGCTCTGCACTCGCAAAGAACTGACACATGTGCCAATGCCCGGGGCCATGTGTGTAATCTGATAGTTTCAGCGTTTTTCTCAAGACATACCCCAATCTGTCCGATTTGCTCACGAAGGTGCCGCCGCATCTGTGGCCGCCTTTTCAGGAAAGTCCAGCCCAGATGCTGCCACTTCTCAGGGCAGCGCAGCGCCGCCTCCCAACTGCCCGCCCCTCACCGACCCGTTGTGGCGACGGCCCACGAGGGTTGAAATTCAACACTGACCATTTTTTATCCAGAGTTTAACCATCACGCAGAGCGATTGTAGACTGCCAGGAATGTCAACTTCCCACAAACTGTAGTCAGGTCATCCCAGCTTCCTCAAGGTCCCCCTACAATGAGGGAGTGGACGTTGGATTGTCTATATCTGTTCAGGGCCTGAGTAACTTTTGAGGAGTCCAACACAGATGGTCAGTGGCGATGCCGCCCAATCCAGCAGCCTCACCATCCCGCTGCTTGGCCTGTTTGAAACTCTCTGGTCAGCATGAGTCCGGAAGCTTTTGCGCCTCCGTCAACAGAGACAGGAAGAATATTCCCTTGTTGATGCCAAATGAGCACCCTCAGGGTCTGTTTCTCAGCGCATATATCGGAGGGAAGGTGGATGAGCGGGGAGGAGGAGTATGAGGAGGAAGAGAAGAGAATGTAGGCGGAGACCCAGAGGGGACCATTGTTGAGTCCTTCCACTGGTGCACTTATGGGGCAGAAGAAAGAGGAGTTTGGAAGGAATTGGAGGAGGGGAAATGGACCAGTCAGGCCAGTGAGGGGAGTGATCTTATACGCGTTGGGTAGCTGCTGGCGCATATGGGCAGATTTCATGCCCTTTAGGCCGCTATCCCGTTTGACCCTCGCGTTGCCCAAAAGAATTTATTCCAGCCACCGATTACTGGGTGTTCACTCTCCTGGACCCACGGTAAAAAAAACCAAGCCAAAATCCCTTTTCCCACTCCCATCCCTGCAGAGGAAAGGAATGGTGCGAATGCCAAATGAATACCAGCAGCCCTGTGCACAAGCTGAACATATTTCCCTTTCGGACAGCGCTAGCGGTCAGAGTTGCGTAGTTTCTGCGGGACAAGGTAGCCGATGGGAGAGTAAGGCGAGCAAGGCAGCCTTGTCCAGCTACTGGCAAGGGGTACGCCTTTTAACAAGGCTTATTAAGCCAGCTTTTATGTCAACCAGAAGGCCAAAAGCACAAGACCCTGTCACCTGTTCCCCCGTCCCTCGGCCAGGTATGGCTTGATCCCTTTACAGAAAGATGGTTGAGGGAGTACGTAGCTTGACCATACCATCGTCCTAAATGAATCACACAGCTTTCCCACAACTCCTGGGGTTTCTCAAGCTGGACATGTGCAAACGAACTGGCGCTTGTACGCCTTGAGGTTCTTGCCTGCCCCCTGCCACTAGCGTCTTGTCCGACGGGTTTGTTCAGTGGCAGCTTTGGGCATCATCACCGATAGCGTACAACGCCTGTTCGACCTGCCAGCGGCTGACAGCGGGGACGCTTATGAAATGAAAAAGGCCTGGATTTCCTCAGAATTGCATCTCCACCAGGGAAGAAAGCTCAACCCTGAAATATTGATCCACTTGCCGCCTCCCTCCCAATGGCCCTCCTTCGTCCGCCCTCTTTGGTACAGTAAAGCAGAGGAAAATGTGCTAGTTTTTTGACAGGGGCCCCACGGCTCTGCTAGAGTACTCTGCAATTAATTTTTCGGAAGGGCACCCTACCCGGTCCCTGCGGTGAAACATTTTTTGTGCAGTGCCACCTACAGGCACTCTCAATCTATTCCATTTTTTACTGGGGGGCCACCTATTACCTGCTCCTCTGGTTTGAAAATTTTTTGGTTGACTGCCACATACAGGCCACTCAATCTATTCCATCTTTACTGCAGGGGGCACATACTGCTCATCTGGTTTGAAACATTTTTGGGAACTGCCCACATACCAGGCAACTGATCTTTCCATTTTACTGGAGGGCCACTACCTGCTCCTCTGGTTTGAAAAATTTTTTGGGACTGCCACCAACGGCACTCAATCTATTCCTTTTAAACTGAGGGCCACCTACCTGCTCCGTGGTTTTGAACATGTTTGGGGACAGCCCACATACAGGCACTTCAATCTATTCCATTTTACTGGAGGGCCACTACCTGCCTCCTCTGGGTTTGAAAATTTTTGGGACTGCCACATACAGGCACTCATCTATTCCTTATTGACTGCAGGGACCACTACCTGCTCCTCTGTTTTGAAACATTTTTGGGACTGCCAAACAGCGAACTCACCTATTTCCATTTAACTTGGAGGGCCACACTACTGCTTCTCTGGTTTGAAAAATTTTTTGGGATGCCACATACAGGCACCTCAATCTATCCATTTGTTTCTTCCTGGGGGCCACCTAGCCGGGTTCTCTGTTTTAAACATTTTTGGACTGTCCACATACAGGCACTCATTATTCCATTTTTACTGGAGGCCACCTTTACCTGCTCCTCTGGTTTGAAAATTTTTTGGGACTGCCACATACAGGCACTCCAATCTATTCCATTTTATGGAGGGCCACCTAACGGCTCCTCTGGTTTTGAAAAATGGTTTGGGACTGCCAAATCAAGGCACTATCCAAATTAAATTTCTCCATAGCCGCCTCCACCACGTTGTCTCCATGCTCTCCAAATCGTTCCTTCTATAGCTAGGCCTCACATAGTCCTTTATTTTCAAAGAGGTGGTGTGTCAGGCAAAGAATTTTGGGTTGTTTTTCAACAATGGATTCACATCAAAGTTGTAACTTTGTCGCCAACCCGGAGCTGCTGTGTTTATCCACAAATATATGGCAAACTTTTTTAAACCATTTGGAGATATTATTCAGCGCTTTCTGCGCATCTGTTTTTAAACCATTCCCCTCAACCCGGGCCAATCCTAAATTATAAGAACCCTACTACACTTGATCTTAAACCAAAAGAGTTCTTAAGAAGTGCTGTTTGGGGGAGTAGCAGAGACAGGGGCTGGGATTTGGCGAAAGCTCGCCTGGCAGCGGAAGCGCCTAGCCTCATGCGCATCCATGCGTCTTCTTGCGCATTTGTTTACATTCCCCTCCACCCGCACATAATCCAAACTTCATAAGAACGCTACTACACTTAACTTTTGGTGCAGGGCTGGGACCGAGTTGACCATGGGCCTGGTCAATACTGCCGAACAGCAGAAGAATTGCGGGCCTAACCATCCGGTCCAGGTCTCAAAGGCCCTACTTACCTTCCTCCCACCCCTCCTCTCCACCTCCTCCTCCTCCGATTAACCATCCGTGGCATGGCGCCGTCAGTCGTACTCTAGGCACAGCAGCAGTGCCGTCGCTAAGCGACGCAGGCGGTGGCTGAAACTGCTGACCTAGGCGATAAAAGGCACACCGCCCAAAGAGCTATTACAGGGCATTCCACATCAAAGTTGTTACTTTGTCGCCACCCTGGCTTGGTAATCCACAAAATATACTTGCAAACTTTTACCTTTAGGATATATTTCAGCGCTCTTTGCGCATCTGTTTACATTCCCCTCACCCGCCATATCCTAAACTTATAAGAACGCTACTTACACTTGACCTTATACAAAAGTGTCTAGAAGTGCTGTTTTGGGGAGTATCCTAGAGACAGGGGCTTGGATTGGCGAAAGTCGCCTGGCTGCAGAGCGCCAGCTCCATCCCAAGATCCAACTAACATAGTGTGCAGCACCTTTAATCTACTACTAGTTCCACGCCTCCCATAATAATAATTAAAATCTTTATTTATATAGCGTCATCATATCTGTAGCGCTTTACAAATCATAGGAACAAATACAAATGTAATGTAACAGAGCAACAACATTTGTATGGACAACAACAGGAGTGAGGTCCCTGCTCGCCAGAGCTTACGGTTTATGAAGATGATGGGGGAACACGAGGTAAAAGAATATTTAATGGTCAAGCCATTCTTCTTAGGGGATAGAAAAAATTAATATGGAATTGCTGTCGCTTGAACCACTCATCCTTCATCTTATTACCAGGTCCAGGGTGAATGGACTGCAGAGAAGTCTGGTTGCCTGTTGTTTTGCTGGATAACAGATGGGGGACGACCAGGACGGGTTTAGTAGAAGAGTTAAAACGTCATGCAGTTTAATGAGTGTTATAGGCTTGCCTAAAGAATGGGTTTTAAGAGCACGTTTTGAAATCTTGGGAGGTTAGGATTATTCGATAGTCCGGGGCAGAGCATCCCTAGATTTGGTGGCACTCTAGAGAAGTCTTGGAGACGCGAGTGGAGGTCCGCACTAGGTTAGAGGTTAATGTAAGATCACTGGCGGATCTAAGAGCACGGTTGGGCGATAGACTGAGATAAGAGAGGAGAGAGTAGGGGGGTGCAGCATTATACAGAGCTTTATGGATGAGGGTTATTATTATTTAAACTGTATTCGAAAGGAGACTGGCAGCCAGTGAGCGACTGGCAGACTGTAAGCATACATGGTTCCCCTTATCAAACGAGCTGTGCAGGCAGAATTTTGGGTTGTTTTCATGGCTCCATGTTAACTTTGTCGCCACCCTGCTGTGTAATCCACAAATTAACTGGCAAACTTTTATCATGTACGATAATTTGAGCGCTCTTGCTCACCTCCTTTGGTTCCTCTCTGACACCCATTGGTTGAAGCCTGAGTCCAATTAGGGTAGGTCGCCATGACACTCCTCTAGCCTGCTGCCGCTGCCTCTGCATGCCGTCCCCTATAGTTCAGGGTCATTATTGGATGTTTTAGATGCTATCTAGCTTCATTCTGTCACTCTGTCATGGCATGCTGTTGCCCATAGTTTTTGGCATAATGGTGCGATTTAGGCAGCCAAGAGGCAATCCATGCATGCTGCCCCTGCTGTTTCCTGTCCATTCCGTGTGTTTCCATCCTTTTCTGAGGTTCCCAGGTTTTGGCCAAGCTTCCCTGTGAAGCCTTGGTCCCCTTGAAAAATGCTCGAGTCTCCCATTGACTTCAATGGGGCTCGTTATTCGAGACGAGCCACTCGAGCATCGGAAACGTTCGTCTCGAAACGAGTAACCCGAGCATTTTAGTGTCGCTCCTCTCTAATATAATACAATTTATATTTTTGAGTTTTAATTGATTTGAAATCATTTTCAGAGGACACTTCCACTTTGCATGGGGTCGTCAAGTACAGGGACTTGTAATTCCTCCATTTTATTAAAGTAGGGCATTTAGGTGTCCATAACATTTTGCCTATTGTTTCGTCTATGTTATATGAATTTGGTAAAAACACAAGGATATAAAATTGCACCAGGTGTAGAATCGAGATTTCATAGTTCATAGCAAAGATTGGACTGCGACCCTGATATGTTGTTGGGTTTGGCCTCTAAAGATAAAATTTTCCAGGGTTAGTTCCTCTTTAAAGGGGTTGCCCATAAATGAAAGAATTATTAAACATGGCTGGTGGGTGGGGGGGGCTTTAAAATACAAAGAGATTATACTTACTGCCCCGGCACTTCACTCTCGTGGCACCACCTACCACATCCAGGCCTCTGTATAAAAAGGATGGTGCTACAGCACTGACCACTGCTGGGTGCCTACTACACATGAAACTAATGCCATAGCAGGCACGAAGCTGTGGATTGGACAGGAGCAACGGCCTCTGGAAGTGGTGGGCGGTGCTGTCGGAGAAACTGGAGGAGGTAAGTTTAAGCTCTATGTATTTTAACAGCCCCCTAAGTTATGTATAACTCTTTTTTAATTCCTGGACAACCCTTTAATACTGTTTCCATCTATCTTGGAACATATCCTTCTGCCAACAATGAGGGGAGTCCTGCTGAGGGACACATCACTCTATAGCAAAGGGTAATAAGGTAAATTAGATGGCTCACCCTCTACAAGAACTTTTGAATGAATTGAAGTTTTCCAGTCCTTCCGAACCCCACATCGAGGAAAAATAGAGATACCCTCAACAAATAATTAATATAGAAAATCTTAGTTTCTTTATCGATGGCTTCTCGTTCTTTTATCTATTCCTCATACAAATATAGCAAAGCAAGTGCAGAGTAGTCACTTCCCAGTAGCAACAGGAAGGAGGTCAACCAGGGTTTGGCCTGTTCTCCATAAAAAAGCCTCATGGTACTAAATAAAAATTATTATTGGATTATATTATTTTTATTATTGTTACTATAGGCACTCAGTATATAGGGATTTTCTTGGGATTTGTGCCAATTGACAAGGAATTGCCAAGTTTATTTCGAAATTTTTATTTTATGGAAAACCTTCAAAGACAAGTGAACCTAATGGTTCCCATACACGCAAGAGCTAATATGGACGAGAGCTATCGATGGCCAGGGTAGGGTTGCAGTAAAGCGCTCTCTGTTTTAAAGGGATTTCCCTTCCTAGGACAGAGGAAGAGCTTTAAAAAAAAAAAAAGGCAGAAAAAAAACATAGTTGTACTTGGGTCCTTAAAATCTGAATTGGCTGTATGTCCCCTGAAGAGAATGAAGGGGGGGGGCCTTCAAAGGGAAATATCTTCTCCAGATTGCCACAAGTAAAAGCAAAATAAAACAGTTTCCCCGACATAATATTTTAGTTTCCCAGAATAGATTTAGAGAAAATTTTTTGCCATGAACTTCTGGGGTGAAGCTGTGACGGCGGGGCACCTGTTCTCTTACTACACCTTAGCGTGGGAAATAAACACCTTTTAAGGCCATTGCCGTGTAGAGCAGATACAGAACAGCCCCCATAAGCACAATAAACAAAGTGAAAGAGAAAAAGACAGTACCCCCTAGGGAGTGCACTAGACTATTCACATATTAAGGGTGCGCACGGATTGAAGGAAATCGAATGAGAGGGCGAAAGCAGATGTAAGGACGTGGGTAACAAATCTGATGGACTGTGTAGACTTCCTTTAAAGAGGACCTGTCCCCTAAATTTTCGGCACTAGGAGCTGCTTACTAAAGTAAGCAGCTCCTAGGCTGGATCAAACGCCGCAGTGTTAGAGTGACAGCGTTACCCCGAAACCTCCGGTAATCTAACACGTGGGCGGGGACAGTGTGAATTGTCGGACAGCTCGCAAAGCTGTCCGAGTATCATGAGGGGGGCCGTCCGAGCCGCTGCCTCTTCCCCGGACCCGCCCCGCTCGCTCCATAGGCTGCAGTGACTGACAGACGTAGGCGCAGTCACCGCCCCTAGCCACCCCCACCCCACCCCCTATGATACGTCAGACAGCTTTGCGAGCTGTCCGACAATTGCATTGTACCCCACACAGTGTTTGATACGGTTACCGAGGTTTCCGGTAACGCTATCACTCTAACACTGCGCGTTTGTTCAAGCACTAGAGCTGCTTACTTTAGTAACAACTCCTACTGCCATAAATTGGGTGACAGGCCTCTTAAAGAGAACCAGAAGAAGTTTCTGGTTCTCTGTGCTCTGTGTAGGAACGGAGGCAAAGACAACTTTATTTTAGTTTAAAAAAAAAAAAAAAAAAAAATTGTAGATTTAACTGTGAAGTGTTTTTTTTTTTTTAGCGGTGGGTTTAAAGAAAATCACAACAAGGTTTGTTGAGTCTCAAATGAGAAGGTTAACATCAACTTGCCGAGTACACAGTGAACTTTTTATAAGAAATTTAAATCCCAAAACACTTGTTCCTAATCACCTGAGTAACCCGCGTCTCAAGCCCTCTCAAAATCGCGTAATTAGCACTTGAGCGTTCCGATTCCAGCCCTCATCTGTCTTTATTTCCTTTTAGAGGTGTGTAAAATATCAGACTAATTAGAAGAACATCCTCCTGGCTGCCTTCAGCTAAACAAAACCATGAAGTATTATGCTCCCACTTACCGAAGCCTAATGGAGAGCATTTCTGCCGAATATGGAGAAACTGGCACCAAGTCCTTCTCAAGCGCATGGAGAACTTTTAATTAACGATAGCACACTTAGTATATGCACCAAAGACCCCACATTTGAACCCCATTTCCCAGAGGTAAGTGTGTTGATCATTTAAAGTTCTCTACTGGAACGTACTTCAGACATCAAACTGATTTCAAAAAAACATTGGAAAAATTCTTATTCTTATCAGTTGGATGGAAATCTATAAGTAATTAATAAAATAATACCTTTATTTATTATAGCGCACACCGATTTACAGCGCTACACAGAGCTTTCCAATCAGTCCCTGTCCCCAATGGGCTCACAATCTAATCAACCTACCAGTATGTTTTGGAGTGTGGGAGGAAACCGGAGGACCCGGAGGAAACCCACGCAAACCAGAGAGAACATACAAAATCTTTGCAGATGTTGACCCTGGGACTTGAACCCAGATCTCCAGCACTGCAAGGTGTAATACTAATCACTAACCACCGGGCTATATAATGAAAGCCACAATGGAAAATAAAGACCACAGCCACATAAAAAGCCTCACTGGTGATCTGAAACTACAAATCTTGACCGATTGCCGATTCATGCACAGGGGCGTATCTAAATACTCTTAGATCCTGGTGCAAAAATTTTTCACAAATACAACTAGTGATAGGTTCCCATACAGCCCTAATAACTACATGCCACTTTGTTTTCCTCTTATATCCCCAAAAATCAACTTATGTATCCTAACCGAGGTTGGGTAAGAGGTTAATGTAAGATCACTGGCGGATCTAAGAGCACGGGTTGGGCGATAGACTGAGATAAGAGAGGAGAGGTAGGGGGGGGTGTGCAGCATTATACAGAGCTTATGGATGAGGGTTATTATTATTTAAACTTGTATTCGAAAGGAGACTTGGCAGCCAGTGAGCGACTGGCATGAACTGTAAGCATACATGGGTTCCCTTATCAAACGAGCGTGTAGGCAGAATTTTGGGTTGTTTTCCTGGCTTCCATGTTAACTTTGTCGCCACCCTGCTGTGTAATCCACAAAATATACTGGCCAAACTTTTATCATGTACGATATTATTGTGAGCGCTTCTTGCTCACCTCCTTTGGTTCTCCTGACACCTCATTGGTTTGAAGCCTGAGTCCAAATTAGGGTATGTCGCCATGACACTCTCTAGGCATGACTTGCGCTTTGCCCTGCATGCGTCCCCTATAGTGTCAGGGTCAATTATTGGATTGTTTTAGATGCTATCTAGCTTCATTCTGGTACTCTGTCATGGCATGCTGTTGCCCATAGTTTTGGCATAGGTGCGATTTAGGCAGCCTCAAGAGGCATCCATGCATGCTGCCCCTGCTGTTTCCTGTCCTTCCGTGGTGTTTCCATCCTTTTTCTGAGGTTCCCAGGTGTTTGGCCAAGTTCCCTGTGCGAGCCTTGGTCCCCTTGAAAAATGCTCGAGTCTCCCATTGACTTCAATGGGGGCTCGTTATTCGAGACGAGCACTCGAGCATCGGAAACGTTGCCGCCAAAAAGCAAAACGGCGGGAGCTGCCATTTTCTCGAGCGGGCGAAGTATTCGTCCGAGTAACGAGCAGTTTCGAGTACCCTAATGCTCGACCGAGCATCAAGCTCGGACGAGCATGTTCGCTCATCTCTAATTATATTTATATCATAAAAATATAAAAAATAAGATAATCATTTCGGGCACAATTTTGTGTAATCCAGTAAATGCCAACAAAATACTCTATAAATAAAAAACCACAGAAAGCTGTAGGATGGTAAAGCTCAGCTCTCGATGTCTATGTTGCCGGTTACTAGACAATTACTGTCATGTTGTTACTCGTTACATGGATACGTGACGGATCCACTGAGCTGAGATGATCCAACACTTAGAAGATTGAGTGTGAAGCCACCATTCGTTAATTTATCTCCTCGCTTAATAAACGACTTTGTGTCGCAGTACATCTTTAAGTCATTAATTATTAATGATTATCCCTTAAAGCTACGGTGCACACGAGATTGTGAATTCATTGACAAGAGCTGAGCCGACGTCCCCTCTGGAAACCTCCATCCCATGTCTTAATCTTTGGCATTCAACTACTGCTTTACTTTCTATGAATTATTGATCTTCTGGAGATCTAATCTATAGATTGTCCTGTACATTTATCTCACTTATCTAGAGTGCCGATTCCTGAAGAAGAGGGAACCTTGTTTTCCTAGATCGTTCTATGGTAAAAAAAAATTGGGAAACTTAGGAAACACTTGGTTGGGAGACACATCCGAGTCATGTTTCTTTGTTTTGAACTTTAAAGGAAATAATCCATCAGAATCCATCATTATAAACCAGGGACACTCACTCATAGATCCAGGAACTATGACTGTGAAAATCTTCTTATATTTGTCATCCATGGCCTCCTTTCTTCTAAAATCATCTTTTACAATTATGGTAATGAGCCTAAAGGACTACTGGGGGTGTTAACAGAGCCCATCTAAGCTGCAGCTTCGCGGAATGTTAAATTGTCTCCACTCCCCCTACTCCCTCAGCACTCCCCCTCCCTCTGCCTGCTGTAATCTCACACAATTGAAGTGCACAGTGTAGCATCCGGTGAATCTACAGCATGGAGGGGCTATGGTAATGCGCTCAGAGCCCTTAAAGCTCACTCATTAGCATTATTTTAAAAGATTTTAGAAGGAAGCAGGACGTGGATAACAAATATAAGAAGATTACAACAGTCCTGGTACCTGGATCTGAGTAATGTCCCTGGTTTATCAGGATGGATTTTCATGGTAAAGTTCCTTTATTATATCATTCAGTAAGACCCCTTCAAGTAGAGCAAAGTCGGTAAATATTTTTGTCATAAAAAAATAGATGTTTGGGAAAATGCACTATGAACAGAAGTGCACTGTGCACTTGTTAAAAGAAAAATACAATGCAAACTCGTCTGCATTTGCAATTGGCTATTGGCTATTGGTAAAGGTTTTGGGATTTCTGGATGTGCCATATAACAACATGTACTGTGATGCAGAATCTGGTAATGGACAGGTAATAGACAGAAACAGTGAACCCTGAAACTAAATCCCCTACCAGTTGTCCCTACCTACTTGCCTCGCCCTTCACCTAGTTGGTAAGGGACAACTCATTGACGTTCCCTTCTTGTGTCAAAGTGCAGAGACAGAGACATAGAAAAGACAGTGCAAACAGAAAAGTTGACGCCAGAATCGGTCCAGAACCAATAGGACAAATGCAGTATAAAATCACAAAGCAAAATGATAGTAATAATAATTGATGCAAAGGGTCAATCATAAAGATTCTTACCCTGAGGCATGGACCAAGAGAAGCACATAGAATATAAAAAACAGGTTGTGCGTGTGTAGGAAGATATCAAAATTAGACGCCCTGCAGAGGAAACATAAAATGGTTTATATGTTTTATTTTAGAAAAAAAAAATGTTACCATGATAGATTATATGAGAAGTTATACGAGGGGTCGAAATCACGCTGCACCAGTCAGAGGCTTCTGCCGGGATTTGTTTATGAGCATCACGTGAATAATTGGTCTCAACAGTCCTGTGCTATCTACAGCACTGCTGAGACCAGTGATTTGCTTCAATGGTCATACAATACAATATAACTTTATTGATCCCCTGGGGGGAAATTCTTTTGTTCACAGAGCTCAGGGATATTGCAACAAATACAGTTACATACTGTTACATTGTGACAACACACATAATGGGACACATTTACCCGTCCACTGGAGTTCACAGAAAGTGCATTGTCCGTGTATAATGCACTGTGCCGCGATTCACTAAGATCGTGCGCCCGATATCCTGCATGTGTCGCTTCCCCGCTCAGGTCCGCCGGAGTTCACCTTCTTCTTCCTGGTGCATGTAAGTGCATTGTCTTGCGACACAATTTGACTTGCTAAATCCCGCGCTCAGTCCAACGGCACCGTCCCCGATTTGCCGAAAGCCGGCACGATTGTGACACAAAACGATTGCGTGCGACACAATCCCCGACACGATCCCTGAAAAGTTAGGAAACCCACCGAAAATGCGGCCGCGGGACCTTTAGTAAATAAGCCCCAATGTATTGAACTGGTATCATAAGAAATTTATGTTCTTAACCTTATGAGATCCAAGGTAAGGATGTAAACCTGATTAGATCCTGAAGCTGGCACCTATAGAAGTCTATGTGGCCATATTCTACCACGTGATGTCCATTACCTTTAGGATGTCTTCTTCTAGAGCAAACTATGGAGCCTGCAGAAGCTCCGTACATCACACACAAGTATATAATGACCACATTGTACAGTACAAGCTATGCCGGATGCACATTGCAAACCAGATTTTCTTAAAAATCCTTTTTTAGGTTAAAACCATGAGCAACCTACAGGTCATTTACCTTATCGATGCAGTGGAAGCTGTAGACATCAGAAATAAAATGAGCACCATCAAGATGCCAGTAACTCCCGGAACTAAAAGAAAATAAGAATATGATGAAAACATTTTACAGATGATATTCCGAGACAAGAAGAGTAACTGGTCTCTATATAGGGGGGAAAATAATTATTAAGTCCCCAGGTATTGGCCATTTAGATTCCGTCCTACTTTATTAAAGGAAACCTAACATGAGGATTCTACTATCGGAATCTGATGATAGATTCCTCCTGCCTCTGCTCTAATCTGGAAAGTAATTTAATCTTTTTCTAGATCTCTGTCATTCTTTCGGAAGCTTCTATGTTCACTTCCAGTGGACAGAAATCTGTCCATGGTCTCGTGATGGGCACACAGGTGCACAAGCTGTTAGTATCACAGAAAGTAATCAGAGCCGTGTGTTACAAACGGTTTGTGCACCATCACAAGGTAATGGACAGATTTCTATCCACTGGACGTAAACATAGAAGCTTTCTATAGCATGACAGCAAGCAGAGATCTAGAAAACCGTGAGGAATTGATATAGAAAGTATATTGGAAAATAGTATAACTTTTCATTACACAAACAATATCAATTATTTCCTGAAAGTGGACAATCCCTTTAAATATCCCAACATTTGAAAATATAAAGACGTCCCATTCAAGGCAGTACCATGCAATAATAATTCTTTATTTATATTGTGCACACAGATTACGCAGCGCTGCACAGAACTTGCCAAGTCGGTCCCTGTCCCCATGGTAAACAACCTACCAGTATGTTTTTGGAGTGTGGGAGAAAACCGGAGGACCCGTAGGAAACCCATTCAAACACTGAGATAACCCTGGAACCCTACAGAAGCCTGCAGATGTTGAACCTGGGAGTTGAACCCAGGTCCCCAGCGCTGCAAGGCTGTAATGCTTACCACTAAATCACCATGCTGCCCCAAAACAGGTGTAGACCTTCTACAACACTAAACTGAACTGGTTTTGGGCTACTTCAGAAGAATGTTGTCTAAGTGGTCCCCTGGTTTTCACACTTTTACCTCCATACAGGAATTAAGAATTCACGGAAGGGAATCTGTTCCTAGTCTCGATACGCGTGTACACAAGAGCCATTTCAGGACCTTTGAAGTTCATGAAAAGGCAGGCTAATCCCCCATTGCCCAAGATGGTTGATTCTAGTACCTTATGTAGGAAGTGATTCCGGGCTTGTAGGGGCTTTAATAATCCCGCCCCAAAGCCACCAGCAGCCTATGCAGGCAGAAGTTAGGGCAGAAGAACAGGTTCTGATACAACTAAATTGTAGAACCCAAATTGCAAAAACAATAGGCGATTAGGAACCTTTTGCTCAGGCAACTTCTTGTGGAGTAGGGTGCCTTAGACAAGTGTTAGTTGCAGCGAATTTTGCAGGGAAAGTGCAGACCCTAGAAGGAGTGGGAAGGGTGCGCTGCAGGTTGTACTGAAACCTGGTGGCCTCTGGGTAAGAGCAGCGGAGCAGGGGCAGGATTACCTAATCACAGGATGAAGGGGCATCTGGAGAAAGCACCATATGAGGTGCAAAGTATCCACCTGCCGATATACTGCATACAGACCCTGCTACTAGTGGGGAAAGCTTATGCACCATATTTAGATTTCCTCTATCATCGTCCATGTTTAGGCTTCCAATGGTTTTATAGACTCCCAGTGACCTCAATATCTGAAGGTTTTGGATTTGCTTGTATACAGCACATTATATACACAGTATATACACCTGTATACTTCTGGTATATATAAGACTAAGTCTAGATTAGCCGGCCATGAGACGGTAGGAGGTTTCCACACAATCTTCATACGTGTGAATTCATGGGGAGACTATTATCAGTCACACAGCCGGGAGGGGCTGGAGTTAAAAGGGGAGCTCCGCTCTTTTATGTTTTTATCTGTTGCTGATAATAATATCATTTTCACTCTGATGTTCAGTTCCCTGCTGTGTTCTGCTGAGAAATCCATGAAACGAGGCCTGGAAGAGTATGGATGGAACACTATGTACACACGTGGTTGGTATATTGTAGCAGGATCTATACAATATGGCCGACTTTCTATACAGGAAGAATAGGCAGCTGCTACGGGTCCAAGGAGAGAGGGGGCTCAACTAGAGATGAGCGAGCACTAAAATGCTCGAGTGCTCGTTATTCAAGACAAATTTTTGCCGATGCTCGAGTGCTCGTCTCGAATAACGAGCCCCATTGAAGTCAATGGGAGACTCGAGCATTTGTCACTGGAAGAACACATTGAAAGAAGAACACTGAAGAAGACATTGCAGATGTTTGCAGATGTTTTCACTGAAAGAACACATTGAAAGGACACAGTGAAGAACACATTGCAGATCTGCAATATGTGTGAAAAACACATTGGAGATGTTTCCATACATCTGCAATGTGTTCTTCACACATATTGTTCTTCACATACTATTGTGAAGAACACCGTTCTGCACGCATGTCTTCGGATAAGTTAGCAGATGTACGGAAACATCTGCAATGTGTTCTTCCCTGTGTTCTTCACTTAAATGATCCTGTGTTCACTGTGTTCACTGTTTTCATTGTGTTCTTCACTGTCTTAATTAAATGCTCGATCTCGAGCAGGGGAAATACTCGAGCCGTTTCGAGTATGCTAATACTTGAACGAGCATCAATCTCGGACGAGTATACTCGCTCATCTCTAGGCTCAACCTAGTTGGACAATCTCCCTTTGCTAGTATCCTATGTAGGACTCTTTTCTCCAGGGGAACCTCATGGTGGGTCACGGACAGGAAGTGAAGGGTATGATGGGAGTTATAGTTTCCGAACAACTAGAGGTTGGTGCAACCATCTTTGATTGAAAACTACAATCAAAATCAAATGATCATTACGGGACACTTACTCATAGATCCAGGCACCGAGATAGTAGAAATCTTTTAATATTTGTTATCCATGGTCTCCTTCATTCGGAAATAAACTTTTAAAATTATGCTAATTAGCCTGAGGGGCTCTGTGATTTTTTTCAGAGCCCCTCCATGATATCTTTTCAATTGGGGGTCTCTCCTCCTCCTGCTACATTGCAAAGGCAAGGAGAGGAGGGAATGAGCAGGAGGTTGGGTAAGGTCTACTCTGCTCATTGTAACAGCCTGCGAGTCTGCAGCACTTTGGGAAACGCCCCCCCCCAAGAGCCCTTCTTGCTCATTAGCATAATTTTAAAGGTTGACTTTAAAAAGAAAGAAAGGAGGCCATGGATAAGAAACATAAAAAGATGACCATGGTCCTGGTACCTTGATCTATGAGTAATGTCCCTGGTTTATCAGGATGGATTTTGAAGGTTGATTTCCTTTAATAATTTTTCATTGCATGGAATGTCTACAACAACCTTCATGCACAAAACACCAGCCACTAGCCACGGGGGCAGGAAAGGTTTAATGCTTTGGTTTTAGCCTCATACAATGAGAACATTATACATACACAAAGATTGTATAGGTAAAGTTATGATGCAGCGCCCCCATCAGCTTACAGGATGCAAATTTCAATGAAGGATGGTAGTCACTGCAGCGCTGACACCGGCCGCATGTCCTGAATGTGACAACAGGGTCATGTGCTCCAGTGCAATTACCCGGCAGACAAGGACTTTCTGATTATGAGGGATATTCTAATTATTGGGAAGATTTCTAGGACTTTCTGATTATGAGGGATATTCTAATTATTGGGAAGATTTCTCGGCCAAGTGCGGATATAAAGCTGACCTTGATAAAAGCAAATCATTTCCATAACATCTGCGGGGGAAGCGGAGAGCTGCTGCTAGGAAATGGGAAATCCTATATATCTGTAGAAATCATTCTATATTATACAACAACAGTATTATAGTAGTATATTCATTGGTGACATAGGGAGCGGATGATAGTAGGATATTCTTGACAAGAGGGGGCACTATTATAGTAGGTATATTCTGTTTACATGGGCGGCGTCTATAGTGATATATTCTTGTACAATAGGTGGGCACTATTGTAGTAGTTACTATTCTTGTATAGGGGGCAGTATTATAGGTAGTTAGATTCTTTGTACATAGGGGGCAGTATTATAGAGTTATATTCTTGTACAATAGGGGCAGTTATTATAGTAGTTATATCCTGTACATGGGGCGTTTAAGTAGTTATATTGCTTGTACAATCAGGGGGGCAGTATTATAGTCAGTAGATTCTGGTTACATAGGGGGCGGAGTATTATAGTAGTTATATTCGTTGAATAGGGGGCATGTTCTATAGTGTTATATTCTTGTACATAGTGGGGCCAGGTATTATAGTAGTTATAGTCTGACATAGTGCTGGTAGTGAGGTGGTAGTATTATAGTGTTTATCCTGATAGGGCAGTATATAGTAGTTATATTCTTCTTACATAGGGGGCGTCAGTTATAAGTAGAAGTTATATTCTTCTACATAGGGGGCGTCAGTATTATGTAGTTATATTCTTGTACATAGGGGGCAGTATTATGGTAGTATTATATGTACATAGGGGGCAGTATTATAGAGTATATATTGTACATAGGGGCGTATTATAGTAGTTATATTTTGTACATTAGGGGGAGTGGTCAGTATGGGCAGTAATAGTAGTTATATTCTTGTACATAGGGGGCAGTAAATAGTAGTTATATTTTGTACATAGGGGGCAGTATCATAATATTATATTTTTGTACATAGGGGGCTAGTATATAGATAGTTATATTCATGTACATAGGGGGCAGTATTATAGTAGTATATATCATGTACATAGGGCGCTAGTATTATAGTGGTTATATTCTGTTACATAGGACCAGATTATAGTAGTTATATTCTGTAACATAGGGGACGCGTATATAGTAGTTTTGTACAATACAGTTTATAGTAGTTATATTCAGTACATGGGGCGTGATATAGTAGTTAATTCTCTGTACATATGTGGGGCAGTATTATAGTGGTTATATTCTTATACATAGGGGCAGTTATAGTAGTTATAGTCTTGTACATAGGGGGCAGTATTAATAGTAGTATATTCGTTGTAATAGGGGGTAGTATTATAGTAGTTATCGTATTAGGGGGCAGTAATTATAGCTAGTTATATCTTGTACATAGGGGGGTCAGTATTACTAGTATAGGTATATTCTTGTACCTAGGGGGCAGGTGAGAGTAGTTATATTTCTTGTCCATGGGGCAGTATATTATAGTTGTTATATTCCTGTACAAATAGGGGCAGTATTATAGTAGTTATATTCTTGTACATAGGGGGCAGTATTATAGTAGTTATATTCTTGTACATAGGGGGCAGTATTATAGTAGTTATATTCTTGTATATAGGGGGCAGTGTTATAGTAGTTATATTCTTGTATATAAGAGGCCAGACGATATTATTTTATATAACTTCTGGCATGTCCTGATAGCACAGGTTGAAGATTACTTCTCTAGAGGATGCAGCCAAGGGTTTTTTGCTGTTTTATACAGTATTCATTTTCTGTGTGAAATTAATGGATTATGTATTGGCAGATAAGAAACTTATAATAATGAGTTACTATGATTTGTATCAGTCTATTTCTTGTTGCCAAATGCTACATTTTGCCAATTTTTTTTTTTTTAGAAAGGTCAAAACATTATTAATTTTGGCTGCCATCTTTGGCCAGTGTCCGGCAGCAGAATATCACCATGATAAATAACATCCTGTGCTGGACCCTTTATTCACCAGAGATAATGGAAACCAAAAAGTAAAAAAACTACCCAGTGACTTCTGGCAGTATCTCCCATTGAAGTAAGAGGAGAGAGCCCTGTTCTGGAGATTAGAGGGGATCCCAGAAGACATAGCTGTGTCTACCAGGTGGCTGCCCCAACTTCAGGAAGTTATTACCAATCCAAGGAAAGAGGAAAACATCCTAAACAGGGAGGTTCCAACAGCTGGGACTCCTGCCAATCATGATAACAGGGTCCCCAGAAATTAGGAGGACAGGGTTCCCATTATCACTAATGGGTGGAGCGGCAGGCCTAGCATACATCCTTCTGCTCCATTTATTTCAATGGGATCGGGAGGACATAGTGGAGTCCTCTTCTTGGCAATCTTCAGCCACTGTCATGATTGGAGAGGCACGGCGCTGCACCCATCACCCATTAGTGATATCGAGACTCCCATTAGTAGTGCCCATGTCCGTTTCGCTGTAGCATCTGGCAGCCATCAGTGCAATGGCGACTTCTATACACTTTAGTTGCTGCAACTACGGTGACCCCCAAAGACACACTGGTCCAGATGTACTAAAGCCCCTGCTTTTAAGAAGTGTCCGAGACACAATTGTGGGGCACACTACACTATACTTGATGCAACACAAAATTCTGCATTGAAATGGGCGTTCCAGTACTCACTCAGAAATGTGTCACACGCCCCATGTTAAAGGTGCTCCAAAATAAAATTGTCAGGGCAGTGCACGGGTGCCAGATTAATCGAGAACGTGTGCCAAAAATCCTGAATCTGGCGCCTCCTGCACACTACCCAGGTAACTGCACATAGAACACGCTACACTGTTCTTAGTAAATGTGGCCCAATATCTGGAGGTCTACAGGAAGGGGGTGGCATTGTTAGTTGACGGGCGACATAGGGGGGGATATTACATATTGGTGTAAAGGGGGGAATTATAAGTGGGGGAAGGAGACACTAAATAAAAGAAGGCACTAAAAAATTGTGAATCAATAGGAAATAGGGCATTATGAGTGAGGGGAGAAAATAAAAGGGGTATTTTAAGTTGGGGGCTATAGAAAATGGGCATTTAAATGGGTGCTACAATGAACAGGTGGGGCAGTATATGTGAGGTGACTGTGGGAAGGTGGTCATTATTAATTGGTGGGCTACATTAGGGATACAAAACATATGGGGCTTATT
The DNA here is from genome assembly GCA_019512145.1 of Engystomops pustulosus. Classification (NCBI taxonomy): domain Eukaryota; kingdom Metazoa; phylum Chordata; class Amphibia; order Anura; family Leptodactylidae; genus Engystomops; species Engystomops pustulosus. The sequence continues at coordinate 46,016 of WNYA01000347.1, read as the reverse complement.
TACTAAGGGTCCACGGACGCACTTTAATCGGATTTTATGTCATTTTCGGGTCTTGCATGGCTGTAACAGGTATTTAACAGGGGATTGTGCCGCACGTGATCGGATTGTGGTGCAGCGGCGCCGGCTTTCATGCGACAGAAATCGGGCCGTCGGACGATCTGACTGATTCGGACTGAGCGTGGGATTTAACTTTCAAATTGTGACGCAAGATCAAGAACTTACATGCACCAGGAGGAAGAAGGTGAACTCCGGCGGACCTGGAAGTGACACATGCAGGATATCGGGCGCACGATCTTAATGAATCGCGGCACAGTGCATTATCTTCGGACAATACACTTTCAGTGAACTCCTCCAGATGGGTAAGTAAATGTGCCCCATGGGGTCTACCGAGGAGGATTATACTGTTCCCCGGGATTGACCACAGGAATTGTAGTATCAAACAATTGGGGCCAAAGATATATAATGGGTGATCCACAGTAACATATTCCATATTGATCTCATATTTGGCCAAGTCCCAATCATCGAAATCATCCGGTCACCACTGCTATGAGGCACAAGCAACGCAGCCACAAACTCAGCTCTGCTACATAACGTACTGTATGAAATGCAATTAATCTACACAGGTAGCAGCATAATCCCCCACAAGACAGTGTGACAAGGGGTCCAATTGCAAATTCCCACCATGCCGCCCTATGACCCTTAATTACATCCCAGCACAAACTACTCCGCGCTTTCCCCCCACCGCTAAGACGTAATTTCCCATTTACATCACTGACACTCACCCGAAGTGAAGATCATTTTCCTCGGATCCTGAAACGAAAAAAAAAAAAAAAATGGAAGCACCTTCCTGAAATTGCTTTTGTATTCACAATCAAATTCAGGACTCCATAAACTGCTTAACTTTAATTATTAAGACACAAAACACTGACAAGCAAAATAGTGACAAATGACATATTATCCTTCATGAATCTTCATTTCTGCAGCTCCGGGGTCCTCCATCTCCTGTCATCTCCGGGATAAGATATGTGACGAATATTGCTCACTCGTTTCACTTGATAAATGAGTTGTGTGAAATGAATGGACGTTCCCTTGTTTTGCTTGTATTAGACTGTAATGTCTATATAAAGCGAATTTCCAGGAGTGAGCGCTATGGCTTACTAGAATTAATGTGCTAGTAATCTGCTAATATATCACTATATTCCATCATTTCAAATAGCAGGAGCATCAAGGATGTTAGAAATTTCTATAATGGACTGAAACACAGAGAAATCCCCTAGAAATCTGATTACTACGGCCAAGTACAAATTTATCAAGAGCGATTCTACAGGTTTTATTTATGCATCCTACCAGCCTGAGTATTTATTGGATGGGAATTTTTTTTATTCAAGAGGCCACAGTTTTCTCCTCCTTCTTACTGCCTGAATTGGTCTAGAAGGATCATCTAAAAATCTGATTACTAGTTCCACTTAAAATGTCCCTTAATGGCCACTACTTGGCTTTTAAAATGTAACCGACATTGGAACCTAAAATTTTATGGGTTGGATCCCCATATCAAGTCCTAAGTGAGATGGCCAGTGGAGGAAGTCTGGGAAAATGTTAAGTTTAGCTGCTAATGGGGATGGGCCTCAGGTTTGTGGCTAGCATGAAAGGGTAGTAAAAAGTTGCTGTGGGGGGAATGATAAGTGCTGCGGTCAGTGGAAGGGAGCTGGGCATGGGTCATGTGTTGCGGTCAGTGGAGGAGAGCTAGACAGGGGTCAAGTGCTATGGCCAGTGGAGGAGGGCTAGACAGGAGTCAAGAGCTGCGGTCAGTGGAGGAGGGCTAGACAGGGGTCAAGTGCTATGGCCAGTGGAGGAGGGCTAGACAGGGGTCAAGAGCTGCGGTCAGTGGAGGAGGGCTAGACAGGGGTCAAATGCTACTGGCCAGTGGAGGAGGGCTAGACAGGGGTCAAGTGCTACGGCCAGTGGAGGAGGACTAGACAGGGGCCAAGTGCTGTGGTCAGTGGAGGTGGGCTGGGGGGTCAAGTGCTGGGACAAGCAGAGGAATGCTAGGCAGAGGTCAAGTGCTACAGCTAGTCAAGAAGGGATCGGCAATGAATTAATTGATCCTGCCACTTAGGGACTGGTAAATGGGATTATCACATGTAGACAGTCCTGCACACCTCTTCATTGAACTATATGAACTATTAAAAAGGAGACAACCTAGTTTAAGAATCCTGGTACCAAGGAGATTGATCGTGTCTGGTCTACCACTCTAAACCTCCAACAAATGGCTGATTTTTCCAAGCTGAAACCTTTGTGTGGATTATCTTGAATCTTATAGAAGGATCCCAAGAATGGAGCTCCCTTCCATTATGTCAATTTACCCCAATTAGTCATTGGTTGACAAGAGTCCTACATTTCCAGATTTTGGTAACAATCCTAACACATGCAGCTCAGTTTGTGAGATTTTGTAGTATTTTCCCTTTGCCTTTACAGACATGAATACAAATATTACTATCTAAATTGTCTAAAAGTAAAGTCTACCTTTGCCCCCAAAGCAACCAATCATAACCTAGCTTTAATTTCAGAAACCACTCAGGTAGAATGAAAGCTGAGCTCTGATTGGTTGGTATGGGCAACAAAGGAAACCCTTCAGTTTTGATCCAAAAAAAGCTATGATGAGCGATTATATAGTGTTGTTCAAAGCTTCAAAGCTTCAACTTACCTCGTTTTTGTAGCGGGCCACGTTAAGTGCTATATATTCAGTGTTGTAGTTAGTAGAAAAGTTATCGGCGTTTATGATGTGCGCTCCAACATGTACGGCTAGAGAGAGAGAGGAAAGAGGTCATTGTCTGCATAGACGCTAAGATGTAGCAAAGTCTGAGTTATCATTATACAGTATGTATAGTAACACAGTGATTTAGAAACCTAATATATAAAGCTGAGTGTGTGTGTGCATGTATGTGTGTGTGCATATATGTGTGTATGTATGTGTGTGTGCATGTATGTGTGTATGTGTATGTATGTGTGCATGTATGTGTGTATGTATGTAAGTATGTGTGCATGTATGTGTGTATGTATGTAAGTATGTGTGAATGTATGTATGTGTATATGTGTGTATGTGTGTGCATGTGTGTGTATGTATGTATGTGTGTGTGTATATGTATGTATGTATGTGTGTGTGTGTATGTGTGTGTATGTATGTATGTGTGTGTGTATGTATGTGTATGTGTGTGTGTGTATGTCGGCTTAAGGAGACTTCACCATTGCTTTTACAAATCACCAAATTTTCCACAGGTGCTCCCTGTGACTTAGGGAATGTCATAAACCAAGTCAGAATTTGAGTCAGAATTTTCCAAAATACAAATATTAACCACCATATACAGGAGCCATTGTCTGCTGTCTGCTGTGGGAGTACACAACCAATCACAATTAAGCTTCTATTTTGCCACAGGTGATTAATATGAGCTCTGAGCTTAGATTGGTTACTTTAGGCAATGAGCATAAGCCAGCTTATGTGTGAGGTACGATGTGAAGTGATAGATACATGCCTTTTCCCCATATGGCCTATACAGTACTCTTTAATTAAGCCCCACCTACACAAGAGAGTTTGCCTCTCCCCCTTTTTCATCTTAACAACCCCCCCCAATGGGAACTGTATAGATCAGACACATCACTTTCTTATCTACCCCTCCTGCACATATAGGGGCAGATTTATCTTAGTCTGATGCACCTTTTTTGGTTGTATTTTAGTGATTTGCATTGTCTGTCCCATTGTTCCTGAGGAGCTGTGTAATCATCCTATTGGGTGTGTTGTTTGTAGCAGCAGGACTGTGAAAGAGGCATTTATATTGCAGTACTGTAGCTTGCTATAGGGATGTGTCCTCACACTGCTGTGCTCCTAGCTATAACGGTTTTAGCTGTTTATTGTAGCCTAGGGCTAAAGTACAGTAAATGACTAATATCCAGAGGTCCGTTTGTAACTAGGGGTCGTCTGTAAGTCGGGTGTTCTTAAGTAGGGGACCGCCTGTACTTGACACAAAGTTATGATTACAAAGATCTCCAGGGACAATACCTAACAATGGCTGCAGCTTTAATGGTCACAAGTACTAAAAGATTTTGGGTAAAAATTTTACAAGGGTCATGTGGCATTATTGTCAAAAATGAACATCATTGTTCTCTTTCTTTGAGTGTCGTGCAAAAATCAACAATTTTTGGAGTCACTGCTCTTTCCTATCTGTGAAGAGAGACATACAATGGGAGCATCTGCGGATAGAAGACAACCAGCACCAGACACATATGGCCGCTCGATGGAGTCCTCTGCAGAGACGAGACCAGGCTGCATTACGTGTCTCAGTGGGAAATAATAAACATGAAGCCCCCGGTGGGGGGTGCGGGATGGGTGGGGGGGCTGCCATATTAAACATAATACATCTGTAGAGCGTAATGTGACAAGTAGCGGTGGACACTAAGCCGTCTCATCACACGACTGTCTGCAGAGCGCTGACTCTAGTATCAACCACAGGATAATTGCTAATCGTGGTTTTCCCATCTGCTGCAGACGCTTCGCCAGACAATGACATCACCTACAATCTGTAAAAAAGAAAAGGCTGACACGGGCAAACCAAGGGAAAATGAAACCATTTGTGATGTCCATTCCTATTCGCTCCAGAGCTGCCAAGTCACACCGTCCCAGCATGCAAAACAGCATCGGGACCGTGACATGTGGTCACCTGCGGAGCGAGGCTCATTACATGGCGAGGGAAAAATACTGAGATCAGATGCCCAGTTCTCCAATATAATATGGCCAAAAGCAAGTAAATCCTCTATTTACGTAACTACCTAATTCACAACCCCTTGTTAGATATGCATACTAGTTTTTGGACCCAACTGCCCCATTAAGTAGCCGATACATAAATCACCCTTTTGATGGCTTGTCTATGTGCAAAAGTTTAGAAGACTTAGATGTCCGGTCCTTAGAGTGGACCCTCAGCTTTAGAGTTCCAGATAACACCTATTTGGCACAGTGGCTGAGTGGTTAGCACTTCTGTCTTGCAGCGCTGGTGTCCTGGGTACAAATCCCACCCAGGTCAACATCTGCAAAGAGTTTGTATGTTCTCTCCGTGTTTGCGTGGGTTTCCTCCGGGTACTCCGGTTTCCTCCCACACTCCAAAACATACTGTTAGGTTGTTTAGATTGTGAGCCCCATGGGGACAGGGATCAATTTGGCAAGCTTTGTGCAGCGCTGCGTAATCTGTAGGCGCTATATAAATAAAGAATTATTATTATTATTTATTTTATATAAAGAGAGCATTGGATCTAAAGGAATTTTCTACAGGCGGGGATTGTATAACAATGATTCATAGGTGGAGGGCATGATAAGGGAACAATATAATTAAGTAGGACTATAGTTTATATTTCCCTATAGTTTATATCCTAACATATTGAGAAGTCACAATTATTTTTATATTGTATGGTCATTTGTTATTAACATATTTGTTATCCAGGTGCTGTATGTGGTATTTTCAGGCACGCAGTGTGGAGATGTGCTGCAAGGATCTAAAAGATATCTGTGTGCAAATTCAGCAGCAATAATTCACAGCTTGGAGACGTCCTCATGAAGTTCTGGACTTGATGGAGCAGAATCATCACCTGTACTATATGCCACTTCTGTCCAGTGGCGTAACTAGAAGCTGATGGGCCCCGGCAAAGTCTGTGCCAGGCCCTGACTATAATGTATGGTTTATAGTAATAGTCTTCTCATATGGGAAAGTGACACCATAAGGGCCCCCTAAACCTCTTGGGCCCTGGTGCGACCGCAACCTTTGCACCCCCTATAGTTACGCCCCTGCTTCTGTCTAGTCAGTACTGTCTGTAGTCACTGACTAACCATATAGTTTGTGGGACAACTCTCAACATTTGTCATTCACACAATGTCAATGAATAAAGTCTGTCTAGTGGTGTGATGGTTTATATTGTGTAGGAACCTTGATATTTGCCTAGTAGCTTAAGTGGACATGGTATAGCCAATGGAAGGGATTCTAAGCTGAATAACACCTGAGCTTCCTACAAACTGGGTTCATATCACCCTCAACCTCCATCTTTAAAAGGAAAGGTCTGCACTTGGTCACTACTTTCTCATCCAGGTGAAAAGGTTCATATAATTTTGGGGGGTCCTTCATAACGCTGTGTATTAATGGGGGCTGCTATCTAAATAGTAACAGTCATTCTTTCATTTTTGTTTTCCATTTACAAAAACTTACATAAAGACTTACATAAAGCACATATAAGTCTTGAACAGGAATAACATATTAAATAATTGTGGTGTTTCCAGGAATATCTTGCGGTACCTGTACTGTACATCATATTCCGGCTGTTTCCATGGCAATGCTTCTTGTTATGTAAAATCCTGTTCCAGTCCCTCTCCTTCCCATGAACCACATCTTGTTTGCTGACTAACAGGCTCGGCAGTGCAGTAAATATAGTCAGGATTGTGTAGGAGTTGATAAGGGAAGCCTGGAATGACCTCCACTACTTTACAATGCATCATTTATTTTACAGCTTCTCCTGGAAGGCCAATCCTAAAAATTGGAGATGTTTCTAGAAGACATCACTAATATATTTGCTAATGTTAGAAATTGTTGGTAAAATTGCAAAAAATATCCTTGGAAGTAGAGGACATAACCACTGTAAAGCTTTTGTAAGAGCAGAAGTAGAATTGGGATCTGTCATGAGATGTCCTGCACAAGAGGAGCCCGTCGTGGGCAAAGATGTTTGGTACAAGTTTTTAAGAACTTTTTAAGAAATTGAGGAATCATGAAGGTTAATGGATATGGGGTAAAGCGTATGGAATGATCTGTATTGAGTGATATCCAACTGTCCTTAGGAAAATAGGTTGAGAAGGCGAAAGATTAGATCCCTAATCTTTTCTACATTGGACACAAAGGGGCACATTTACTTACCCGGTTCAGTCGCAATCCTGTGGTGTGTTGTCTGACGTGGATTCGGGTCTGCCGGGATTCACTAAGGTCGTGTGCCCGATATCCAGCAGGTGTCGCTGCTGTGCCAAGGTCCGCCAGAGTTCACCTGCTTCTTCCAGGTGCATCTTTTTTTAAATTCTGTGGTTAGTCCGAATCCGTCGGATTGTCCGACGGCCACGCCCCCCGATTTCTGTTGCGGCGCTGATGCACCACAATCTGATCGCTTCCGCCAAAACCCGGGGCAATTCAGCGCAAAACGGTGCAAATCGGAAATATTCGGGAAAACCAAACGGAATCGCGGCCACAGGACCCTTAGTAAATGTGCCCCAAAAAGTTGAGAAAGTGTCTTCCATTCGAAGAAGTTGTTGTGTTACTTTCCTTTCCCCACCAAGAGCTATTGGTAATCTTTGTTTAACATGAAGGACATTCCTTGTTTTGGGTCCTAAAAGGGGTCTTCCAGGAATTTGAAAAATTGCCTTATAAAAATAACTATTCTCAACCATGAAATCCCGTTACTCCGTCTCTAACACTCCAATGGTCTCCACCGGTCTTTGATGATTTGAAAAGCTCATGACAGATTCGGACATATTTAATCAAGATGAAATCCAAGGGAGGAGAAGTCATCTACACCTACTTGGCCACTGCCTCCAGAGATTGGCTGGGATTATTGTCTATATTAATAGATATGTGGCATGTTATCACTACTACAAAGACTGGTGAGAACCACAGAAGAGTTGACGCTTATACGGCAGAACAGCTTGCTGTTAGGCTTGGTTTTTGAAACTTCTGGACAACCACTATAAGAGGGCCCCATACTTTTACATCTCCATATACTGTAAGGTTAGGCATCTGCCTATATCCCATGGGAAGACTATACATTCTTTCTATTTCTATGGTAACTAGTAGCATCTGTTATACATTTCAGGGCCCTGATCTTCCACTTGTGAATGCACCAGAAATGTAAAGCTCATACTCTACCAATAGTCTACAACTGGATCTCAGGCCCCGAGAAGCAAAATGGATTACAGTTGACAACTCAAAGTGCAGTGAAAGCTTAACAACCAGGGAAAACTGGAGCTACATATATGATATGGAGACATTGGGGCACATTTAGTTGCCCGTCCCATTGTGTCCGCCGATCAGGAATGTCAGGCGAGGATTCGGAGCCACCATGATTCACTTACAGCGTGCACCCGATTTCGTGAATGTGTCGCTTCCCCACTCAGGTCCGCCAGAGTTCACCTTCTTCTTCCCGGTGTATGTAAGTGCTGATCTAGCAACACAATTTGAATTCTAAATTCCGTGGTTTGTCCGAATCAGTCAGGTTGTCCGGCGGCCCACCCCCCGATTTGTGTCGCATGCAAGCCGACGCCGATGCGCCACAATCTGATTGAGTGCGCCGAAAACCCCTGTGCAATTCAGGGCAAATCGGAAATATTCAGGAAACCCGACGGAAATGCGTCCGACGGACACTTAGTTAATGTGCCCCTTAGGGTCATACAGGAATACTCGGCCCTAATGTTATTAGATGACATCTTTTGACGGAGCAATGGAATTACAATTGAGTCCCCAAGCATTTGCTTGATACAGTCAATATCAAAGAAGGTGAAAATGTTCCATCACTATCTGAAGGGTTATAATTGCAATTACTGGTGGTTTGTTAGTTATTGCAATTATTTCAGGACTCTGTGGTACAAGTCCTGCTAGATCTCCCCCATTGTCTTCAATAGTCAAAGCAGCCAATCACAGCGCAGCTTCCATTTTACTGCAGTAAGTTTAGAAATGTGAGCTGCACTGTGATTGGTCGCTATGAGCAACCCAGACAGTTTTATTTTTAGACACTTGAGACCCATGTTCTCGTGGGATTTGATGGATAGCTGTAGGATATCTTGTATAGATGGTCGCCTTTAGAAAAGAAATTTCGCTTTCCGGAATGAATTAAAAACAAAAACAACAACTATATTATAATCAGCGTTACCTGAAAAGATGCATATGGCGATGCCACACGCTGCGTGAAACGATTTGTACTTGTATAGAAGCCGCCTGGTCTTCCTGCTTACAATCTAGATATAAAATAAAATTAAAAAATCAACTTAAAATATACATATGAGGGTTACATACAGAGCAGTTACTATGGCAGCACTACATACAGCATACAGAGGTAGCAGAGCCGGGTCTGCTCAGAGCTGCAGTAAACACTACGTCACAAAGCAGAGTTCCCAAAATAATCGTGACCAGATCTTACTCTTCACAGCAAAAAGATGTAATGTCTTTTCATTATCCAGAATGTGTAGGATAAACCTGCCACCAACCCCAATTCAGCCATCCAAAACTGTTGGCAATTGCTCCCCATTGTTACACGTAATGGATAATAATTGGATCATAAACTTTGTTCTTCAGAAAAATGGTTTCTCAAGACTTTTGGCTGCATAAGCCTGGCACCAGAGGTATTGGCCACCAGAGACATATGAGGTGACAAGATGGATGCCCTACCCCAGGCTGTATGACTTAGGCGGAATTCAAACTGACATATGCATGCATGGCTATGGCTGGGCGTGCATACATCTGCCACGATGGATAGGAGGAAGGGTGACCCTCCCCTCTCCATAGCATTGCACAACATTGGTGCCGTAACACAGGCAAGCATAGGACATGTTCTATTTTTTTCCCGTATATGGAGTGGAACGTGCGGCTCCATACACGGGAAACGTGCGGCTCCATGCACGCTCCGTGCAGCCATTGCCATCTATGGGGGTCATATTATGGCCGCAAGCTTGAGGCCGCACATATGTCCCTCCATACAGTTGTGTGAATGCAGACTAATACCTTACTAGCCTCAAATGCACTAGAAAACCTGTCTCTTCAGGCAAGCCCTTCACATTCACTAACCTAGCGTTTACTCTCTTTACCTGTATAATTCTGTGCAAGCCTCTCATTCATGTTTTCAGAACTTCTCCTGAGCTGCACCAATTCTCTGGAATTCCCTGCCCTAGACTTTCAGACTAATACCTAACTACCATAGCTTCAAATAGTCTAAAAAACATCCCTTCAGGCAGGCCTATTACATTCACTAACCTGCTGCTCACTCTCTTTACCTGTGTACTGCTTCCCTCACTTGATTCTTTACACTGCAGGCCCATGTATTTCTGGAAATTCTCTGCCTATATATAGCGGTTGGTGGCTACTCATGCCAAATTACTTATATATTCTGATACTTTTGTAAATAAAAAATGGCTGGAGCATTGTATGAGTAATATCACTTTCCTTGTTGCCACGTCTTCCTCACAGATTGTAAGCTCTCATGATCAGGGCCCTTTCAATAAAGGAAATCTACCATCAAAGTCCATCATGATAAACCAGGGACATTACTCATAGATCCAGGCACTGTGACTATGGCCATCTTCTTATAATGGATATCCATGGTCTCCTTCCTTCTTAAATCAACTTTTAAAATTTTTCAAATGAGCCTGAAGGGCTCTGGTGGGTGTTTTAAGAGCCCATCAGAGCTGCCGCTTCACAGGCTGTTACAATCTGTGACTCTGAAGGGTTCAGTCTGTAAATCTCAAGGCACTTCATGCTAATTAGCATAATTGTAACAGTTGATTTTAGAAAAAAAAGGCCATGGATAACAAATATATGAAGAATACCACAGTCACTGAGCCTGGATCTATCAGTAAGTGTCCCTGGTTTATCATTATAGATTTTGATGGTAGATTTTCTTGAATGAATGTCTTACAATGTTTGTATATGTCGCCCATGATCCGTTATACACTGCATGATGGTGCTATTGAAATAAAGATTTGTTATTATTAGTTTAGTATATGGTATTTTCTAAATGGTAATTTCGAAGGGCTACCCTCTTTATTGGGATATCTATCAGGAAGTAGGGTATTCCTGTCCCCCTTTTATTGGGGTGTTAAAATATTGTTTTGCTGGTTACTGTTTCCTTCATACAACAATTATGTCTATTATTTGGAACATAAGCCGTAAAGCTCCAAAGGATCATAACAATACCCAATGGACCTTATTATCGTAGAATGAGGTCAACCAGGTTCCGTTGGGATTCCTGCCATTCCAACTTTTTAAAAATTGTGCTTAAATATAGCTACACCAATCATCTACTTGTCTTGTACCAATAAATATGACATCATGATGAAGAATAAAGTAGAAAAGCCACGCACTTACCCTTTTAGATGTACGGACCACAGCCAGGAGAGTCCGGCACATCGGCAACAGAACCAAACAGCAGTTGAAGTTGAGAACGGAGGCCGAGGCTCTGCTTATGCACAATCCTAACTGGACAAACACAACAAGTATTAGGGTGACAAGTAAAACTCAATGGGGCTCATTTACTAAGGGTCCGTGGACCACGCTATCATCGGAATATCCGTCGATTACCGTTGTGTGCCGCATTTAGAAGGGCTTTTTGTCGCACGCGATCGGATTTTTGCGCATCGGCGCTGGCTTTCACGCGTCACAAATCGGTGAGCGGGCCGTCGGACGATCTGATGGATTTGGATGGCACACGGGATTTAACATTCAAAATTGTCGCAAGCCATGCACTGGGAAGAAGAAGGTGAACTCCGGCGGACCTCAGTGGGGAAGCGACACATGCAGGAAATTGGACACACGATCTTAGTGAATCGCGGCAGCTCCGAATCCTCGTCGGACAACGCACATCCGGGATCGCGATGGGACGGTTAAGTAAATGTGCCCCAATATATCCATTAATCTAGAAGCAATTTTTGCATGGGGTCATAATAGTTCCCACAGCCAAATGGCCTATTTTGAGTTTGAATCTAGCCAATGCTGAAGTATTTGTTACATGAAGTGAATTTTCTCCCTCGAAATGTTCTCAAGACTATATAATGATCATAAGACAGAGGTAAACAGACAAATTACCAAGCCTGATCGTCATCTCTGCAGGTTGATATCTTCGGAGACCCAAACAAGTCATGCTCGTGCGTTTTACATGTCTCAAGTCAAGGGGAATTTGAGGAGCAATTTTTAACTTTTGAAGACTTGTCTCCTCCTGGAGTTTAATTATCTTTGAGAATGTGAGTTTGTCAAACTGACACGGTGGAACGCGGGTGACTGACCCACTCCCGAGAAAAATCCACCGTTATTATGCTGATTGGGTGAATATTACACACGACGGAGCAGAATGTCATTAACTTGTTGTCAACACTTTCTAATTTCAAGGTGTTCAGGGCTTCAGAAAGAATTGTAATTAATTCAGAATATTTTTGTTCTCTGACCCTAAGGAGTTGTTGTAAATTGTGGCTTGTGACATATCAAAAATACAATCCCACAATGTCCTCTGCGTGTTGTGAACAGTATGTAATCAATACAGATATTGTGTGTGTTCCATATTATCTACAGTATCTACCATTTATTGATCATCCTCGATTATAAACTTGGCCCAGAACACAGCGCCTTAACAATAGTCATCATTTGACGGTAGACCTAGCGAGTTATTACCCTTCAGAGAAGTATATAAGGAAAACCCAGGGGTGGTAAGTATTTTGGGGTCTATTCTGGAATCTTTTCACGGGTGTCCCTGCGACCCACATCACAGGTTGCGGGCACTGCTCCGGTCCTCACCTCTCCACGCTCCTGCTCCGGTTGCAGCAGCCCAGAGCGCGCGACCCCACCACCTAGGGCACGGTCGAAGATTTAAAGGGCCACCGCACAGCTAATTGGTGCTGGTCATTTCCGGGAATTTTATTAAAAGCCAGGCCACTTCCTGCATTCCCCACTGGATCTTGGTGCTTTATGCCTCAGAGAAAGCTTGTTTCCTTGCCTTGTGCCTGTCTGCTGATTTCCCGTTGTGACCCCGGTTTTGTTCCCTACTTTGACTCCGTGCTGCCTGCCGTGACCTCCTGCCTTGTTCCTGACGTTGATCCCGTGCTGCCTCTCCCCAACTATGATTCTGCCTCATGACTTTGTACCACACCTTGGCCACCACCGTGGGCAAAGTTGCGCCTGTGGAGCGACCTGGTGGTACCACACCACAGCAAGTCCAGTCTATCCCATTTTGCGTCGGGCTCTGATGCTACTTAGACTTCGCTCCCAGGTGTCGGCTTCCTGCCAAATCTGAGGCTCTAATGATTAATAATCCAGCATGAGGACTGATTGTACAGGGATGTGGTATTGGTCAATGAGAATTTAGTGTTCGAAATTCCCTAATTTTGGTACCTAAATTTAGGGTTCTCGTCTTAGGTGTGGCAAATTTAGAAGTTTGGTTTGGGGTCTAAATTATTTTTTGGATATGGTCTAAGATCTGATATGTGCAGTTCTCTGTTCTTGTGACTCTAATTCAGTGATTAGAATTTTGGGGTCTATTCTAGTGTTCAATATATTAAATGCTCTGTTTTATTAGATACTTATTAATTTAGAGATGTGGTCTGGGGTCTGATTGATTGTGGGGGGGGGGGGGTCTAGTTTAGGATCTGATAAAATCTGAGGTCTAGCCTATGGTGTGAATTAATTTAGGTAGCTGGTCTGAGGTAAGAATTCATTCTGGGATCCCAAATGGGGTATTTTACAGTAAAACATCATGTCTATGAATCAACAAATGAAAACATAAATTTCATAATAATTTTGAGTCTAATTTTGCTTTTTACTTCTGGATAATTAACCATCAGGAATTGGTCAAAAAGTTGAACATTACAGTGATTTTCCACAGAAAAACACAATTCCAACAAAAACAATGCCTGCTATCCTACATATACATTATTGATCCCACCTAAATTATTCTATCTCATATATATCCACCTCGTAGCACAGCCATGTGTGTTCTTTCATGACGACAACGGCTAATAACACAGTCACTGCTTTCTGAGAGCCGTTGGTATGTAATAATAACCTGCTCTGGAAAATCACTGCTGGAGCCTCCTGTTCACAGATCTGACAAGGGGCTATTTAGAAAAATATAGTATGGAAGGGGGATGCATTCCGAAATTTCTGTAACCAGTTTATGGGGGCACCAAACTTCATCCAACCAGGAAAGGAATCACATTTTGTTTTCTAAAAACGGGAGATTTGAATTTAGACATTGCCATCCTGTATAGCGTTTACTCTACGTCTTTCTTTTGCTGTGAATTAAATCTGACTGACGCATTGGTGCAAATTTCCCTTATGGGAAATCTGTCACCACATTTGTCACATATACAGCTAGTGACTGGTTCCCATAGAGCAATATTAACTGCCATCCTTCTTTAAGCTAAAAATTGTTTACCTCACATCCCCATAAAATGAACTTTATTATCTTACCTGGCATCAGCCATGGAAAGGAACCATTTATGGATAAGGGCAATGCTTTTTAATCATTGTTCTTTTTGAAGTATTTAATTTGTGTGAGTTCATAACAAAGGCAGGTTCCCTTTAACAGTAATGGATACCGACATTAGGGTATATGTCGTATAAGGGCCTCGTCCTCTCACCATGTTGTCTATCTCCTAATCCCCCAGTAAATTATCAGCTACAGTATGAATATCTATGAGTTTCTAATATGCACTAGCTCCTTTTACATTGCTGATGGGCCCCTGTGCCCCCTTGGGACCCTGTTCACATGTCTTGTCTTTTGCCACGTTGACCATTAGATCAGTGATTACAAAAAAACATGGTAATATTTTAAAGTATTTATACAGGATTTCCAAAGAGATGCCTTTTTTATGGGCCTACGCTTTGATTGAGATGCCAAATCATGTGTCAAGGCCTTTTAATGGGTCAGACATTGACTTATAGGGTAGCTACCCATAAGTGGCACTAGACAGACACTTCTTTTCCTTCTAGGACACAAACAATGTAGTTCCCTTTACTCAGGGACCACTGTGCCAGCAAAACCTCCAATACCAACTGGTATATCTTCAAAATGAATCAGTACCCCCACTTTTACCCAGAGACTTCCAGAGTTTTTGTTTTGTTTTTGTCCACACAGTCTTGTGTATTAGGATTTAGATAACTACTGCCCTGCCAGGACCTTACTTCTCAATATCATCAACTAGATTTCCTTCACATTCTGGAATGTGGAGTTTTTCTTTCATAGGTTGATGACTCCCACAATGAGGCTACTAAAATAACATCAAAGACATCACAAAATTCCCAAGTTTGGGGGGGAGGGGCTAATCCCTCAATCCTAAAGGGGAGGGGTTTAAGAATATATAAACAGAAGGGAGGAATTACTACTGTAAAGCAGTTAACAAATTATAGCGGAAGGTCATAATAGACACATAATAGTAGGTTTTTTTTAACATTCTTCTAGTGGATCAGAAGCTTTATGGTAGTGGTGGGATCAGCCTAGCTTTTAAAAGATGGACTTCTTGCTTGGAAGTGACATGTCTAAAGCTAGGACATCTACTTAAAAGCTATTTTAACATTTGATGCTTTAAAAGAGCATGAGTACAGAATCCGACTACAGACAAGTTTTATTTGTTGTCTGTTACCATGGAGGCACAAACGTTGTGTACACAAATTTGTAGACTATTTGTAAACTCCATTCAATATTCCATTATAGAACTCACCCCTTTAAATGCATAGATTGCAGTTGACTATTGCACAGTACACAGAGAACATGAAAAAAAAATAATACCAATTTTACTTATTTCGGACAAAAACAGATAAATTAATTTCCCAGCGACCGCACAAGATCCTTGCTGCTTCTGTGGCAGCAGGATTAGTCAGAGAAAATCCATAATGTTGTTAAACAGTTCATAGAGTATTGATTTTTGGTCACAAATCTAGGATTACAGGTCTCTGGGGAAAAATTTTTCATATTGCTATTTCTGTGGCTGGATGTTAAATCATGATAGAAACTGTAATCTTATTTTTGATGGACAGATCCGTTTTTAGAGTTTTCATATGTTGAAGGTTACTTAAAACTCAGATACTTCGCTTGAGGCTCCTGGGCCCCAAGGTAAAACCTGTAACAAGGCCATTATAAGACATAGATGCTTCATCCCTTAGGCAATGGGGTCTAGGGGCATTTGCTACTCCTGGACTTGGTATTTGTATACAAGACCTAAACTAAGGCACATGTAAGTATATTACATCAATGTTCTAGTGGTGGGGTCTAACTAAACTGTTCCACGTCATGCTCTGACCCTTTTTGACCATAATGAGTTTCTTTGTATGACAGGGGCGCGGCTGTGCACCTACTTTCTTATTTATACACTGCCCGGCCAATTACCCAATAGAAAGAAGAAATGGAAAGCAGGTGCATCAGTCATGGCTCCGCCCCCAGGTAGCTCATTTGCATAGAGAAGGAAACAGAATAAATTAAACAGAGTAAATAAATGCTTGGAAAGTTTATAAAGTAATCTACATAATGTTGGTTTTGCTTGTGGGTAGTAAACACCCGCAATCTGCGCACGTTTTGGTGAACGTTGCACCAACGCTGCCAGCACCGACTGCGGGTGCTACCTTTTGCCTGAACTCGGCTAACCAGAACCTGAAAGAGTCCACTCTCTTTAAGATGGTACACACGATGGGGCACATTTACTTAGGGTCCGTCGGACGCATTTCTGTCGGGTTTCCAGAATATTTCCGATTTGCCCTGAATTGCCCCAGGTTTTTGGCACACTTGATCAGATTTTGGCGCATCGGCGCCGGCTTTCATGCAACACAAATTGGGGGGCGTGGCCGTTGGACAACCCGACTGATTCCGACAAACCGCGGAATTTAAAAATCAAATTGTGTCGCAAGATCAGCACTCACATGCACCGGGAAGAAGAAGGTGAACTCCGGCGGACCTCAGCGGGGGAAGCGACACATGCAGGATATCGGGCGCACAATCTTAGTGAATTGCGGCAGCTCCGAATCCTCGTCGGACATGATTTCTTACCAGTTACTGTTCCATTCCTCCCAAGTATACCGGATTCCATGGAACAGTCCCAGTTTTCTGGTTTGACCCTCTACCTCGGGCCATGAGAGTTGGGTCAGCCACAGGAAGGGAAATTGTACTACAAGGGGTCATTAAGAGGGATCAGGGGCGTAACTACAGCAGTAACAGCCACAGCAGCAACTATGTGGACCACATTATGAGGGGGCCACGACATCTGGGATATTGGGTGTATGCTGTATTCACGGGCGTAACTTGAGGCGGGTGCAGAGGGTGCGATCGCAACCGGGCCCAGGAGGCTTAGGGGCCCATAAGGTGTAACTTTCCCATATGAGAAGACTAGGACTATAAAACACATATTATAGTAAGGGGGCCTGGCACAGACTTTGCACTGGGGCCCTGCAGCTTCAAGTTACACACTGGCTGTATGTGTGTTTACAAAATGTATGTGTGTGTATATGCTGTATGTCTGTATATGGTATTGTATGTATGTGTGTATATTGTATTGTATGTATGTGTGTATATGCTATTGTATGTATGTGTGTATATGATATTGTATGTATGTGTGTATATGCTATTGTATGTATGTGTGTATATGGTATTGTATGTGTGTGTATGCTATTGTATGTATGTGTGTATATGCTGCATGTCTGCTGTGTATATGCGATGTGTTTATGCTGCATGGGTGGTGTGTGCGTACTGCATGTATGTTTATGCTGTATGTCTATATACTGTATATATAAGTATAATAATATGTTTTCATAGGAGTGTATACTATGTATATTTTTTAAGTGGGGAAGGGGCGCCTATTTCACAAATGTGCTTTAGGGCCCAGCCTCTCCTAGTTACGGCACTGAGAGGGATATTATATAGTTATGAAGTCACTGAGGAGGTTATTAAACACTGCAATATTTCAAGATTTTCCAATGTCTCAGTTTGCTGTCCGTGAATAGGCACAAAGACCTGAACCAGGTAAAATCCAGTGCAGATTTGGCTCTGAGTTTCCTTTTATTGCAAAGCTTTGGGACAAATTGTGAAGAATATTGCAGGAGCTGTGAATGAATCATCTGGATGTGTCCTGTGAAGTAGAACCATGTACATTCTGGTTCCACATCACAACACCTGCTTGTCCCCGGGAGGTGAAGTAGTGCCTGGTTGTAGGCTACAGACCTTACATTTACAGGTTATGAAAAACAGAATACCAATCAGCAGTCCCATGTAAGGGAAAGTACATTTCTTCTACAAGGCAACCAGATGTACAGTGAAAAGCAATAAACCTGTATACCAGAGACATTCATCCAAAACCTGGGATCAGAGATTTCGCAGCTGTCTAAATATCACTAGGCACAAGGTTTCCATAAAAAAGGGAGGTTGAGGTCACCTGAAGCCTTAGATCAGATTCAGTGTTTACACTCATAAACAGGGTCTGTGCAAGGAGAGTCCGCCAGAGTCACAGGCAGACAAGGGAAGGACTACATAAAGCGGGGCATAAGGCTGGAGGCACTACCTAAAGGGGGGCATAAGATGGGGGACTACAGAAAGGGGGGCATAAGATTGGGGACTACCGACATCGGGGCATAAGGTGGAGGGACTACTTAATGAAGGGCATAAGGTGGGGAAACTACAAAAGGGGGGCATAAGGTGGGAAGGACTACACAAAGGGGGCCATAAGGTGGGAGGAACTACCTTAAGGGGGCATTATGTGGTGGGGGGCTACCTAAAGGGGGGCATAAGGTGGGGGGCTACCTAAAGGAGGCATAAGGTCGGGTGACTACCTAAACGGGGGCATAAGGTGGGGGCTACCAAAGGGGGGCATAAGTTGGAGGGACTACCTAAACGGGAGGATAAGGTGGGGGAACTACTAAAGGGGTCATATGTTTGGAAGAACTACATAAAGGGGTCCATAAGGTGAGAGGGACTACTTAAATGGGAACATAACGTGGGAGGGACTACCTAAAGGGGAACATAAGGTGGGGGACTACGTAAAGGGGGCATACAGTGGTGGTGAGGTACTGAATGTAAGGCAGGTTTAGAAGGTTACCAAAAGAGGCATATAAGGTGCAGGGAGTACAGAAAAAGGTAAATAATAAGTTTGGGGTCATAAAAAAATATTATGTTTGGGGGGCTACGGAAAGGGGGGAATAAATTTGAGCCCACAGAAAAGAGGTATTATATGTGGGGGACCAATATAGGTCGGGGCTAAATAATTGTTTACTTTGTGGGGGTCCAATATAGGTCGGGACTAAATAAAGGGTTTACTTTGTGGGGGACACTAGAGGGTAGGACTGAGGCACTAAAATAATTTAATACCACAACAAACAGTTGCGGTAGGCAGCCAAACATTTGCTATGGGGCCCAAGTAACTGCATTCCCGAATAGCAGGTGCTGGGAACCTTTGCTCAGCCAACTTCCTGTGGGAGAAGCTGCTTTATAAAAGGACTGGAGACGACTGATTTAAAGGGTCAGTGCATTCCCATACATCGGACACAGCACGGACAGACGTAGAGGATGCTGGACGCAGATCAGTTACAGCTGCGCGGCCGGCAGTCACTAGCCCCTAGTACAGATTTTATACATCAGAGACAGGAATCAGTATTCATAAAGCACAGAGAAGACCAGAACAGGCCCCGTGCCTAGGGAATACACTGACAAGATAGGAGGCCTCTGCTTCCTCACGTGCCTATGGCCGGATGCAGTTTTGGTGCACCGTGTAGATATGAATGCAAACACAAAAACCGCAAGCAGGTAATAGGAGACAATACGTATGTGCCGTCTACCAGACTCAGCCGGCTATACTGGCGGCCCCCCGGTGACCAGCACAAGCGATTAGTTCTGCTGTATCAAACGCTGGTTGTTTAGCTCTGTGGGGGACGGAAGAAACTACAAGCAGATCTCTAGGTGAGAACAATCCAGTGTTTTGACTCCCTTGCAGCAATGAAGAAGATTAATCACTATGGCATGAAACCCTTCTTGTGCGACTGCAATGTGACAGACTCTCATTCGGGAAAGAGAAAGACAGCAGAAGGGGGTGGGGGCTGAATGATGGGGAAATAAAGCAGAAGGAATAGCAAGAATCATCCCAGCTGGTTCGATAGGAAAAGCATAGGAGATATAGGACAAATGCCATCCATTGTCTGTAGGACTTTGTACAGAAGATCTCCTGGATTTACTCAATAAACAAGTGGAAAGTACTTGCCAATGCTCCCAAATTTGCCAGGGTTATCCAAGTTATTCACTAATGATCAAAGCTTCCAAGCTTCATTACTGCACCTACACAGTTCGGCAAAGTGCAATAACAGTATATCCAATATATAACAATATATAACAAGAAAATATAAACAAACATCTGTAAAAAAAAACTGTTAAAAGATCAGGAACAGACCAAAATCCAAGACAAAACACAGAACTCAAGCACAAAAAACATATTTGCCAATGTCCTGAGCCTGATTCATTACTGCATTTCCACAGCTCAGCTTAGTGCAACTAAATTGTTATGTCAGCAACACGACTGCTTAGAGCAAGCAGACTAATCAGCACTGTTATAGTAGCGCTATCTTCACTAGAATTATTGGACAATGACTTAGTAGAGCCATCATACCATATCATAGAAAGCGTATTCACTAAGTTCATAGGTACTGTGTAGCCATGGGGGTTTATCATTGAGTGTTGTATATAAGACTGTAGGAAATTTCAATTGCTGTATAATTGCTTCTTAATTAATAATTGTGTGGATACAACACCGATGGCTCATTAGTTCTCAATAATGTTACACATGAGTGATAAATGTGCTAATTTCCTACTAATGAGCTAACACTATCGATCAACAGGGTCCTATAATATGTTATTGTCAGGCAAGTCACAACAGCTAGTTGGTGGAAGATCCTCTTCTAGAGAAGCCTTTACAAGGAGTTTGACATACCTTGATTACTTTTCTATACACTTTAACATTGAACTGGCTTTTGGAGCTGCTGCTTGGCGCTGAGCACTTGGCTCACTTTTCATACTCTACTGCCCATATAATGTCCTTTATGATATGTTTTAAGATATATTGTTATTGTCTACTTAAATTAAAGAAAATGACACAATCGAGTGAAGAAAATCACAGAAAAATTACTTTTTAAATCAAAGTAAAGTGTGATTCAATTTTAGTTCAATCTTGGTGGAACATCCAACTTTCTAATAAATGTTAATTGTAGGGCAAATTTGGGTTCTGGTCCTTCTGGGATATTCCATATTTTTAAGTTTCCTTGATAGGAAGGAATAATTGTCATTCTAACACTTTGTTGTTGGCTATTAAGGGCATACAGCTATCATCAGGCTTTCCAGGATGGGGCAATAGACCTCCATCCATTTTCGACCTCCATAGACCTTCATCCATCTCCGGTGTATCCTATACATTAAGAGGACTATGAAGTTAGGTTTCCTAATCAAAATGATAACAAGTGATTCAATTGCACTAATGGTTATCCATAAAGCTCAGTGAGATGTTCCAGAAAAACTCATTCTGCTGCCGACTTCCCTCCGAACTTACTGAGAAGTGATAACATGGGACCCTTTTCACTTGTATAAATAGGGCAACTGGTTACTCCATGTATTTCATTGCCAGACTACTAAATTTATCTAAGTGCTGTTATCAGCTTTTTACGCGTCTCACCAGTGGCGTAACTTGAATCTGCAGGGCCCCACTGCAAAGTCTGTGCCAGGCCCCCTGACTATAATGTATGTTTTATAGTAATAGTCTTCTCATATTGGAAAGTGACACCTTATGGGCCCCTAAGCCTCTTGGACCCGGTTGTGATCACACCCTCTGCACCCCCTCAAGTTACGCCCCTGCGTCTCACAGGGCAGAATACCTGTACGACCAGTTGACCCATTCACACATTGAAGACCCTATTCTCCGGACCAGATGGAAATAAAACATGGATGCGTAATAAGTTGTAAATTTGGTCCAATGCCATTAGCTTATTGGGTTCAATATCAGTTTTGCCTTGTAAGTAATTTTCAAGTAACCACTGAAAACGCCACCAATACCAGTAGGACAGGACTTTAAAAAATAGACCATAGAAGAATTGGGCAAAATATATACAGAAACTTTACTCATGATATTTAGGCAATCCAATAGCATATTTGCAAAAAAAAACAGACTGCCACATTTTTCCATGGTTGATTTAGAACAGGTTGGTATCTGGAATTATTAAGGTTTAATCGCCCACAGTGACATATTTTTATTTTCTACCTCTCAAACTTATTCCTAGTGGTGTGAACTTTGTCCAAGGAGCAATCTGCAGAATATACAGGTTTCTTGTCAAATAGAAAAAAATCTCTGTCTCCCGTCAATTCTTGTTTTCGGCATAACAAGTTCCCTAAATTTCTTTGTGAAGTTTTCTGAAGGTCTTCTCCGCCAGCGTAAAGGTCAGCAGAGTCATTTCTGACAGCCTCCATGTTGGTTTTGTTGTCTATGCTGTACACAAGGCAGTGAGAGGCTTTCATATTATTGCATCTGGGAGGTGACATCAGGCCAAGAAGCTGTCACAATCCTTCCCTCAGTCTGCTGCCCGGCGCATTATATTTCGGGGGATTCATCGTTAGCCTTGAACAGATATAGATGCAGGTTTCTGGAGGATTCGGCAGTCGCAGAAATGATAAGTGTCTTAGCGTAAACCTTGCTGAGCAAAGGTCAACAAAGTATAGGAGCCAATTTCATAAATTGGGTTCCCCATGTGGACTGAATGGACCTTACTTCTCCTGATTACTGTCATGGGTGCCCCCACGGATCGCGGGCACACCCTTGCCCCTCTCTGTCCCGTAGTCCCCGCTGCCCCGGTCCAAGGTCCGTACTTACCACTCCACGCCATTGCTCCGGTTCCAACTAGGCCGCGCACGCTTCCCCGCTCTCTACGGCGCGCGAACTCGGCTCTTCAGGATTTAAAGGACCAGTGTTCCCGTGATTGGCGCTGGCTAATCCGGCTCTGCTTTATAATCCGGCGGCTCCCATCATGCCCCGCCGGATCCTTATTCCTGTGAAGTAAAAAAGCCCTCCTATGTCTCCTGAGTTCCTGTTATCCTGATCCCGTGTTCCCGTGTCTCCTGTGTTCCTGTCAGCCGTTCCTGCGTTCCTGGTCCGTGTGCCAGTCCATTCCTGCCTGTCTGTACCGTGTGCCAGCTCTTGTGTTCCTGCCGTGAGTTCCAGTGTGCCTCCCAGCGCTGTTCTCCTGCTGTCACCCCATGCTCGGACTGTATCCTGCATCGCCACCAAGACCATGACAAATACTAGACTTACATATACTTATCCTTTGAGCTCCAGATGAGTGTATTGAGTGGGACAACATCCTTAAAGGGATTTTTGGCAGTAAAATAATGATGACTTTTAGAATTTGTATTCAGCATTAGTTAAGGGGAGGTATGACGCCTTGCACCCCCACTAATGATCTGTTTGAAGAGACAATGACCATCATATTTGTAGGCCAGTAATGTCATGGTTATCGGTCACATGACCTAATTGCAGCTCAGTCTCATCCAAGTGAATGAGTATAAGCTACAAGACCAAATGCAGTCACTATACCATATAAGGCACCCTGCTTGGTAAGTAGAGAAGACCTACTGAACAATCTGATACTAAAGACCTATCCAAAGGATCCTGGAAAATGTCTTCAGGATTTTTTTAAAGATATCTGAATATCCATCATATGAGTATTACTTGAGTTACATGAGTATAATTCTCTAAACCATACCATAGAAAGTGACCTTTCTCCAATCCCCTATTAGTGGCCATCCTATATTAAAGTCATTGAGAGACTTACAATCTGAATTGTCAGATCTCCGACCAATCAAATCTCTATGGCATATAGTATAGATAGCTCTAAACCCCTTAAGCACTAGAATAATGTTCTCCTGACCAACTGATCTTCAGAAATAAGTACTGGGTTGTTGGGTTTCAACATATCCGATCCTTCTGTTATGAATCCAGGAAAGCATGATAAGTAGTGATGAGCGGACCAGAACTTTGGCCCGTTTTCGGCTCAAGTCCATCTCGCCTTTAATGGCAGCACCGATCGTGGATGTTAATTCTTTAAAGGAAACCTACCACTTCCAAATTGGACTTCTAAGCATCAAATACTGTGCACCAGCATATGTCCGTTATTTTCATAATGCACTGTAATGATTTTAATCACTTTTTAATTCTTTATAGTCAAAGTAGCTTCGGCACACGGTGGTGCGTGCTCGGCGCACCATGCACGCGACCGTGCGTGTGCCTGAATAGGAAGTGCCTGAGAGCCGGTGACGTCATGCGCACATGGTGCGCCGCGAGCGTACCACCGTGCGCCGAAGCTACTTTGACTATAAAGATTAAAAAAGTGATTAAAATCATTACAGTGCATTATGAAAATAACGGACATATGCTCCGGCATCCAGCTCACCCTGAACTGGTGCACAGTATTTGATGCTTAGAAGTTCAATTTGGAAGCGGTAGGTTTCCTTTAAGTGCAGCTGGCAAAGTCATCAGTAGCATTTAAATGACTAAACCTTGTATGCGGGCAGCAGCACCACCCTGCCCAAAATAGTGGCACGCACACAGACTTTGCCAGTGACATTTGAACAGTTAACACCCACATTCGCCTCTTATCTCTACTCATGAATGCTCTTTTTAGGGTTGACCAGAGTGTCCTCCAGTTGACCCAGAATCTAAAACTACAATGGGGGTGACTAATATCCTTTAACTAGGTGTTGACAATAGGTTGGCCCCAATTATCATTCTATTATTGTATATATATATATATGATATATTGATATATTATTGTATTGGCTCCAAATTGTATATATTTACTAAATAAACCTCATTTTTCCGATGGTGCCTGCATGACCATTACAGCTAATCAGTCAATGCATTTGCATGTACCGGGAGCCCTGCAGGAGCCTCAGCGCACAATTGTTGGGTGATAACTCAAATTTACTTCGCTTTTGCAAATTGGGATGTATAAAATTGTGAAAAATATCCCTTTACAAGAAATGGGACAACCCCTTTAAATGTTTTCTAGTGCACCGGCTTTACTGACTGTACTCGGTTTCGAATTCCAATGCATAATTCAATAGACACTAGCGAGAAATCAGCTGTTTTTCCCCTGTAGGGTTCCTCCTCGCCGGCAATGGGAAGTGTAAATACACAATGGCCTGTATGAGGTCAGCCCCGCTCCGCTACATCCGCTCTACCTGCCTGCAAACTAATTGAGATCCCACAACTTCCTCATTCCACAGGCTGATGGTGCGAGGCTTGGAGGACCCCTGCAGCTGTGGTGAGGGGGGGAAGGAGGGGGTCTGTCACTTCATTCAATCCCAGCCAGAGGCAGCAACTAAGCAAACAGCAGCTTTTGTTCTGGACTTGTCAGCTTTTCCACTGCAGCAGGACAATGTCTGTCCCCCAGAGCCGCCTGCTGCGAGTGCGGACACATCCAAAAAACATTGCTTACCCCAAGCATCTGGTGCAAGTAGTAGTATTGTTGGCCGCTGTAATACCGGCTGAAGGTTCTCCAGAAGAGTAGAGTATTGATCGCCAGCCAGAAGAACTGGGGAGGAAAAAAGGGAAAATGTAATGAAACACAACGGGATCATAGTTATTCCTTGCAAATCGTACACTCTTAGCTCGGCCGAGCATGCAAGTATTCTCCATTGGATGAGTAAGCTGCTGCCAGACACCACTGATGGAAGCTACGTCCTCTAAGAAAAGTCAGAACGCCCCAACACACATGGTTGGCAGTAGGTCTTACCAAAATCAGCCGTCGTTACCATCATAATTGTATGGTGCCCCATAAAATCTGTAAAGTTTCAAGTACACAACTGCACCGATCCATTATATGGCGTCCATGAAAACCAAATGGTCCATATCGGACCATTACAAAGCGATAAACACATGGGTCCATGAATAATTCAACAGAACAAAAACAATGCAGTAGATTTTACCAGTTCTACCGAGGTAAGAGAACGTATGATGCCATATGGTGGCATACAAAATGCAGAATAGGACTTATAGTCCATGAAACTATACAGACACCAAGGATTAGTTTGATGGATCCATGTGCAAGACTTGCATTAAAACCCAGAATAGTGGTGGTCGCACTGGAGGTCCAATTCCCCAAAATGAATGGTGTAACAGGTTGAGCATGTCCCATTGACTCATACATAGGATTCAATGCCCCAGTGGTGCAAATGATTGACATGCCACTATATTCATTGGGGGATCAAGACTCCTAATCTAGCGATCGTGGGGGTCTCAGTGGTCGAACCCCCACAGACGAGCATATTACCCTATCCAAAGAAAAACATATAAGCTTGGTGGAAACCTCTTTTAAGTCCTGAAATCTATTGAAATCCTCAAAGACCTCAATATTCACACATACTTTACATCCACAAGCCTGGTATAATGTAGATATTAGTATCTATCCCCACCTTGGAAGATTGACCAGTGTATTTAGGACCCAAATATGCAGTGAAAAGCCATATATTGTATATAAATCCCTTGTTTCACTTTATATCATGTGTCGCGTCAGATAAAATGGGAGGGGGGCTGAGAACAATTCATTCATTTTAACATTTGCAGCGATTCTCATCGATTCATACGCAGAATAACCAATAGTAGACATTAGTATACACGAGCCATGTACAAAATGTACTTTAGTTGGGATAGTATAGTAGCAGGGGAAACTACAACTCTCAGCATGTCACCCAAGTGAGATGATGGTGATTGGTTAGTATATATTAGAGTAATTACACAGATTATACTGTACATATTAAAGCCATGGTATGACACACTTTGCAAAGTTTTTGAAAAAAATTTTTTTTTTGTAAATAAAATGAATTAAAAAATTTGAAAGAAAAGAATCAGAAATTTCGGGAAAGAATAGAGCATCCATCCTACCAGGAAAAGGTGCTTGAAGCCTTCATTGTAGAGCCAGCTGTTACAAGGGAAAGCCATCCTGCTGTAGTGTAATGTGTCCACAATGGTCACAGCTCTCCCCCCAGCTGCAGGAGGCGGCTTCCTGTCCTCTCCCCTCTGATCTTCATGTCTTATATCTTCCCAGCCATGTACAAGTCTCTCCTTGTGGTTAATGATGTGGGACAGGCTGCATTGTCTACAAAAGGGCAGTCACTGCACACAGCACAAGCTGCAAAACCTCCTGGCAAAAAGTTTCTTCAAACTTATTCAAAGTGCAAGAAAAAGTTTATAAAGTGCCAAGATACAATGTATCCAGTGTCAGCGTTCTAGAACATTGCCCATAGAAGAAGCAGGAAGGCAGCACTCATCCAATCATCCCATATCTCTGGATTCCAGGCTAACTTTTTCCATTCAGATATAGTTTAACAAAGAGGAGGGAATTAGGGGAAGGGGGGGCTGCTAGCTACAGGGGCCCCGAGGGCTCATTTTTTTCAAACAGATGTTTGCTTTTTAATTCTCAGCTTAAAATAAGAGCTCATCTGTCAATGCAAGAGGAAGAAAAAGTACAAAACAATAAGAGAGTTAGAAGCAATAAAATGATGCAAATGTGGTAAATAAATTGTAATGAATAATAAAGAGGAAAATGCTTACGGATGATAATGTGAAAACATCTATACAATGGTATACTACAAAAAAAATTTACAAATTTCTGCTTCATATGCAAAACATCTTCAGTATTATTTATACTGATCCAAATGCTCAGGAATATAGCTAGTAAAATACTACTCCTATGTTCAAGAATACTTGTATAATACTGCTCCCTATGTACAAGAATATAACTACTATAATACTGCCCCCTATGTACAGCCGACGTATATACGTCCGATATACGTCCCCCATACACTTCTATGGGCTCACGGCCCTGTACGGGAGTGGTACGGTGCAGCACACGCGCGGCACCGTACCGCTCCGTAGCCCGGGAAAAGATAGGACATGTCCTATCTTCTCCCGTGATATGGCGCTGTGCGCTGTATCTTCCTATGGAGAGGGGCGGGGGTGAGCAGCGCTCATCCCCTGCTCCTCTCCGCAGCACCGATGTATGCCCGCCGTACTACGGTACGGCTGGCATACATCGTGTGAATGTTGTCTGACTATTGTTATCAAGCTTCTGTCAAGGGTCAGAATTTATTTAGGGTCTGACTTTATGTTTGGGGGTCTAGAGAATGGCCCAGTGGTGAAAATTATTTGAGGGCCAAAATGATCTTGAAGTCTGATCTAGGGTTTGGATTTATTTTGTGGTTGGAATTTATTTTGAGGTGTTATCTAAGATTGGTATTACTGGGGGTTGTATTCTAAGGTCTGAATTCATCTTGAGGAGTGACCAGGGTAACAATTTATTCTTTGGTCTGAATTAATGTTGAGTTTTGGTATGGGGACTGAATTTATTTTTGCTATATTCTGGAGTCTGAATTTTTGTTGCAATATGGTCCACTTTATTTTGGCGGCATGTTCTAGATATCTTGGGATCTGGTCTAAGTTTGGAATTTACTGTGGGGTTGTAATTTATTGTGAGGCTTGATGCAAGGTTGGAATTAATGTGGGGTGTATACTGGGGGTTGGGGTCCAGTCAGGCTAACATTTTATTCTGGAGTCCGTGGTTATCTGTGGTTAAAATTTATCGAGGTTTTATCTGAAGAATTATTGTGGGTTGTATAATGAGTTCAGAATTCATCTTGAGGTTTGGGCAGGTTAACAATTTATTCTGGGGTCTCAATTCATGTTGAGTTTTGATCTAGGGTCGGAATTTATTCTGCAATAAATGTTGGAGTCTGAATTTTTCTTGTGATATGATGCAGTGTCAGAATTTTTTTTTGGGGGGTGGAGTCTGGGGCTTTAATTCATCTTGGGGTCTGGTCAAGGCTCAGAATTTTTTCGGGGGTTGGAATCTATCTTGAGGCTTGATCAAAAATCAGAATTATTGTGGGGTATCTTCTGCGGTCTGTATTTATCATGGAGGTCTGTCCTGTAGTCTGAATACATATTGGGGCAGATTTACTTACCCGGTCCATTCGCGATCCAGCGGCGCGTTCTCTGCGGTGGATTCGGGTCTTCCGGCGATTCACTAAGGCAGTTCCTCCGATGTCCACCAGGTGTCGCTGCTGCGCTGAAGTCTGCCGAGGCCCGCCGGAGTCCACGATCCATTGCCGAGTGCAGGTAAGCGCGTGTCCTGCGAACCTTTTTTTTTTTTAAATGCGGCGGTTTTTCCGAATCCATCGGGTTTTCGTTCGGCCACGCCCCAGATTTCCGTCTCCTGCATGCCGGCGCCGATGCGCCACAATCCGGTCACATGCACCAAAATCCCGGGGCAATTCATGAAAAATCGTCGCAAATCGGAAATATTCGGGTAACACGTCGGGAAAACGCGAATGGGGCCCTTAGTAAATGACCCCCATTGGGTTCTGGTCTAGGGGCAAAATATATTAATTAGCCTGAAGTCCAAATTTATTTTGAGTGTGAATGCAATTTGGAATCTGAGTGTGGATCGGGGTGAGATTAAAAAAATATGTGAATATTCAAAGGTATTCTGTGGGGGGTTGTGGACATGGACCATTCTATGGGTGGGCAATGCTTATCAAACCATCCATAGATGTTATTTCACCAAACAATCTTGGCTTTCTCTTAAGACGTTCTAAATATTATGGGATATTATGGGATATTAATCAGTGGTGGCCTTTATGTTACCATGGTCACAGGAATATATTCTAGTCCCTCTAAAGAAGCCCCATCCTATGCTTACAATCATTCATTCAGTATAAGTGTATAGTGAGGCACAGGATGGAGATCCCATTAAAGCGTCCATGAATTAGTCGTGACAAAAGGGAAGAGTGAAGTGCCTTCCATCGTGAATACGTTGCTTGATACTTCGATGACTCAACTCTACGCTAAGTGTTGGTTTGGCGGTTCTATAAAAATAAAAGCAATTATCTTGTCATTCGTGCTGGGAGGACTGAAGGTGTTCTGACAGTATCAATGGTCCATGGTGGCAAAGAGGAAAATGTATTTATTTCCCATCAACATTTAAGTACGTAGCATTGTGCTTTGTGATAAAGGAGTTGAGTGTTTGAATGGAAGAGTCTCCAGTTTGTCCCTCAGTCGAAGTATAATGCCGCCCATTTTCCATATAAAGAGATGAGATATACCTTGTTGAGCTCTCGAAAACCAAGATCCAAGGTTCATAGGTTACTTGTAGTATTGTAGTCATGTTCAACACAGGCTTCAGCTGAGGCCTAGTAGACAAGGATGTCCTTCATCAACTGCAACTTTTTTGAATACCTTAATTGTTCTACTTATTCTGGAATAGTTGGACTTTTGTAGGAAGGTTCTCGTGGGTTAAAGTCAAATCCAAATCTTGGCTAAAAAATATTTTCTACCCCTTGTTGGTGGTGGTCATGCTTACAGATGTAACACCTTCTCTGAGAAAAATGCCCCTTTACATGTGACATACGCCCTCCTTTTTATAAGTAATGAGGTAATATAGCATCTTTAGGGTCACGTGAGTTCCGTTCAGGTGTCAAATGTTTCACTTGTAGCTCCATCTTTCTTAAACAGAGCCAAGAAGCGAAACTTTTCTTCAATCCTCATTTTCCAATGAGCTATGATTATTTGTTAAGATTTATAAAAGGTTATTTAAAAAAGTTTTTCTCAAGTAAAACACCAATGTGTAAGGTATTTTAGAGGTTTTTAAGGGAAACCGTTCTTGTTTTCCAAAGAATGGTTGATTTAGAGAAATGCCAAGTATATCTTTATGCAAATTAACATCTTGGTGCATTATAGGTGTGGCCTTACCTCTTGGTGAAGCTGTTTTATGTATCTGCTATAGCTTATATTTATGAAAGATGTCAATGGTTGTGAAAAAAAAAAAAATAAAAAAAAAAATAAAAATATATATATATATATATATATATATATATATGAAATTACTGGTGCTCCATGGGTGGAGCCATTTTACCGGTGCACCGTCTTCATCTATTTATGTTACCCATTGGTACCCAGCAGCAGATGAATCAATTAAGAACCCAGGGGACAATACATCAGCTGCGAATAAAGATAACGCAGCGGCACTGGCACCAGTAACCCCTTTAGGAGGCGCATCCGGAGGGGAGGACAGCGAAAGAAGAATTTGGCAAAAAAAACGCAAGAGAAAACAAGTCTCATGGCGTTAAGACTTACAGGTGACTCTATGTGTACTGACATTGGCTCTACTAACCGAACTAACCCCTCCCCTTATATCATACCATCTGATATTGCATGCAAACCCACTAATTATGTCGATTGCAGTTCCAACTCACCCTTGCCTCTCCTCTCCCCCTCAACCCCACATAATTTGTCGGGCCCGAGTGGAAATGAGAAAGCCTATCCCACTAACAACAGTAATGTTATTAATCTTACTAATACTGTATTATCCTCAGATTGTCTATCCTTACTTGCCAAAGGCCTAAATTTTGCTATGACTAACGCGTTTGATCCCATACAGTTTGAAATCGATCTATTTATAGTTATTCGTAAATTGAATCTTCAAAAGTTTTTTCATGAAAAAAGTAGTGGCTCCAGAATAAAAAAAGATGGAGAAATGCCGGCCACAGTAGGCCCATTGGGTTTCCTTCCCCCTGAAATGTCTAACCCCATTGACATGTCCACTATTAACGATTTGTTGAATTTAGATAGATCGACCTCACAGGATGAGATTTCCGAACCTGAGGAATTGGAGATTGAGACCTTCAAAAAAGGTATTAAATCGACTTTTTGTCCCCCATTGTCTGCAGGCTCCCCCCTCGACTTCTTTTGCGAATGCGTAAAAAAAAGATGTTAAAGCCTTGATATATTCTAAAACACCCTGTAATCTTACTCATGAAGAGTTAGCCGCACTTCGCTGGCTCAAATCCAGAGAAGAATTAATTTTTAAGCCAGCAGACAAGGGGGGCAATATAGTCATTATGACAAGAGAATACTACATGATGGAGGCTAAAAGACAATTAGGAGATCAAGAAACCTATATTTCTGTTGCCACTAATCCCACACACAAATTTCAGATTCTTTTACGTACATTTTTGAGAAGAAGTGTAGAGTTAGGAATATTATCGGAGAATACTGCCCTTAAACTCTTTCCAAATAGTCCGAAATATCCAGTTTGGTACTTTCTACCGAAAGTGCATAAGTCATTATCCGCCCCCCCTGGCCGCCCCATTGTGGCTGGTATTGGATCCTTAACTGAGCCACTCTCTCAATACCTAGATTGGCTTCTCCACCCCCTCCTTTCAGAGATTCCCTCATATTTGAAGGACACCAATTCCTTTTTGAGGATTATAAAAGAAATACATTGGAAGGAGGGTTATTCCTTGACATCTATTGATGTCGAGAGCCTGTATACCCGCATACCTCAGGATTTGGTAGTTCAGTGTGTCCGCAATATCTTGACGAATGCTCAAAAGAGCCAACAGTACGTCGATTTTGTATGTGAAGGGTTAAAGTTTGTGCTCTCCCATAACGCCTTCATGTTCGACGACGAATGGTTTGTCCAGAGAACCGGTAGTGCTATGGGCACACCGGTGGCTTGTACTTTAGCCAACTTATTTCTCACATGTTTCGAGAGCCGCTACATCTTTTCTCTGGACAATCCCTTCGTCTCGAACGTGAAGGCGTTCCACAGATATGTGGACGATATTTTTATCGTATGGGAGGGTACTCGTACCCAATTTTTTGATTTCGTGGGATACCTGAACTCATGCAACCTCATGAATATGCGATTTACAGCGGTCTTTGGCGAAAAACAGCTGGATTTTTTAGATGTCAGGTTAGAGGAAATAGGAGGCGAGTTGAGGACTACTGCCTTTAGAAAGAGCTCTGCTACTAATTCACTTTTGCACTTTCAGAGCTTTCACCCAGTCCATACCAAAAAAAGCTTACCGTACAGCCAGCTATTACGACTTAAAAGAATAAACAACGAAGAAACGCAATTTAATGTACAGGCAGGCGAGTTAAGAGACCGTCTACTAGCGAGAGGCTATCCCATGGAACTATTCCAAGAAGCATACGATAAGGTTGCTACCTTATCCCAAGACGATCTTTTGGAAAAATCTCAAAGGGGTAGAACTAGATATCATCGTAGCAACAAACACAATAAAAAGAGATTTGCATTGTCATTCGAGTTTAGTCCATGTGAAAAGATTATTCGAGAAGCTATCCAAAACAATTGGGGTATACTAGGACAAGATCCGCAGTTAAAAGAAATTACTAGCTCAAAACCCATGGTCGCATTTAGACGCTCCCCGACCATTAGAAATGCCTTAGTTAAAAGCAGATTTCACACCCCCCGTTCTACTTGGCTAGAAAGAGAGACACCTACTGGAAACTACAGGTGTGGCAGTTGTATCGCTTGCGTTTTCAATAGTCAACTTAAACATATACATTTTGGAGGAGAGAAATAAATGTTTGTTCCTTCATCTCATGTAAAACCACACATGTAGTGTATATAGTTTTCTGCCCATGCAGGTTCTTCTATATTGGCAAAACTATACGCAGATTAGGGGTGCGTTTTAGGGAACACCAATTGTCGGTCAATTCTGGTAAAGGATGCCCGCGACTAATTGAACATGTTAGAACCGCTCATGATGGTAATCCCAATGTTCTTAAATTCGCTGGCATGGAAAAAGTTAAAGCAGACCCCTTGGGAGGCAATAGAGATTTAATTTTGATGCAGCGAGAAAGTAAATACATCATAAAGTTTAATGCAATGGGCCCCCTAGGCATGAATGATAAGAATGACTTAAGTGTTTTCCTATAAGTCCCCTTCCTCTGACCAACATTGGCCATTTAAAAGAAACCCCTACTTAGGTTAGAATATTATACTCCCATCAACGGTGGTCCGTTATAGAAATATTCCGCTATTTTATCTATGTATAATGTTTTCCCTGTAATAAGACTGCTTAACAATGCTGTTTTGTTTTTAAATTTGTAATGTTTTTATACTCACCTGCACGTCACTGTTGTTTACTGTTGCCTTGACGCCACCGGCTGACTGTGGCGCATATATTGTGCGCAGTCGCCGACGGATGACGTCAACGGCTTGAGAAAGCGCGTCTTAGCGCGAAACGGCCCGTCGCCTGGCCCCGCTCTTCTCTGTACTGCACCTCGCTCTAATAAAGATAGTTCATCACGTTGGTGAGTGCCACCTTGCTTTTTCTTTGGAATATAGTACTTTACACAAGGACTCATTTGCATATGTAACCTTATTTGCATATATATATGCAAATGAAGTTACTGATGCTCCATGGGTGGAGCCATTTTACCAATGCACCCGGTGCACCAGTATACATAATTTTTAAATAAAGATAATAGATTGATTAAATTAATAAAAAGTATGCCTGGAAAACTTATTAAGTTTTATAGATTGCATTTACTTAAGAGATGATTGGAAAGCTTCTAGGCCCTCCCCCATCCCAAGTTGATGAACTTATTAAAGGAATCTTCCAACTCCCAGAGGGGTTCTGCATACTAATTTCTAACCAAGTGCTGCCCCTTTTACACAGTGATTTAGATCCTCCTTAAAAAGAAGGGGTAGAAAGAATAAAATTGGGGCACTAATAAGCACATTCCAGCCATCAAGTGCATCAAAAAGCTCATTTGCATAAAGATAACATCTAGATTTTTCTCTAAAATGACAGAGCACTAGGAAACAGGAAAGATATTTCTGGAGAGCTTATAAAGTGCCCAACCCAATGCCAGTGTTACTAGTGGGGTAATTTGGGAGTTGGCAGACCCCCTTTAAGTCATTACATAATGTAGTAAAGGGGTTAATGGTTACAGTATGTAACAAGAGCGTATTAAATAATAGATCTCTGCCATTAATTATACTTTATAATATCACTTATGGTTTTTGTAAGCAGAACTAAGTCTTTGCGTTTAATCTTCTGAATAGACTTTTCCCTTGGGGCCGTAAGTGCTTCTTATGGGGGAGGTTAATCGCTCTATCCTTGATTTCTCTCTTATTTTCATATATGAAGCATTTGAGCTGAAAGAACATCGAATGTTCATGGATTATTATACAATTACTATCTTATATTGTGATAAAACACGTCTTATTATAGGTTTACTAATAGAATATGTGATGCTGTGTAAGTATCTACCCACTCAACCACAGGAACAAGGGAGAAACTTGAAGGGATCAACATTGTCATTTAGTGAATTCAAGTAAAGTTTAGTGTCACCCACTCAAAACACAAGAAAAAAAATGTTCATATTTTGTTACACAAAGTTATTTGGAGGGGGCAATTGGGCAGGAGAGCTGATGGCCACCCAAACCACCCATTCAAGTTTGATACTGAGCTGTAATAATAAAGAGAGGGATCTCCAGCCCTGAAATTCTCATATCTCTTGACTCTCAACACACATATTGAAGACCTCCCAGGACCTTTGAAGGTCCTTAATCTGCAGAACTGAAAGCCCACAGAAGGGACACTCTCTTTTCCAAAGTAGTTTGGTTCTGGTACCATAAGTAGGCAGTAAATGTCAAACAATTAAAATAAAAATTAGACTTGTAGCTGCCCCACAATTTCCATACAGCCCAGGAGCCACGGCAGTCGTATCCATCCCGGAGAGATTGGGCTGAGCGGATGTATCACACCAATTTCTTAGCTCCTCTATCATACCACCAAGTGGAGACTTTTGGTCACCTTCTTGATATGCCACCTATATCAATCCTGAGACAGGACATTCACGATTAAAGGGGTTTGCCGATAAAACAACTTATCCCTATCCACAGATAAGGGGATAGGGCGGCTCAGAGGTTTAGTGGTGAGCATTGTTCACTGACTTTGGAGTTATTTTTTTGGAAATTAAAACGTAGCTTTTATTTCACATAAATAAAAGAGGACAAAACTGTGATTGTCAACATACAACATAAATGTGATTGTTTTGTTAGTTTTTCTTTAAGTAGGTGCATAGACTGTGCATGCTAGTGTGTCCTACTTTAATTGTTGCATCTCTTTTTTTGCAACATTACTAACAACAAATTTAAAAATGTTTTATACAGCACAGTGGTGATTTTGGGTATGCTGTTATATCACCACTCAGTGTTTCTGGCAGGGCGACTAAGGCAGTACTGGATCTGAACTGCTGCTTCTTCACTGATATTTTTTCTTTCCGGGAGTGGCTATATGGTATTGTTATCTGCCTTTGGCTTATAGAGACTGTGTTTGGGCCATTGGTAAAGGTTAGCTTAGGCGATTTGTGCTACTTTTATATATGTAGCCCTTCTACCATTGAGCTATACCAGTCTTGTCTACTGCCTATCTGGTAGTACCATTCACACACATACTCCTGGCTGTTCAGCTAATTACTAGAAGCTACGAATTGGCCCTATCACTGCCATTCACACTGAATTGACCCTAGGACCCAACGCGTTTCGTTTTGCCAGAACTCATCAGGGGTCTTTAAGAAGAGGCACGAAAAACTAGGGTATAAATTATTCAGACGGATGTGCTGTGTGCACGCCCGGCATGTTGTTAGCCGCGGCGCGCGCCGCATCTGTCCTCCTTTTAAACCAGATCCTGGGCTCGTCACCGCCGACGAGCCTCCCTGAGTAGCCAATCAGCTGGCAGCGCGTCATCCATGACGCTATGCTTGATTCAGGTTGGTTTGACCAATCAGCGCCCGAGGGCGGTGTCTATGTGGAGAGGGGGGCCGCCCCCTGTCTGATCCATACTGTACTGTATCGTGCGCTTATTTTCTGTACAGTAGGGGGCACGTATGCTGTTTTTTCGACCAGGATTGGGTAAGTATTCACAATC
Source organism: Engystomops pustulosus (assembly GCA_019512145.1). NCBI lineage: Eukaryota > Metazoa > Chordata > Amphibia > Anura > Leptodactylidae > Engystomops > Engystomops pustulosus. The sequence goes on along the minus strand of WNYA01000347.1, from coordinate 9,443 downwards.
AATCCAGCAATCGTCGTGAATTGGGTAAGTGTTCACAGTCGATCCAGCAATCGTCGTAAATTCGGGTACGACTGCGTGTGGAGTCCTAGATCCGACAGGTCTGCTGTTTTCCGCAATGTTCGTATTGTTTCTAGGGTCCACATATGTCACAACTGTCAGGTACTGTCTTTGATTGCTACTTGTACTAAATCCCAGTTCCTAAGGTATAGGTCTCTCCTTTCCACATTCTGCAGGATTGGGGGGAGTAACTGGTCCGACTCCAGACTAAATCCTGAATTTATGGCCAATATTCTAAAAAGTATTTATGTGGATTGAGTTTGGGTTTCTCTGTACGGACCTCCATCAGTGTGTACGAGGTATTGGTTCCATACAGCTTATCCTAATTCAGATGCCCACCATGATTGGTGGGAGATCATTTCCACTCTCTATCCATTCTATTTTATGCATTAAGGCGCAGGCCCATAGATCTTGAGAATGTGATGTTAGGTTCTCTTACAATGTTTCCGGGACCTCACCGGGTTCCATTATTCACGAAACCTTAACTCACATACTGGTCTCCCTGTGTCAGCTCATTTCATTCTGTGCCTGCTCAATACATTTTGAACAACGTAACATTTAAGTTGTTACTTCATTAGGCGGTGTTGGAACCAAACTGTATCACCCTGCCAGTCGGCTACTAGTTAGGGCTATTAAAACAGATCTGAGATGATTTTTGTTTCGTGGAACAGCACTGCTTCCAGTGCTTTTATTGCAGGAACGAACTGGCAGTCATAATGATTCTCAAAAATATATATGTTTAGAGGTATATTCACGATGCTCCCACATGGCCTTAGTGAGCACACGACAAGATTGTAACTAAGTTGGATCTTAATGGCCACACGACAAAGGGGGTTCCACTATGTCCATGTGTGAAGTGTTCTGGACATTGCTGTCAAAAGGGATGAGGGATTTTTGTAAGGAGGGCATTATAATCCCAGCATTGCCTCCATTATATCATTCAATAAAGCTAGCATAGGATATGAAATCGTTGATTCCATGTGGTTTTATAGAGTTAATTTTGAAGGTCCACTGGGCCTCTTTCCTGAGGATTGTTCTGTCCCAGTCTCCCCCTCTTACAGATTGTCTTACCACTTCTATGCCCCTGAATGATATTTCTTTCGCGTTACTCTCATGGTATCGCCTCATGTGCTTCGCTATTGGGGTGTCCCTATTGTCCTTTATGTCCCGTAGATGTTCCTGGATCCTTTTCTTAAATTGCCGGAACGTCTTCCCCACATAGTCTTTAGGACATGTGCAGGTGGCTAAGTAGATCACTCCAACCGTGGAGCAGTTTATAAAGTCCCTTATCTCGTAGCTCTCACCTGTGGACGCACTTGTCACCTGTTTGCAAGATGTTATAGATTCGCATACCGAACAGTGTCCACAGCGGAATGTTCCTTTCGGTCTTCTATCCAACCATGTTCCTTTCGGTTTGGATGGGGGTAGATAGCTATGGACCAGCAGGTCCTTCAGATTAGTGGTGAGCATTACAGCCTTGCAGTGCTGGGAACTTGGGTTCAAGTCCCAGGGTCAACATCTGCAAAGAGTTTGTATGTTCTCTCCTTGTTTGCATGGGTTTCCTCCAGGTCCTCCGTTTTCCTCCCACACTCCAAAACATACTGGTAGGTTGATTAGATTGTGAGCCCCATTGGGAACAGGGACCGATTTAGCAAGATCTGTTTAGCGCTTTGTAATCTGTGTGCGCTATATAAATAAAAAAATATTATTATTTATTATAGGGGATAAGCTATAGGTTGGGGTGGGGTCTGACCACTGAGCTGTGCAATAATCATAAATTCCAGAAATGGTGGGGTCTGATCACTGGGACCTGCAATGGGATCCCTTATTCTCCAGCTGAATGAAGGTCATGTTAGTATGAATGCCGATCATTTCGGAAGAGGACTACCAGGAAAGCCCAATGCTGTTATTAATTTCTAGCAGTCCCATACAGCAGAATGGGGTGTATATAACATCACTCCATTCAAATTGGGAGACAAGGTTCCCTTTTGTCATGATCGGTGAAGTTACCAGTGGGTAGACCTCTACTGACCCACCAATCCAACACATATCCTAGGAGTAGGGTATATTTATTTTATTGGTAAATCCCTTGAAGGTGCCAAAGAGCTAAGCCCATGGCCTCATGTACACTACTGTATGGGGAACGTGATCTGTACACAATTTACGGAAAATCTGCAGTCCGATCATGGCACCCATAGTGGATCTATGGCACCCCGTCGCGATACAGTGAGCACATGTTGTCTCACTGCACCGTGACCAAGGCGGGCGACGGCTGCTCGACTTTCAATTAAGACGGGAGGATTGAGGAGCGCAAACCTCTCCTCTCTGCTGCACCCAGCTATATGCACACCTGAGCATGCATACAGTAGTGTGCATGAGGCCTTACCCTATAGTATGTGAATGGGGTATCCCATCTAATCCCATCTTCTCCAACAGATGATGGTGAAACATATTCTTTATAGACATAGAAGGTAAGTCATATAAAAGTAAAAGTTTGGTATCGACTCCCTATGGAAACTAATGAACCAAGTGTGCATGTGTATAGAGAGCAGATAGGAATCACTGCCGACCAGATGAGGCAATAGGCTTAAGGTACATGGCCACCTTTAGACCCCATAGTAACCCCGTGGCGTTTGATACACGATTCCATTCCCTCCTGTATCACATCCTTGGCCATACAATGCAATCCGTACAAAACGTACAAGAAATATGACATCCCATCCTGCATACATTAAAAGCTCATCTATTTCCGCAAAAATATACATTGAGCTGAGCGCGTTCTGTCAGCAGCCGCATCAGATAATACATATTCCAGATCTGAATGTTTACAAGGTTAAGTGATGAGTGGGCTGAAGCCTCAAGGATAAATGACTGCTGTCTAAAACACCTTATTTTTCTGTGCATCAATAAATTACTTGGGATTTAGATTATATTTCCAGAGAAAGCCTCTTAATAACCACAGCGCACCGGGGACACAATGCGCGTCAAGGTGACTATTTATGAATACATACCGTACAATGCCAGCTGGAAAAGAAGAACCAATGAGATGTATATTGTGTGTATTATTATGCTAGATTTGATTTGGAGGGATACTAAGTATATATTAGTCACTCAGAAATGGTGCGGGTGGGGGTGGCTCAAAAGTTAAAGGGGTATTCCAACGTAGATAAGATACTTAAATATACTCAGGATAACAAAATTACACATCCTCTAATTCACTGTTATTAACAAAAATGCAGCATTTCACAGATATAACTCCATCCTTTCTCTATCAGTCCTGGTGTACACAATTTCAGTTGCCCCTAGACACGACCCTGTAACTTCTGACTTAGGGTCGATCTTGGATTTCTGTGTGAGATTGTGCAGATCACATTTCTGTCTCTGATGTGTGGCTGTAGCCCCGCCCCCTGCACGGAGCTCAGAGACACTCACTGATCACTTCCTGCCAGGAGATCGTGAGCAGAGAGAGAGGCTGCAAACTATAAGGAGATAAGTGATCCGGGGGAAGGGGGAGGCAGGCACAGATCTAAAAGTGTAACAGTGTAAAAGTCTGTCAGCCTCTGTCTATGTAATAGGCATCATGCATCTTGGATCTTGGATACTAGTACAATGTCAGAAGCCAGATCAAGGTGCATATACACCTGTATCCTGATAATCTAACCACATTGTCACTTCACAGAACTAGATGGGTCATAATGTGTCTGCTTGGATAGTCCCCGCCCACGCCCTAGGATTTTACACTGAGCAGCCGTTGGAGAGATAAGAGCTAAAAAAGCAATAACACTGATTAACATTGTAAAGTAAGGGGTTAAAATTGTCTTTGTTGTGTTAACATCACTAGGGGATTGAGTTTTCTTTCAAGGGAAAACCCCTTTAACAAAAATACAAAAGTCCAACCTGTCTCTATCAGTCCTGGTGTACACAATTTTGGTTGTCCCTGGATACGACTGTAAATCTTCTGACTATGGTTGGATTCTTCTCATGAATAGCTTCTCATGTCTGCACACTGCAGTGCCTCCATCTCATCCTCCCCCACATTACAAGACCAGCTCAGACACAGCCATTTCCTGCCAGCAAGCAGCAATGTGCAGAGACTCACTCTACAAGAAACAGACAGATAAGGTCTTTATAGCAGGGGAGGGAGGCATATAGCAGTGCTATCTGTGTGTTTTATTAATTAGGTGAGGAAGCAGACCTGGAAGTGTCATTGTGTTTTATATCCATTTCATGGATCTCATCATCTCTGATTTGTCTCATCTCTCTTTTTCTATGTGTCAGATACTAGTACAATGTTCAGAAGCTGAATAAAAGTGTAGATAAACCCTGTACTCTGATAATCTAAGCACATTGTCAGCACATCATAGAACAGAGAAATCATTCAGTATCTGCTTAGAGAGTCCCCACCCACACTCTAGATTCTTACACTGACCAGTGCTGGGAGTGATAGAACGAAAAACAGCAATAAAACAGGACTACAATTGCAAAGTAAGTGGTTAAAAATAATCTTTATTGTGTCTACATCAGTAGAGGATTAACAATTAAGAACTTTCTTTCATGGACAAACCCTTTAAAAAAAAAGCTCTTCTGTTTCCAGTACCACTCTTATCTGTAGGTGGTGCTTTTTTCTGATCCATGGTATCAAATATTACATCAACATGACCTCTATCACCCAATCCCTACTTGATCAACTATGCCCCTTTATGATACAAGGTGCCACATATCAGTTGTGAATAACCTCCATGACCCAACCCCAAGCTTGATTCACGCTCCATTGTGATCCATTGTATGATGTATTAACTGACAATTTTGCATTACCTCTATTACTCAACCCCTAGCCTAAATGACTATGATCCTGTGTGATCGTAGTCGTTTTTCAACTATGGTCCCACCCAATCCAATTAATGGAATCACATACTGGGGCACATTTACTTACACAGTCCTGTCGCGATCCCCGCTGTGCGTTGTCCGACGGTTTCCCCGATTTCCTGCACGTGTCGCTTCCCCGCTCAGCTTTGCCAAAGTTCCCCATCTTCTTCCTGGTGTAGTAAGTGCATTGTCTTGTGACACAATTTAAATGTTAAATACAGGGCTTAGTCTGAATCCGTCGGATTGTCTGATGAACCGCCACCCGATTTGTGTTGCAAGAAAGCTGGTGCGATTGTGCCAAAATCCGATCATGTGCGCCACAATACCCTTTTAAAAGCAGCGCAAATCGGTAATTGTCGGAATATTCGCCGTTTGTGCGGTCTGCAGACCCTTTGTAAATGAGCCCCACTGTATCTAATCTGCCTGATCTCTGGTAGCCAACCCATAGGGGCACATTTACTTACCCGTCCCGTTGACGCCGCCGTTCTAGAATGTCCAACGAGGATTCGGAGCTGCCGCGATTTAATAAGATCGTGCGTCCAATATCCTGCATGTGTCGCTTCCCCCACTCAGGTCCGCCGGAGTTCACCTTCTTCTTCCTGGTGCTGATCTCTTGCGACACAATTAGCTTTTTAAATTCCGCAGTTTGTCCGAATCAGTCGCCGATGCGCCACAATCCAATCGTGTGTGCCAAAAACCCGGAGCAATTCAGGGCAAAACAGAAATAAAAAATGCAAAACCCAGCGAAAATGCGGCGTTCGGACTCTTAGTAAATGTGCCCCATAGTTTGTTGGAGTATGTTCAGGTCTGATCCATTCTACTACATATCTATTCTGTAGGACCTCTGTTGGTCAACCCAAGGCTTGTTTAATTATGCTCCTGTCCAATGCAGTTTTCGATAACTTCGTCCCCCACGCGCGTGACTTGCAAAAGTAGAGCATGCCGAGATTTCAACGTAGGTAAAAAAAACGCTCGTGTGTGCGTGAAAAAAATGCAAGTCTGAAAAGACCCATTGATTACAATGGGTCAGAATGCAATGCATGCGTCAAAAGCACACGCAGAAAATGCGCGTGAAAATGCAAGTGTGAAAGGGGCCTTATACTCTGACATTTCTGATAAATCTCCCCCCTTATGGTATCTATTCTACAGGACCTTATCATGCAGCCCTTGCTTGTCTGACTAATTTCTGGTCCGATCATGTCATATCTGATCTCTAACCCTCCTGCTGCCTTGACGGATACCACAATCAGAAGGGCACTGGTTACTCACCATTAGCATAATTTTAAAAGTTGATTTTAAAAGGATGGAGGCCATAGATAACAAATATAAGAAGATACCACAGTCACGGTGCCTGGATCTATGAGTAATGTCCCTGGTTTATCACGATGGAAGATTTCCTTTAATTAACCCAGTGCATTAACGATGTCGGTGGAGAGGATCCCTATGATCTCCATTCATATCATGTAATTGTGTTCCTGTAAAAAATTTTTATTATAGAAGGATTTTGGAAAATGAAGTAGTGAGAGTATAAAACGATGACACAATTAAGCGGAGTGGAGCTGGTGCCTGCCACATACATATATATTTCATAACTAATTGAATTATTTAAGCCTATTAATGTCCTGCTAGTAAAATGCGGAGATGCATCAAAACACTTTAATTACATGGATTCCTTTGGAAGTCTTACATTAAAAATGGTTATTATCCAAAATACTTGGTCCAATAAACAAATTCAAATGAGCCAGAAAGTAAAACATAAGACACGAGAGAGAGATTGTAAAGAGAAGGAAAACTCAGACATGAGTTTTGTAGCAGCAGGACTGTGAAAAATGGATTCATCTTCTGGGTTCTGGAGGCGTGCCCTCACACTGCTGTGCTCTGACCGTTCTGCAGTGAGCTGCCACAGAGCTATTACTCTCTACTTGGAGTGAAAGCAGTGTTAGGCTTTTGGTTTCTGAAGTACCGTATATATTCGAGTATAAGCCGGCCCAAGTATAAGCCGAGGCCCCTAATTTTACCACAAAAACCTGGTAAAACCTATATATTTTTTACTCGAGTATAAGCCGAGTTTGGGGTTTCAGCACAATTTTTTTGTGCTGAAAAACCAGGCTTATACTCGAGTATATATGGTAACTAAGAAATGGAGCATTTAGCAAGATGAAAGTCAGTAGAGATTTTAGATACATTTCCTTATATTTGTTTTACTATTACTTTATGCTTTTTATACTATAATTTTTCCGTTTTAATAGTTGGCACATAAATAGTAATATTTAGATTTTTTTATTTTTTTTTTAAATCCTAAATGTTCGCCCTATGGGTGCGTAGCGGAGATCATACGGCACTGAGTAACATATCAGATTCCCATCACATAGCTGCACAGGGGAGATTACTCCATATCTGACGGTTTAATTATTCACAAAGTCCCACATTGGTTTTCTCCGATTCTGAAGAAATTATTAATTCAACAATTCCAATCTCAGCTGGAAGACAGCTTAGTGCGTCCGCCGTGTGCGCCATTCATACAAATGGAGAAAGACGCTCCCCTAAGATCCCGCGCTTTGGTTGTACAAGATAAGACATTGTAGACATTGCGGGGTTGTCCGCTTTAGCTGGTGAATAGATATGGAGTGCTGGGTACATGTGTTCTCTCCATGGGGGTGGGATAGGATTAGAGGGATCACAGTATTCCTAGAAATCTTTCGGTAAATGGTTAAAAAAGGTTTCCAATTTGCTCCCAATTTTTTGAATTACAAACCCCACCCAAGCCTTGCCCCTAAATGCACCCCCTAGTGTGCCCATAAAGTATATACTTGGCCCCATATTATAGTATGTCCCCACATAGTATAATGCCTCTTTTTTGGAACAATCCCATCGCTTATCGTGCCCTCTTCCTGTGGTCCACCCACAATACCCGGTTCTTTGTCTCCCACGTTGTAAAATACCCTCTGTGGTCACCCGTATGATGCCCCCTGAGGGGATAACTAAAAATGCCCCCTTTCTGTAGCCCCTTAATCATAATGCCCTAGATTCAGTAGCCCCTCTCACATTTTATAAAACCCCCTGTGCTACCCCTTATAATTGCCCCTAATGTCATAATTCCCCTTCATGTAGACCCTTACTCATAATGCCCCTGATTCAGTAGCCCCCTCTCACATTGTAAAATACCCCCTTTGCTCCTCCTTATAATGCCCCCTAATGTCATAATTATCTTTTAATGCCCCTTCCTGTAGCCCCTTATTCATTATTCCTCCGATTCAGTAGTCCCCTCTTAGACTGTATGAAACCCTCTGCGATTCCCTTTATAATGCCCCCCATTTTCAGCTGACCACCATTGAAAATTCTCTCTCCTTATACTGACCCTGTTTATGCAGTCCCCCTCATATATCTCTCTCTTTCTTGTAGCCCCCGGACTTACGCCCCTCTTCCTATTGAACCCCCATTTATCATGCCCTTATTTGTGTAGCCCCATAATTATAATATTTCCTTCGGTACTTCTTTTCCCCATTCCCCTGCAGCACAGACTGTTCCCTGCCCCTGCTGTGTACGGCTGTGAAACCGGTTAATGGGGCATATTTATCACACGCCGGCGCTCGTGCATTTTTACAGTAGGGATACATCAAGAGGCTTCCGCCTGGCACAGAAGAAAACGCAGCTGTCAACTTTTCACATATGAAAAGTCGCCGGTTGTGGCAAGTGCGCCCTGTGCCGGGCCACTTCTGGCCGTGCCCTTTGCTTTGCCGCGCCCCCATCACGCCCCACTGACGTGAAGGTGGAGGAGAGGGCAAAATAATCGCAAGTGCTAGCAATGGTGCAGAGGCTCTGATGGCTCTATCGGTCAATGGCTCTAGCTGCGCTCTGATGGGCTCCTGCCTCATTCTGGGAAGGTTGGGAGCTATGGTCAGCAAGTTAGGACCTATCCTGCGGATAGGGCCTCACATGTTTTGAGGGAAAACTTCTTTAGGAAGAGCGAGGAAGAGCTAGCTGGTCTTTGGTGGGGCTCTACCTCTGAGCAGGGACTGTTCGCCTATGAAGCAGGATGGCACCAGCCAGGGATGAGCAGGACCGCTACCACGCTCGCCGAAGAGGATGATAACATTGGATGATAGGAGGCTGGCGTAGGACAGAGAGCAGCTGAGAGGAGACAGCCTCCACTGTATGCCGGAGCTGCCCCTCGACTATATAACAGAAAGCAAGAGGATATATAAAAGTTATTTTTTGCAGGAACAGGAATGGTGGCAGAAATAATAGAAATAAAGGCAGCAAACTCCACTACAAGGTAGTGTTGTGGGTTTCTGGGTGAGATACGTGGCGACACGTTTCTAATAATGGTAAAAACCTGATGCCAGGTTACCTTTAAATAGCCCAAAGAAGCTGTGAGAAGTCTGCAAGGGCACATTTACTTGCCCGTCCCGTCGCGATCCACGAGGTGCGTTGACCGACGAGGATTTTGAGCTGGCGTGATTCACTAAGATCGTGCGTCCAATTTCCTGCATGTGTCACTTCCCCGCTCAGGTCCGACA